>CM037793.1:15800377-15850377 GCA_021229015.1 Solen grandis
TTCAGTTCAGATAATATTTTTGACGGCACATAAGTACATAGGATATATCTTTAGTACTGGACATTTATAATACAAATTAGCATAATATCGATTCTTTACTTTAAGGATGAGGTTTTGTTTTTAAGATAGTTTCTTTTTGATTTCTGCGTTAAAGCGGTTTAAACTTAAAGTTATTTATTTTTATGTCGATAGACCATTTCACCAAAGGATCGACAATATCCCGTATTACACGCTTATCTGAATTGGCCAGTCAGTGACTGGTGATAAATCTGAAATGTATGTTTATTTCCCATTGAATAATGTGTGCAAAAATTACACCAGCATGTTAAATAGGCGTTCGGGAAGTGCTCGTTGATTTACGTGGGTTTTCGTCTCATTTCGGAGTGAAATATAACTGACCAACATCTTCAGAATCTTTGTTTCCAACGTCACCGACCAACATATTTAGAATCTTTTTTATAAAGGTACTTTGCTCTTTGACGTGACTGATTTCCTCGAAGGTATTAAACAGATGAAATTAAAAAATTTCTATAAGAATAAACTTAAAATTTGATCAGACAGAAGATTTATGAGGTGCAGTGAAATATTAAAATATTCATATTTTCAAAAAGTTCTTCAAATCATTTCCGCTAAACTGAGAATTATTGAACATAAAAATCTTAATATAACTGCTCTTAAAATTATAATCCGCCATCACGTAATCTTTCACGACAAGACACTATAGATCCATGACATCGCTAATCGCGTGCAAGGAAAAATACACTTATGATAAAAAAGACAACAAATGAATAATTGCTCATAAAGTTCAAACTCCCCAATTATATAGTGTTAAGTATCTTTTAGATTGATATAATAAACATAAGTCAAAATGTATTTATTTTTATTATACACTTACGTTTTTTCTGGCTCAAATACATAGGATACACAAGGCGCAAAGACAGTTTCACTGTTAAATATTTGATTTCTTCAGAAAATTTACTAAATTAATTTAACTTGTATAAATCGAATTCTTGTGTCTTGAAAATATATTTGTGTGTAATAAATGAAAAATTTAAAACATGAAAAGTGACATCTCGCGAGACCGAAGCGGGATTTCAAACTGTTCTATTCAGCTCGTAGCAAAATACAGAGCTACAGACTGCTAGTCCAAAATAATGTTGTCTATGATTAACGTATTCTTAAAGCGACACTCGACCAACCAAAAACGTTGCACCATTGAAATAAGATTTAGAATATACGGTACGCAACTGTCTGTCTTTATTTCTCATTGACTTTACTTAAGGTAATTACTCTACATGTATCATTAAATTTATAATCATGGTCCTTGAAATGCTCAAAAGTACTTCAGTACAAATGTAAGTATCAACTGAGATGAAGTTATGAGCGCTTTTGATCTAGGTCTATAAAGACTTGCATTTACTTTAAAATTCACACGTTCTCTTGATGGAACATGATCACAATTAATGATGGATGGATTACTTTAAGCAATCCATCTATCATTAAATTATGAAAATTATACTGATTGTCCTTAAAATGCTTTGAAATACCTCGGTGCAGATGCAAACATCCAATGACTTGCAGTTATAAGCTCTTTTGCTCGAAGTCTTTAATGTCTTTCATTCACTATAAAATTCCAACGATCAATTGATGGACCATGGTCACAATTTAATGAAGGGTGTATTAGCTTCTTTTCATGGTATTCCTACGGTTTAGTGCGCATGCGTCAAATGTTGCAGACGTGTTTTGAATTCTGAGAGAAAAATATTTTCGACGTTTGTTTCAAGAGATTTTGAACGAAATAACTATTTTAAAACACTCGGATCTGTGTTTATAAATGCTTTGTTTATATATTCATGATTCGCTTTTGGACTATAATGTACCATCTGTGCTGTTTTTATTCTAAATGGGAAGATCTCAAGGGACAAAGGGCGCCAATTCCAAAATACCAAAATACGGACTAAGTCGGAAAGTTCTCCTGGGTGGGTAAGTAAAACACCCGATAAACGATTAAATTACGTGACCAACATGGATAATTCGATGAACATCTCTCAACCACAGGCTTCTCCTCTCATGCAAAACATGCAGTCAATCCCTCATATCTCCCCGGGTAAATATCCCCCCTTACCCGGGGGAAGCTGGCTATTTTACCCCACTCCAGTTCTCACCATCACAACCGCCTCAATCAAGCCCTCCGTGTATTGACTCAGGTTTCCAATCTACAGTATTACGTAAGCTTGAAAGTATGGAATCCAGGCTACAAAAGCTGGACAACATTGATAAACAAGTATCTTCCCTGTCACAGAAAATGTAAAGTATGGAGGCCCGGATCATATCAGTGGAAGCTGCAAACCGAGATATTAACAAAAATCTTTGTGAAATTGAAGCCAGCCGTGCGATTGATGCACAGATATGTGATGATAATTTGGCCAAACAGGTTTCCATTGACCAGTCCCTTAAGCTTGAGAAGGGCGTTATTGACCAGTTGCGTAATGATTGTGCATAATTGTGCAAAGAAAACTCCGATATCTCCGAAACTGTCCTTGACCTTCAGGCACGCTCCATGCGTGATAATCTGCTTTTCTTCGGGTTTGAGGAGAAGGTGACACCAGATGACCGTAAAGAGGAAGATTGTTGTCATACCATCAAAAAGTATTGCTCTGATAGGCTCCAGATGCCTGATGCCGAAAAGCTTGTCATTAACCGTGCACATCGAACTTCAGCCATACTCCTGACAAAATCTCAGTTAAAAAACGCTCGTTTGAAATTAAAGACACATATATCCGCGTCGGTGACTAATACCCGAAAACAATCCAGGACCGAAGGAAACAGCTCATTCAAACATTAATCAAGGCCAAACAGGATGGCAAGCGTGCTGTGTTATCCTACGACAAACTGATCATTAACGGCTAAGTGTTCACAGTCGATACCGTTGCACGTGCCGGCTATGGTAGTTCAGATGTTGTGTGACAATCTATGTAATACA
Organism: Solen grandis; assembly: GCA_021229015.1. NCBI lineage: Eukaryota > Metazoa > Mollusca > Bivalvia > Adapedonta > Solenidae > Solen > Solen grandis. The sequence continues at coordinate 15,803,361 of CM037793.1, forward strand.
GATATAACATTTCCTTTTGTGGAATGTACAGGGTATAAAATTCCAATATTATAACGATGCTGATTTCCTAAATTTTATCTCTAAATTTAACATTTTGCTTTTTACTGAAACATGGAATTCTTCCATATCTAATACTCATATTGATGGTTATGATTGTTTGAACTGCGCAATACCTGTTTGGAATAAAAGGGCTAAAGTTAACAGTGGCGGTATCATTGTTTATTTTAAAGAAAAATTAAAGAAATATTTGGAATAATTAATTAATTAATTAATACGGACATAAAAGGGTATATATGGTTTAAGGTTAAAAAAGAAATACTTCCCAGCAAGCATGGGTATATCGTGCCGATATCAGTACACTGATATCAGTTTGCGACATCGGGCCGATATACTGCCGATATCCCAACCTGCAGATCCAGTAGCATAGAGTAAATTGTATCATGAATCCAAATGTAAATATCAACAGCACATAAACATATCTTGTTGTGCAAGTGTAAATAAACAAGGATTTGTCTATATAAAATTCAGATCGTTTCCAAATATCGGTCCTATATCGGGCTGATATCAAAAATTACTTTCACAAAGGAAGTAACTCTCCTTGGAGTGTAGGTTCAAAAAGTAAATAGGAAACCATTTTATATTAATAAGTAGGGAAGATAAATGTGCTAAATCTTTCAAATATTTTTATTTGATTTAATATCATTTGTTTAATTGAAACTAAACATTTAAATTAAAAAAAAATGTTAAAAAAAAAATCAAATATTAGCCTCGTTTTGATTTTGACTGCATTCCCATGCCACCATGCTCTTTGAGTTTGAATTTTCTTCAGATGTTTGGTCATCTTAAACCGGGTAAGTCCATTTAACGTATAAACACAAATGACCATTTAAACCTGACCTTAAATACCATTTGATTTTAATATTTTATTCTTGCATGTATGTTAGCATAAGGCAGTTTTTTTTTTGTTATGTCATGGGTTTTCGCGACAGTCACTTCGTAAAATTTGATTGCATCCTAACTTAAAAAAATAAAGAAATAAAACTAGTTGTGTATGAGATATCGTACAACATGCTCATATACTGATACACAATCTTGTATTTTTTGTTTTTTTTGTTTTTTTATAAACACTGTTGAGTTTTATTTTGTATACACATTCTTATCCAATTTGACATATATTCAGGGGCCATTTGAGGGAGTTGTTTACCTCGTCTCCATAGTACATGAATATACAATGGCGTGCCTGGACCCAATATCGGTATACGCACCATGGCTAGGGTGGGTCTTTGGGCATGCTTCCCCAGGGGAAAATGCTCCTGGAACGCCGTAGGAGCATTTTAAAGGGTGATAAGTACATACAAAAACTGTAAAATCATAATGAAATATGATAAAAACGCGCAGTATTTTTAACTAATGCATTAGGATAACACTACCTCGGTATATGGACTGAAACCAAAAATGTATTCATTGAAAAAAATCAGAAAAAAAATCAATGTTTTTACATCAGAAAGAATAAAGTTTAAAACAAATACTGTTTGTTTGTACTTTTTGTTTCAAAATAACGGTGTCATGAAATTCTAAACGTTTGGGAAACAAAGAAAGATGAAACTGTCGCGATCGTCTTTAAGCGTTCTTATACTGACATTGTGATAACTTATTATCCAAAAAATTTGGGGTACCCGAAATATGTATACATGTCCGAAACGTTGCGATTATAAACTATAGTATACGCCCCGGGATTGAAATTGAACCTTTCTAGCGTTTGCTTCAATACTGAATCATTTAGTTAAAAAAATAACTTTGAATGAGATATGAATCTTGAATAATAGCTCAATAGATTAACTGTAGGTCCTTTTCAAAACGATAAAAATAGAAGCCAATAATTCAAATGCAGAAATGATTATGGTATTAAGTTTTAATAGTCTGGTATTATAATCTAGCACTAAATTTTTCACCTCCGAGCTACGAACCCACGTGGAGTGATACTGAGAGGAGTTGTAGACAGAGTCGTTACCACTGGGCCAACTTTGGAGCCTTATTGTAAACCGATTTAAAACACCTATAACACTGTCCTTTGTCTAGTTAATAAAACGACTCCCTTTTTTAGAAAAAATATAAATACTAAAATAAGCTCTGTTTTGAAAACACTGAGTTAGTTATTTGTATTTTGTTGAGCTTCTGGAAGGTAAAATAACTTAGTATGTAACATATTTCAGTGAAATAATTAATGTTCAAAGAAATACAGTCATTTTCAGAAAAGACTAATAAATCTAAATATAGAACCAATTTAAAACCCGTTCGAAAGATATTACAAGTAGGGTATATAAAGTGTGGATTATGTGAGACGGCAGTCAGACCCAAGTAACTTTCTGCACAATGCAGACATACCCTAACGTTCGCCGGGTGCGAACTCGATCGGCCTTTACCGTTGTACGGTTTAGGTCTCAATTACAGCATGATCCTGGTCGTGGGCTCTCATGCACAGATTTTACCTTAATTCTTTCTTTTTACTATTCCATCTTAAATACCCTTGCTCTATGGTCTCCTCTTTCCCATTTCCGGCTATCTCTATCTCTTCAACTAAAAGCTACATTCACTGTATCCAGCTCTTAAGCTACTCCCCTTTTCAAAGTCTCTTCCTCTTTATAGCTCTTGCATTTCTTTACTAGTAAAACCTTCATTAGACGGCGATAGCCGTCTAATGCTGAAGAACGAAATCAGGCCTTGCTAATTTGCATATTTACCACAACATTTTTAACTGTACCTCTCCGCGCTTAGTGCGGATCCATACAATGCGATTCTGGACTAACGAATACGATTGGAATATGTTACATAGACGTTTAAATCATTACCGTAACCGCTTTTAGTGTGTTATTGTTTGTTAACATGTTTTCTTTTGCCATTATTTTGCACTGGAAGCATCAATTTTAAAAATGATATCCGTGACATTTCTTAACCAGAACAGCAACCCATCTTACGTACATGAAGATCGACTCCTGTAAAAAGAAAAAGTAGTGCTCCGTATGTATGTAATTGACCTAAAGTAGTCCACACAATATTTTGCATGATGGCGAGTTAGGTTCCTCCCAGGGCATTTCTTAACTTTGAAATAGATAGGCAAACATTCTAGTATCGTAAATAATCAAATACCTGGTCAATTTCTACACATACAAAACAACAGATAGAATTCGCTAGTACTAGAGAAAGAAAATGACCTACTTAGGTATGCAGCTCTTTATGAATCAAAGGTTCATGACCTTTACTCCGGATTATTATGTTACAAACAGAACTTCTGTAGCAACAGCAGGTGGAATTTTTGTCGTCATGTGATTGCTTCAAAAACTTCAGAAACACTGGATTTAGAATGTTAATCCCGTCGCCGTCTCTCAGCGCATTGTGCGCTTTGATTTTTTTCTTTCACTATAGTCTACCTTTATTCGTGTGTCGAAAAAAAACGTGTAATGAGAGAAGACAATGGACAAAAATGTCGCTAGTTACTTTGAAAGCGGGTAAGGAATCGCGGATGAGATAGAGTGACTGAGATAAGAAAAGGAGAAAGATTTGGAGACAGAAATATTTATAAAAGAGACACTATATAAAAAGAAAAATAAGAATACTGGAGACGAAAAAAAAAGGAAAAAAAAGTTGAAACCTAAATGCATGAGAGCCCACGACCAGGATCATGCTTTGATTTGAGACACACACAACTCCAGTGCCTTCAGCAAAAAACAACATTTTTTTAGTCAATAAATACAAAAACGCGAATATTTTAACACAAATTAAGGACTCATATACGTATGCATAAGAACAATAAAGATGTTTCAGTGCTTATATAATTCATAACAACATTTTTTTCAAGTAAGTTGATAAAATATTTAAATTGTTTTTGTAGTAAATAATATAATAGTTATATCTTAACACTGTTCATGCTTACATACATGTTGTTGCATACCTAGCTACGTTTACTTTCTTCATGAATCATGGCAGAAATGAAATAATTAATATCTAAGCCTTCATGCAGATGTTACAGAACATTGCCCTAGTCCGATCTCAGCTATGTGTAACCATTGAGTTAACAGGTTGGCATATTGAATGTATTTTTAATTACTATTAGAACACATGAAAAAGGCGGGGAAAGATGAGCTGATCAAGAAAGTATCGTACCGTAAAATATATACCTTAATGTTAAATTAGCCTGTTTGTGCTTATAGATATGATTTTTGTAATATCGTTGGCAAATCCAAATAAATTTCTCTGTATCTAATTACGAGGGCAAATATATGCCTTACCCTGGTAAGGCGATGTTTTTTATAGCGTTTTTGGCGTTTTAAACTTTCGATTTTTCAAATCAATTGTACGCACGTGCGTTAGTGCGTAAGCCCAGGCACGCCCTTGATATAGGTCACATTGGATTATAAGCCGGATGCCAGTGTTTGTATATTCACGAAATGATGTTTACTTTTCCTTTCACCTTTCAGGCTGTGTGGACATAACTTCAAAACTGCATTGAAACGCCTGCCGAAAGAAAACATCTCAAGCAAAGTGCTAGAAAGATATGCCTTCACGGGAAAGAAGAGGAAACTTGATGCTGAATAACGTTCGATACAGTAAGTTGATTTTTTTTTCAAACCAATACTAAGAAATTGTCAATTCAAAGAAAGTATCACATGTCAGCAAACATGTATTTGAAATAAACTATTGTCATTGTTAAGAGAGTGTCTGAGCTATTACAACTCCTATAGCTTTGTAATTATAAAATTTAAAGCAAATTAAAGCTGCTAAACCAATAATTCTATACCAATTTACTATCTCGTTAAAAGAAAAAGATAATAAAAATGTCTTCTTCCTTTGAAATAAATTATTAAAAGTGTTGTATAGTCAGTTTGATGCAGCTAATAAGATGTTTATATCAACCTCTTTTGTTTGTGTCCTGAACAGAATGTGGACAGAAAAAAGTATCAGCAAAAACCGCCAGCACTGAAGGTGAGGATGCCTTGAAGGACTGGCTTAAGAGGGGCCAAATACCGGAAGGAGTCACATAGTAGAAGCAACATTCACTTTTGACTCCAGAACCCCAAAGTTTTCCAGAGATGGTGGAAACAGTGGATACACCATAATTATCTGAAAGACGACTTTGATGATTTTTAGTGTGTTTTGTGCATCCACAAAATATCAACAAAGAGACACTAGCTCTATAGTGGAATAGTGAGTTTAATTCCAACATTCGTATGTGATATGTGCAAACTGAGGCCATACTGCAAACAATGCCAATTTGAAAGACTATTTATTCACTAAATGGATTATTACTGTTTGTATATTAAATATATTATTGATTACAGATGTGTGTATATATTTTGTTCTCATCATTTACTCTTAAACTTTCCTCACACAAGTGCATGATTGATTTTTTTTTATTTATTTATTTTTTTATTTTTTTTTTTGCTTTAAAAGTCACTGGAGTCTTATTTTATTAAAGATTTAATTTAACTTATAAACCCTGTTGCCAATGATTTGAATCAATGTTCTAACTTATTTTCAGCAAGAAATTGTCTGGTAATTTGTCAACCACTTCACAATTTCATTATGTAAGGCCATTTGTTGGGAAATGTATGTAGGTCCAATCAAGGCACACCTATATCGGTCCAATGTCGGATTGATATTCAAAAAGATATCAGGCCGATATAGCATTCACTTTGCAAAAACGATGTTGCCCTGATATTGAAAACCGATATTGGTCCGATATACAAAACAATATTGGTCCGATATCGGTCCGATATTCGATGCTTCCTGGGTTATTTCTGATACCAATTCGTATTTTTGTCTTTGTTATATACCGCCTATAGATTCTGCTGTTTACAAAAATGTTAGATCGAATCTCTTTGAATGTGACTGTTTTGAATACCTAAACACGTACATACGTAGATTCTCGAATATGGGTGACGTATTTCTTGTGGGGGATTTTAATGCACGCACGGGGGAACAGTTGGATTATATTTCTGACCATCAGTTATATAGATTTATTGATTTGCCGTCCAAATTCCGTATATTGTGTTAAAATATCCCAGTGTTATAACGGTACTGCATCACTTATTCCAGCTTATAATAGACACAAGCATTATACCGTCCTCTTGGCGCAAGGCTATCATTTGCCCAATACTAAAGGACCCGTCCAGTGATTATACTGTACTTTTGTTGATCTTAAACGTGCGTTTGATAGTGTGTATTTAAATGTTTATGGCTTAAATTATATAAGAATGGGGTAAGTGGCAAATTGTTAAGGATTTTTAAGGATATGTATAATCAAGTCAAATCTTGTGTACGAGGATGTAATTCCTTTTCAGATTACTTTGATTGTGCAATTGGCTTGAGGCAAGGGGGGTAATTTCGTCGACACTTTTTGCCCTTTTCATTGAGGATCTCGAGTTATTTCTGCAGGACGAAACATTAAGTTCATTATCACTTGACGATATATCATTTATTTTATTATTGTTTGCAGACGATATGGTAATATTAGGTAATAGTCCAGAGGAGTTACAACACAGCTTAAACCTTTTAAAAATATATTGTGATAAGTGGGGACTACAGGTCAATGTTAACAAGACAAAAGTTATAGTCTTTAGATACACAGGGGGGTTACTTCTTAGCGAAAAATGGAAATATGACTCAATCTTTTTAGAAGTGGTTGACAACTTTAATTATTTAGGAACATCTTTAATTATAATGGTACTTTTACATTAAATCAGGAATTTCTAGTAGGAAAAGGCTTGAAAGCTCTAAATATATTGCTTAATAACTTAAGAAAATATGAATTGAAAACAAGTGTTAAATGCCAGCTTTTTGATGCGTTTGTTGGTTCTATTTTAAATGTAAACAGCGAAATATGGGGATTTGGAAAATCAAAAACGGTCGAACGTATTCATCTCAAATTTTGTAAATCGCTGTTAAATGTTAAATCATCTACAAGTCATATGGGAGTGTATGGTGAGTTGGGTAGATATCCATTGTTCGTTAGTAGATATACACGCATTATTAAATATTGGTGCAAGATTCTAATGTCAAATAATATACTTGTTGTTACTTTATATAACAGCTTATTGGTAAATATTAACAATAGTCGAAAAAATTGGGTTGTAAAAGTGAAAGATATATTGGATGATTGTGGATTTTCATATGTTTGGAATAATCCTGGCTGTGTAGATCTTAAGAATTTTCATGTTATTAGATATTTTTAAGCAAAATTGGTGTAACAGTATAGATACTTGTCAGTCATTATGTACCTATAAATACTTTAAGGTTTGTTTTGGATTTGAACAATATTTAGATTTGTTACCTTTTAAATTTAGGATTGCTTTAGTTAGAATGAGGCTCTCTTCCCATAAACTGAGAATAGAAACCGGTAGGTATGGTCAAAACAGGACAGAAAGATCCCTGAGATATTGTAATATTTGCAACAGTTTTGATATTGAAGATGAGTATCACTTTGTAATAGTATGTCCAGAATATCAACTCATCAGACAAAATACATAAAATCGTTTTATTATAAGCACCCAAGTATGATGAAATTTATTCAATTAATGTCTTCAGATAATAGAAATTTTAAATTGGAAATTAAAAGAAGCTATGTTACATAAGCATTCCATTATAACATGATAGTTCATACCGTACTTCATTTGTATATGCTATAATGTATTTTAAATGTTCTCCTTTTTATTCTGATTCAAGATGATTTTGTTGTTGTATCTCAACTTCCACCATTTCTTTAGCTTAGACATTCTAATAATATGAATTTTGGAAATATGTTACAGATAATGAAGGATGATTAATACGTGTATGTCCATCCTCCATATCTTGCATTCTGTTCTTATACATTCCAATATTTACATTTGTTTATCTACTTATATTTTTTCTATATACTTCTTGATGATCGTGTGATGTTATTGCATTGAAATTATACTGTTTATATGACAAGAAACTGTAAAGTTTACGTCAATAAAGTATACTGTCTGTCTGATAAAAGAGTACCGTTAAATTATCGCGGAATAGGCCTCCTGTCGTGTATTAGTCAATTGTTCAGCTCGCTAATTAATACTAGAATCACAAAATACCTAGCGGACAACAATATTTTAGCAGACAAACAAAACGGATTCCGTGCGGACCGGTCTTGTGAAGACCATGTATTCACGCTTGATAGTATAATCAGGAATAACGATTCAGTTTATACAGGATTCATTGATCTCAAGAAATGCTTTGACTACATAGACAGAGACATGATCTTATATAAATTGCTCGGTTTAAGTGTAAAAATGGAGCAAATTCAAGGATTGGGAAACATTTACAACTCAATAAGGAGCATATACAATAATACAACATCCTGTTACGGATAAATAATAAATTAACTGACTGGTTCCAGTGTAAAAATGGAGCAAAACAAGGCTGCAATTTATCACCGACAATTTTTATCAACGACCTTGTACGTAAGATCAATGACCTTAACCTTGGTGTCTCTACTGGTGATATTTCCGTTTCCATGTTGTTATACGCAGACGATATAGTGTTCATCTCCAATACAGAGGCCGGACTTCAGACCATGCTAGATACTATGCATAATTAGTGTATGCGATGGCGTGTGATTATCAATACAGAAAAATCAAAAGTGATGCACTTCAGGAAAAGACAAACCAGACGCACAGATTATCAATTTAAAATCGGTGACAAGGTGCTAGAAACAGTAGATAAATACAAATATCTTGCCATTCTTATGCAAAAGACAGGAGATTACTCAATAAACTGTGAATTGTTATCAAAAAGTGCCGGGAGGGCACTTGGTAGTGTTATTTCAAAAATTCACAATTTAAAGCAGTGTGGGTTTAACACCTTTCAAAAAATGTTTGACAACTATGTTATACCAGTAGCGGACTACTGTTCTTCAGTCTGAGGATACAAGCACTATCAAACTGCTGGGAATGTACATAATCGCGCCATGAGGTACTTCCTCGGAGTACACCGATTTGCACCTGTGTCGGCTCTATTGGGCGAAACGGGATGGTTGCCATGCTTATATAGACGATGGATTTCGATGGTCCGTTATTGGAACAGACTCGTGAAACTCGATGAGGGAAGACTTACAAAACGTGTTTTCCTTGCAGACTATTCCAACTGTGATGAAATGTCGAACTGGTGTGCAGACATTAAAAGCGTATTCACGGATATGGGACTGATGCCACATTTTATTAAAAAAAAACGTGTGTAAACTTTATGATTTCTATTCAAGAAAATGGCATCAATTATGTGAAAACAAAACAAAATTAAGGATATATAGGACGTTCAAGTTTAATTTTAAATGCGAGGATTACCTCCGATTAGACATTAAACGTCAAGAACGCTCAGTGCTTGCGCAACTACGATGCGGCATATTGCCACTTAGAGTTGAGACTGGCCGTTACAGTGGGGAACCGTTAGAGCAAAGATTTTGTGTTCTGTGTAACAGTGGACAAGTTGAAGACGAGAAACATTTTCTGTTAGAATGTTCACTGTATGACGTCACACGATTTAGCATGTTCGGGGCCATTATTAACAGTGAACCCTTCATATCTATGGGACTGTCGGAGAAACTCAAATATTTATTCCTTATTAAGTTTTTTTTGGTTCTATCATAGACTGAATTTATTCCGTCATTCAAATTGAGCCTAATTGATTTCATCATTTATGTGTACATTCTGACGTATTTGATCTGGGATAATACATTGTTATGTTATATACTGTACCAGTTCTTACATCACAAGATACTTGTTGTAGCATTAATAGTCGGACTTTTAATTTAAATGTCATCATTACGAGGTTATAAAACCGTGTATCATACGGTTTTATTTAATTTGAAATGCCATTTTATAATTAGCCTGTAACATTGAAGTCACACAAGTAATATACATGTATACGCATTGACCGTTAGGTATATTGCACCAATGTTTTATACTTTGATATTTGATGTATTTGTCGTGGGATTTTATACTTAATATTAAGTTATATCAAACTTACTTAACATATGGAATTTTTTTTTGAAAAAATTTGGAATTGCATTAGAATATTCGTACAATGATTAAGATATTATAACTCGAACAGAATTATATGAACAAGTACATATGCATGCATACACATGTACACCAACACATACGCATACGTACGCATATATACGCACGCACACACTGGAATAGTTCATTACGCTGTGTGCGTGTGTGTGTGTGTGACATATACCATAAAAGTAGAATTGTATCTCATTTAGAAGTGAACACATTTTGTATCCCGTAGCTCAGTACATTCAGTATTCATACTTAATGCTGAAATCCGCCATTTAATTAACTTCCATATTTTACTTGTAATAGTAATTTTCATTATATATTCACCAATGTTCTTCTTGCACCATATAAGTTAATTTATTTTGCAAAAGGTGACATATAGGCCCGTTGGGCCGGGTGTATTTTGTATTTGTACATGAAATGTGTTGATATTTATATTTATGTACACATGTCACTATAATAAAAGATTATCTTATCTAACAATGAGGGTCGTAGAGAATTACCGGACCGGCACAATCAAGATAGTCACGTGAACGGCTTTGGGTTAAAGTTGTTGTCTCTTTGTAAAGAGAACACTCTTTGCATTCTCAACGGTCGATTAGAACCGGGAGAATGCACTTTCCATTCTCGTCACAGAAATAAGGATGTATCCAGTCTAGTTGATTATATAATCACCTCTGTTGACAATATAGATGCTGTTACAAGTATAACTGTTCAAGATTATACCACGTGGTCTGATCATAGCCCTGTCACATTTTCTATGTCGGCTATGTCTCATGCTGACTTTCGTGATCCAGTAAATTCATATGATAAAATAACCTGGTCTGTTGATAAGAAAGACCAATTGTTGAATTTATTGAACGAAAACAAAAACATTTGATATAATTTTCAGATTTACTACAGGCGAGTCCACATTAGATGAATTTGTAGATGCTTTTCTGCAACTATTTATAATATTTCGTTTTAGATTTTTGGTAGAAATGTGAAAGTTAAGGAGAACCCTGTTAGTCATCATAAAAATCACCGTGGTTTAATGAAGATTGTCGGAGAGCCAAGTCTGCTTTTTTAATTGCTAAACGAACCTATAAAAGTAACCCTACTAATGATAATCAATGAATTATGCTGAGATGCAAATCTCATTTTATAAGGTGAAAAATATTTTAAATCAAAGTATATGAAACGTGAAAAAAAAAAAAAAAACCACGCAAGTTTTGGAAGTATGTAAATGAATATAAACGTAAGGAAAATACTTCTGATGACATTGATATTAATACTTTATTTACACATTTTTCTTCTGTTACTGGTAATGATACTTCATGGCAAATGCCTAATCAGAATGCATCGAACGAAGAAAATGTTTCTATTGACACATTAGATGCTCCGTTTACTATAGATGAAATAAAGAAAACGATATCGACACTTCAGCGTAATAAGAGTTGTTATTATGAAAACAATGTTGCAGATTTCTTCGTAGATGCTAATGATTTTATTTCGTCGTATCTTTGTGTTGTTTTTAATTATATATATGAAAAAGGTGTGTATCCTGATTCCTGGTATAAAGGAACAATACATAAACCTATACATAAAAAGGGTGATAAGGGGGACCCTGCAAACAACGGATGTATAACTGTAATTAATACTGCTGCAAAAATATTTTCACTGTTGCTACGTAATAGATTAAATAAGTGGTGTGAGCATACAAATGTATTTACTGATTCCCAGTACGGTTTTCGTGATGGTCGGTCTACAGTAGACGCCGTGTTTTTATTACATGCTACTATTCAGAAAATATTATCAAAACAGTGTGGTTTACCTTTATTGACCATGAACGCGCTTTCGATACGGTTAACAGAGAAGCGTTATGGTATAAAGTGGAAAGCGGTGTCAGCTGTAAAATGACCAACATGACCAAAGCTATTTATTCCACTGTTAAGTCATTTGTAAAATTGTCTTCTAAAATGCAAATGTCTGACTTCTTCGATGTAACAATTGGCTTGAAGCGGGGGTTTTTATTTTTCATTAATGATTCCTTATAAATAGTTTGTCCGAAAACGATATAAATTATTAATATGTGCATGATTCTTTTCGCTGACGATATAGCTATCTTTACTACTGATGCTTGTAGTCTACAAGATCAACGTGATAAAATTTATGAATATTCATGTAAATGGGGTTTAAAAATAAATATAAATAAAACAAAGATGTGTATATTTGAAAAAAGAAAACAAGAACACAATATTGATTTTTTTTATAAATTGTGAAAAAATTGAACGAGTTGACTGTTTTACCTACCTTGGTGTGAAATTCAAATATACGGGTGATTTTTCAGTTGCTCTTAAGGCGTTAAGTGAACAAGCTCTTTGTGCATATAGTAATGTTTTATATGTTTTTGATAAGTTCGATTTTGATATTAAAACAAAGTTAAAAATATTTGATACAATGGTTGTGCCAATTTTGTTGTTGTAATGCTGAGGTTTTGGGGAGTATATAACTGTGCTGTAATTGAAAAACTGATTTTGTAAATATATATTAGGGGTTACAAAACAAACTGCATCTGCAGTTGTATATGGTGAGTTAGGTCGCTACCCATTGACTGTTTTATGTAAGGAACACCCAATAAACGATTAAATTACGTGACCAACATGGATAATTCGATGAACATCTCTCAACCACAGGCTTCTCCTCTCATGCAAAACATGCAGTCAATCCCTCATATCCCCCCTTACCCGGGGGAAGCTGGCTATTTTACCCCACTCCAGTTCTCACCATCACAACCGATTCAATCAAGCCCTCCGTGTATTGACTCAGGTTTCCAATCTACAGTATTACGTAAGCTTGAAAGTATGGAATCCAGGCTACAAAAGCTGGACAACATTGATAAACAAGTATCTTCCCTGTCACAGAAAATGTCAAGTATGGAGGCCCGGATCATATCAGTGGAAGCTGCAAACCGAGATATTAACAAAAATCTTTGTGAAATTGAAGCCAGCCGTGCGATTGATGTACAGATATGTGATGATATTTTGGCCAAACAGGTTTCCATTGACCAGTCCCTTAAGCTTGAGAAGGGCGTTATTGACCAGTTGCGTAATGATTGTGCAAAATTGTGCAAAGAAAACTCCGATCTTTCCGAAACTGTCCTTGACCTTCAGGCACGCTGCATGCGTGATAATCTGCTTTTCTTCGGGTTTGAGGAGAAGGTGGACACCAGATGACCGTAAAGAGGAAGATTGTTGTCATACCATCAAAAAGTATTGCTCTGATAGGCTCCAGATGCCTGATGCCGAAAAGCTTGTCATTAACCGTGCACATCGTGTGGGGAAATACATCAATGGAAAGAAGAGACCGATTGTGGTGAACTTCAGCCATACTCCTGACAAAATCTCAGTTAAAAAACGTCGTTTGAAATTAAAGACACATATATCCGCGTCGGTGACCAATACCCGAAAACAATCCAGGACCGAAGGAAACAGCTCATTCAAACATTAATCAAGGCCAAACAGGATGGCAAGCGTGCTGTGTTATCCTACGACAAACTGATAATTAACGGCTCTGTGTTCACAGTCGATACCGTTGCACGTGCCGGCTATGGTAGTTAGAGTGTTGCACAGGAACAGATATCTTTCCTTTTGTACAGGGTATAAAATCCAAATTAAACGATGCTGATTTCCTAAATTTTATCTCTAAATTTAACACTATGCTTTCTACTGAAACATGGAATTCTGCCATATCTAATACTCATATTGATGGTTATGATTGTTTGAACTGCGCAATACCTGTTTGGAATAAAAGGGCTTAAGTTAACAGTGGCGGTATCATTGTTTATTTTAAAGAAAAAATAAAGAAATATTTGGAATTAATTAATTAATTAATTAATACGGACATAAAAGGGTATATATGGTTTAAGGTTAAAAAAGATACTTCCCAGCAAGCATGGGTATATCGTGCCGATATCAGTACACTGATATCAGTTTGCGACATCGGGCCGATATACAGCCGATATCCCAACCTGCAGATCCAGTAGCATAGAGTAAATTGTATCATGAATCCAAATGTAAATATCAACAGCACATAAACATATCTTGTTGTGCAAGTGTAAATAAACAAGGATTTGTCTATATAAAATTCAGATCGTTTCCAAATATCGGTCCTATATCGGGCTGATATTAAAAATTACTTTCACAAAGGATGTAACTCTTCTTTGAGTGTAGGTTCAAAAAGTAAATAGGAAACAATTTTATATTAATAAGTAGGGAAGATAAATGTGCTAAATCTTTCAAATATTTTTATTTGATTTAATATCATTTGTTTAATTGAAACTAAACATTTAAATTAAAAAAAAATGTTAAAAAAAAATCAAATATTAGCCTCGTTTTGATTTTGACTGTATTCCCATGCCACCATGCTCTTTGAGTTTGAATTTTCTTCAGATGTTTGGTCATCTTAAACGGGTAAGTCCATTTAACGTATAAACACAAATGACCATTTAAACCTGACCTTAAATACCATTTGATTTTAATATTTTATTCTTGCATGTATGTTAGCATAAAGCAGTTTTTTTTGTTATGTCATGGGTTTTCGCGACAGTCACTTCGTAAAATTTGATTGCATCCTAACTTAAAAAAATAAAGAAATAAAACTTGTTGTGTATGAGATATCGTACTACATGTTCATATACTGATACACAATCTTGTATTGTTTTTGTTTTTTGTTTTTTTTATAAACACTGTTGAGTTTTATTTTGTATACACATTCTTATCCAATTTGACATATATTCAGGGGCCAATTGAGGGAGTTGTTTACCTCGTCTCCATAGTACATGAATATACAATGGCGTGCCTGGACCCAATATCGGTATACGCACCATGGCTAGGGTGGGTCTTTGGGCATGCTTCCCCGGGGGAAAATGCCCCTGGAACGCCGTAGGAGCATTTTAAAGGGTGATAAGTACATACAAAAACTGTAAAATCATAATGAAATATGATAAAAACGCGCAGTATTTTTAACTAATGCATTAGGATAACACTACCTCGGTATATGGACTGAAACCAAAAAAGTATTCATTGAAAAAAATCAGAAAAAAAAATCAATGTTTTTACATCAGAAAGAATAAAGTTTAAAACAAATACTGTTTGTACTTTTTGTTTCAAAATAACGGTGTCATGAAATTCAAAACGTTTGGGAAACAAAGAAAGATGAAACTGTCGCGATCGTCTTTAAGCGTTCTTATACTGACATTGTGATAACTTATTATCCAAAAAATTTGGGGTACCCGAAATATGTTTACATGTCCGAAACGTTGCGATTATATACTATAGTATACGCCCCGGGATTGAAATTGAACCTTTCTAGCGTTTGCTTCAATACTGAATCATTTAGTTAAAAAAATAACTTTGAATGAGATATGAATCTTGAATAATAGCTCAAAAGATTAACTGTAGGTCCGTTTCAAAACGATAAAAATAGAAGCCAATAATTCAAATGCAGAAATGATTATGGTATTAAGTTTTAAAGTCAATAAAATTAATAGTCTGGTATTATAATCTAGCACTAAATTTTTCACCTCCGAGCTACGAACCCACGTGGAGTGATACTGAGAGGAGTTGTAGACAGAGTCGTTACCACTGGGCCAACTTTGGAGCCTTATTGTAAACCGATTTAAAACACCTATAACACTGTCCTTTGTCTAGTTAATAAAACGACTCCCTTTCTTTAGAAACAAGAAATATCTTTAAAAAAAGATATTCGGCGTAAAATGGAAAACAAACTGAACTCCTACAATCTAATAAGAGACTGTATTTCCGGGAACCCAGATGTATTCTCAAAATAGTGATCATGCAGTCTATTTATATTCATTCTGTACACACTGACATGGTTAAGTTAACTTATTACAAAAAGGGGTCAAAGGTATGTTATTGTATATGTAAGATTCATAATGTTTGTTGGTTAGATCCGTATTGATAAAGTAAGACCCCCTAATTGATAGGAAAGTATGTGTTAATTATAATATATGGGTTAACTTCCACCTCCTCCGCATACTACATGATCAACAGGTTAAAGTGGGCGAGTCCACTTCTGCAGATTTGCAGGGGGGATTTTGGTCTAAAAATAAACATCGAAATCGATTTTATACAGCTACGCCGAAAAATATAAATACTAAAATAAGCTCTGTTTTGAAAACACTGAGTTAGTTATTTGTATTTTGTTGAGCTTCTGGAAGGTAAAATAACTTAGTATGTAACATATTTCAGTGAAATAATTAATGTTCAAAGAAATACAGTCATTTTCAGAAAAGACTAATAAATCTAAATATAGAACCAATTTAAAACCCGTTCGAAAGATATTACAAGTAGGGTATATAAAGTGTGGATTATGTGAGACGGCAGTCAGACCCAAGTAAGTTTCTGCACAATGCAGACATACCCTAACGTTCGCCGGGTGCGAACTCGATCGGCCTTTACCGTTGTACGGTTTAGGTCTCAATTACAGCATGATCCTGGTCGTGGGCTCTCATGCACAGATTTTACCTTAATTCTTTCTTTTTACTATTCCATCTTAAATACCCTTGCTCTATGGTCTCCTCTTTCCCATCTCCGGCTATCTCTATCTCTTCAACTAAAAGCTACATTCACTGTATCCAGCTCTTAAGCTACTCCCCTTTTCAAAGTCTCTTCCTCTTTATAGCTCTTGCATTTCTTTACTAGTAAAATCTTCATTTTTTTCTTTCACTATAGTCTACCTTTATTCGTGTGTCGAAAAAAAACGTGTAATCAGAGAAGACAATGGACAAAATGTCGCTAGTTACTTTGAAAGCGGGTAAGGAATCGCGGATGAGATAGAGTGACTGAGATAAGAAAAGGAGAAAGATTTGGAGACAGAAATATTTATAAAAGAGACACTATATAAAAAGAAAAATAAGAATACTGGAGACGAAAAAAAAAAGTTGAAACCCAAATGCATGAGAGCCCACGACCAGGATCATGCTTTGATTTGAGACACACACAACTCCAGTGCCTTCAGCGCTTTGATTTGTTGGAAGCAATGGATGAGCCAAATTTGAAAAGTTGGAGCCATGTTTTTTTTTTTTTCTTTTATTGAGCCATTTAATTAGTAATAATATACATAAAGCAATATTTTAACAAAATTAAGGAAGAACAATAAAGATGTTTCATGTTATATAATTATAAAAATTTTTTTTAAAATTAAAATTAAATTGTTTTTGTAGTAAATAATATAATAGTTATATCTTAACACTGTTCATGCTTACATACATGTTGTTGCATACCTAGCTACGTTTACTTTCTTCATGAATCATGGCAGAAATGAAATAATTAATATCTAAGCCTTCATGCAGATGTTACAGAACATTGCCCTAGTCCGATCTCAGCTATGTGTAACCATTGAGTTAACAGGTTGGCATATTGAATGTATTTTTAATTACTATTAGAACACATGAAAAAGGCGGGGAAAGATGAGCTGATCAAGAAAGTATCGTACTGTAAAATATATACCTTAATGTTAAATTAGCCTGTTTGTGCTTATAGATATGATTTTTGTAATATCGTTCTAGGCAAAATCCGTTCAAAATAAATTTCTCTGTATCTAATTACGAGGGCAAATATATGCCTTACCCTGGTAAGGCGATGTTTTTTATAGCGTTTTTGGCGTTTTAAACTTTCGATTTTTCAAATCAATTGTACGCACGAACGTTAGTGCGTAAGCCCAGGCACGCCCTTGATATAGGTCACATTGGATTATAAGCCGGATGCCAGTGTTTGTATATTCACGAATTGATGTTTACTTTTCCTTTCACCTTTCAGGCTGTGTGGACATAACTTCAAAACTGCATTGAAACGCCTGCCGAAAGAAAACATCTCAAGCAAAGTGCTAGAAAGATATGCCTTCACGGGAAAGAAGAGGAAACTTGATGCTGAATAACGTTCGATACAGTAAGTTGATTTTTTTTTCAAACCAATACTAAGAAATTGTCAATTCAAAGAAAGTATCACATGTCAGCAAACATGTATTTGAAATAAACTATTGTCATTGTTAAGAGAGTGTCTGAGCTATTACAACTCCTATACCTTTGTAATTATAAAATTTAAAGCAAATTAAAGCTGCTGAACCAATAATTCTATACCAATTTACTATCTCGTTAAAAGAAAAAGATAATAAAAATGTCTTCTTCCTTTGAAATAAATTATTAAAAGTGTTGTATAGTCAGTTTGATGCAGCTAATAAGATGTTTATATCAACCTCTTTTGTTTGTGTCCTGAACAGAATGTGGACAGAAAAAAGTATCAGCAAAAACCGCCAGCACTGAAGGTGAGGATGCCTTGAAGGACTGGCTTAAGAGGGCCAAATACCAGAAGGAGTCACATAGTAGAAGCAACATTCAGAACCCCAAAGTTTTCCAGAGATGGTGGAAACAGTGGATACACCATAATTATCTGAAAGACGACTTTGATGATTTTTAGTGTGTTTTGTGCATCCACAAAATATCAACAAAGAGACACTAGCTCTATAGTGGAATCGTGAGTTTAATTCCAACATTCGTATGTGATATGTGCAAACTGAGGCCATACTGCAAACAATGTCAATTTGAAAGACTATTTATTCACTAAATGGATTATTACTGTAAATATATTATTGATTACAGATGTGTGTATATATTTTGTTCTCATCATTTACTCTTAAACTTTCCTCACACAAGTGCATGATTGATTTTTTTTGATTTTTTTGATTTATTTTTTTTTTGCTTTAAAAGTCACTGGAGTCTTATTTTATTAAAGATTTAATTTAACTTATAAACCCTGTTGCCAATGATTTGAATCAATGTTCCAACTTATTTTCAGCAAGAAATTGTCTGGTAATTTGTCAACCACTTCACAATTTCATTATGTAAGGCCATTTGTTGGGAAATGTATGTAGGTCCAATCAAGGCACACCTATATCGGTCAGATATAGGTATATTGATATCCACCCAATATAGGCAAACTGATATTGGTCCTATATCGGTCCAATGTCGGATTGATATTCAAAAAGATACCAGGCCGATATAGCATTCACTTTGCAAAAACGATGTTGCCCTGATATTGAAAACCGATATTGGTCCGATATACAAAACAATATTGGTCCGTTATTGGTCCGATATTCGATGCTTCCTGGGATATTTCTGATACCAATTCGTATTTTTGTCTTTGTTATATACCGCCTATAGATTCTGCTGTTTACAAAAATGTTAGATCGAATCTCTTTGAATGTGACTGTTTTGAATACCTAAACACGTACATACGTAGATTCTCGAATATGGGTGACGTATTTCTTGTGGGGGATTTTAATGCACGCACGGGGGAACAGTTGGATTATATTTCTGACCATCAGTTATATAGATTTATTGATTTGCCGTCCAAAGTCCGTATATGTGTTAAAATATCCCAGTGTTTATAACGGTACTGCATCACTTATTCCAGCTTATAATAGACACAAGCATTATACCGTCCTCTTGGCGCAAGGCTATCATTTGCCCAATACTAAAGGACCCGTCCAGTGATTATACTGTACTTTTGTTGATCTTAAACGTGCGTTTGATAGTGTGTATTTAAATGTTTATGGCTTAAATTATATAAGAATGGGGTAAGTGGCAAATTGTTAAGGATTTTTAAGGATATGTATAATCAAGTCAAATCTTGTGTAAGAGGATGTAATTTCTTTTCAGATTACTTTGATTGTGCAATTGGCTTGAGGCAAGAGGAGGTAATTTCGTCGACACTTTTTGCCCTTTTCATTGAGGATCTCTAGTTATTTCTGCAGGACGAAACATTAAGTTCATTATCACTTGACGATATATCATTTATTTTATTATTGTTTGCAGACGATATGGTAATATTAGGTAATAGTCCAGAGGAGTTACAACACAGCTTAAACCTTTTAAAAATATATTGTGATAAGTGGGGACTACAGGTCAATGTTAACAAGACAAAAGTTATAGTCTTTAGATACACAGGGGGGTTGCTTCTTAGCGAAAAATGGAAATATGACTCAAATCTTTTTAGAAGTGGTTAACAACTTTAATTATTTAGGAACAGTCTTTAATTATAATGGTACTTTTACATTAAATCAGGAATTTCTAGTAGGAAAAGGCTTGAAACTCTAAATATATTGCTTAATAACTTAAGAAAATATGAATTGAAAACAAGTGTTAAATGTCAGCTTTTTGATGCGTTTGTTGGTTCTATTTTAAATGTAAACAGCGAAATATGGGGATTTGGAAAATCAAAAACGGTCGAACGTATTCATGTCAAATTTTGTAAATCGCTGTTAAATGTTAAATCATCTACAAGTAATATGGGAGTGTATGGTGAGTTGGGTAGATTTCCATTGTTCGTTAGTAGATATACACGCATTATTAAATATTGGTGCAAGATTCTAATGTCAAATAATACTTTTAAATTAAAATGTCGAAAAAATTGGGTTGTGAAAGTGAAAGATATATTGGATGATTATGGATTTTCATATGTTTGGAATAATCCTGGCTGTGTAGATCTTAAGAATTTTCATGTTATATTCAAAGCTAGAGTATTAGATGTTTTTAAGCAAAATTGGTGTAACAGTATAGATACTTATCAGTCATTTTGTACCTATAAATACTTTAAGGTTTGTTTTGGATTTGAACAATATTTAGATTTGTTACCTTTTAAATTTAGGATTGCTTTAGTTACAATGAGGCTCTCTTCCCATAAACTGAGAAAAGAAATAGGTAGGTATGGTCAAAACAGGACAGAAAGATCCCTGAGATATTGTAATATTTGCAACAGTTTTGATATTGAAGATGAGTATCACTTTGTAATAGTATGTCCAGAATATCAAATCATCAGACAAAAATACATAAAATGTTTTTAAATAAATGTTATTCTAAATCTTGGTAAATTCATAAAAGAAGCTATGTTACATAAGCATTCCATTATAACATGATAGTTCATACCATACTTCATTTGTATATGCTATAATGTATTTTAAATGTTCTCCTTTTTATTCTGATTCAAAATGATTTTGTTGTTGTATCTCAACTTCCACCATTTCTTTAGCTTAGACATTCTAATAATATGAATTTTGGAAATATGTTACAGATAATGAAGGATGATTAATACGTGTATGTCCATCCTCCATATCTGGCATTCTGTTCTTATACATTCCAATATTTACATTTGTTTATCTACTTATATTGTTTCTATATACTTCTTGATGATCGTGTGATGTTATTACATTGAAATTATACTGTTTATATGACAAGAAACTGTAAAGTTTACGTCAATAAAGTATACTGTCTGTCTGATAAAAGAGTACCGTTAAATTATCGCGGAATAGGCCTCCTGTCGTGTATTAGTCAATTGTTCAGCTCGCTAATTAATACTAGAATCACAAAATACCTAGCGGACAACAATATTTTAGCAGACAAACAAAACGGATTCCGTGCGGACCGGTCTTGTGAAGACCATGTATTCACGCTTGATAGTATAATCAGGAATAACGATTCAGTTTATACGGGATTCATTGATCTCAAGAAATGCTTTGACTACATAGACAGAGACATGATGTTATATAAATTGCTCGTCAATGGGATTGATGGAAACATTTACAACTCAATAAGGAGCATATACAATAATACAACATCCTGTATACGGATAAATAATAAATTAACTGACTGGTTCCAGTGTAAAAATGGAGCAAAACAAGGCTGCAATTTATCACCGACAATTTCTATCAACGACCTTGTTCGTGAGATCAATGACCTTAACCTTGGTGTCTCTACTGGTGATATTTCCGTTTCCATGTTGTTATACGCAGACGATATAGTGTTCATCTCCAATACAGAGCCCGGACTTCAGACCATGCTAGATACTATGCATAATTGGTGTATGCGATGGCGTGTGATTATCAATACAGAAAAATCAAAAGTGATGCACTTCAGGAAAAGACAAACCAGACGCACAGATTATCAATTTAAAATCGGTGACAAGGTGCTAGAAACAGTACATAAATACAAATATCTTTGCGTTCTTATGCAAGAGACAGGAGATTACTCATTAAACTGTGAATTGTTATCAAAAAGTGCCGGGAGGGCACTTGGTAGTGTTATTTCAAAAATTCACAATTTAAAGCAGTGTGGGTTTAACACCTTTCAAAAATGTTTGACAACTATGTTATACCAGTAGCGGACTACTGTTCTTCAGTCTGAGGATACAAGCACTATCAAACTGCTGGGAATGTACATAATCGCGCCATGAGGTACTTACTCGGAGTACACCGATTTGCACCTGTGTCGGCTCTATTGGGCGAAACGGGATGGTTGCCATGCTTATATAGACGATGGATTTCGATGGTCCGTTATTGGAACAGACTCGTGAAACTCGATGAGGGAAGACTTACAAAACGTGTTTTCCTTGCAGACTATTCCAACTGTGATGAAATGTCGAACTGGTGTGCAGACATTAAAAGCGTATTCACGGATATGGGACTGATGCCACATTTTATTAAAAAAAAAACGTGTGTAAACTTTATGATTTCTATTTAAGAAAATGGCATCAATTATGTGAAAACAAACCAAAATTAAGGACATATAGGACGTTCAAGTTTAATTTTAAATGCGAGGATTACCTCCGATTAGACATTAAACGTCAAGAACGCTCAGTGCTTGCGCAACTACGATGCGGCATATTGCCACTTAGAGTTGAGACTGGCCGTTACAGTGGGGAACCGTTAGAGCAAAGATTTTGTGTTCTGTGTAACAGTGGAGAAGTTGAAGACGAGAAACATTTTCTGTTAGAATGTTCACTGTATGACGTCACACGATTTAGCATGTTCGGGGCCATTATTAACAGTGAACCCTTCATATCTATGGGACTGTCGGAGAAACTCAAATATTTACTGACATATTACCCCAGAAAATGTGCTAAGTTTACTACTTCAGCCTATTTATTTAGGCGTTCTGTACTATACACATAATACTCTATCATAGACTGAATTTATTCCGTCATTCAAATTAAGGAGCCTAATTGATTTCATCATTTATGTGTACATTCTGACGTATTTGATCTGGGATAATACATTGTTATGTTATATATTGTACCAGTTCTTACATCACAAGATACTTGTTGTAGCATTAATAGTCGGACTTTTAATTTAAATGTCATCCAATTATACTGAGGTAATATGATATATACCGGGGTTATTTAACAGTAATACGCAATAACAGTATCAAAAGTAGAGTTCGCTAATGATATATAATACCGTGTATCATACGGTTTTATTTGTAATTTGAAATTTTATTATTATAATATGCTGCATTTATTGTTGGATTTTTATACTGTATGCTGTTTATTAATATTCGGTGAACTGGAATTGTACGATAGTATTTGACTATCATGACTCATTTGGAATTGTATTATAGTATTTGTACAATGATTAAGCTATTATAACTCTAACAGAATTATATGAACAAGTGCATATGCATGCATACACATGTACACCAACACATACGCAAACGTACGCATATATACGCACGCACACACTGGACTAGTTCATTACGCTCTCTGTGTGTGTGTGTGTGTGTGTGTGTGTGTGTGTGACATATACCATAAAAGTAGAATTGTATCTCATTTAGAAGTGAACACATTTTGTATCCCGTAGCTCAGTACATTCAGTATTCATACTTAATGCTGAAATCCGCCATTTAATTAACTTCCATATTTTACTTGTAATAGTTATTTTCATTATATATTCACCAATGTTCTTCTTGCACCATATAAGTTAATTTATTTTGCAAAAGGTGACATATAGGCCCGTTGGGCCGGGTGTATTTTGTATTTGTACATGAAATGTGTTGATATTTATATATATGTACACATGTCACTATAATAAAAGATTATCTTATCTAACAATGAGGGTCGTAGAGAATTACCGGACCGGCACAATCAAGATAGTCACGTGAACGGCTTTGGGTTAAAGTTGTTGTCTCTTTGTAAAGAGAACACTCTTTGCATTCTCAACGGTCGATTAGAACCGGGAGAATGCACTTTCATTCTCGTCACAGAAATAAGGATGTATCCAGTCTAGTTGATTATATAATCACCTCTGTTGACAATATAGATGCTGTTACAAGTATGACTGTTCAAGATTATACCACGTGGTCTGATCATAGCCCTGTCACATTTTCTATGTCGGCTATGTCTCATGCTGACTGTCGTGATCCAGTAAATTCATATGATAAAATAACTTGGTCTGTTGATAAGAAAGACCAATTGTTGAATTTATTGAACGAAAACAAAAAAAGTTGATATAATTTTCAGATTTACTACAGGCGAGTCCACATTAGATGAATTTGTAGATGCTTTGTCTGCAACTATTTATAATATTTCGTTTTAGATTTTTGGTAGAAATGTGAAAGTTAAGGAGAACCCTGTTAGTCATCATAAAAATCACCGTGGTTTAATGAAGATTGTCGGAGAGCCAAGTCTGCTTTTTTAATTGCTAAACGAACCTATAAAAGTAACCCCACTAATGATAATCAATGAATTATGCTGAGATGCAAATCTCATTTTAATAAGGTGAAAAATATTTCTAAATCAAAGTATATGAAACGTGAAAAAGAAAAAATGACATGTATTAGCAGGAAAGAACCACGCAAGTTTTGGAAGTATGTAAATGAATATAAACGTAAGGAAAATACTTCTGATGACATTGATATTAATACTTTATTTACACATTTTTCTTCTGTGACTGGTAATGATACTTCATGGCAAATGCCTAATCAGAATGCATCGAACGAAGAAAATATTTCTATTGACCAATTAGATGCTCCGTTTACTATAGATGGAATAAAGAAAACGATATCGACACTTCAGCGTAATAAGAGTTGTGATTATGAAAACAATGTTGCAGATTTCTTCGTAGATGCTAATGATTTTATTTCGTCGTATCTTTGTGTTATTTTTAATTATATATATGAAAAAGGTGTGTATCCTGATTCCTGGTATAAAGGAACAATCATACCTATACATAAAAAGGGTGATAAGGGGGACCCTGCAAACAACAGATGTATAACTGTAATTAATACTGCTGCAAAAATATTTTCACTGTTGCTACGTAATAGATTAAATAAGTGGTGTGAGCATACAAATGTATTTACTGATTCCCAGTACGGTTTTCGTGATGGTCGGTCTACAGTAGACGCCGTGTTTTTATTACATGCTACTATTCAGAAAATATTATCAAAACAGTGTAAACTGTGGTTTACCTTTATTGACCATGAACGCGCTTTCGATACGGTTAACAGAGAAGCGTTATGGTATAAAGTGGAAAGCGGTGTCAGCTGTAAAATGACCAACATGACCAAAGCTATTTATTCCACTGTTAAGTCATTTGTAAAATTGTCTTCTAAAATGCAAATGTCTGACTTCTTCGATGTAACAATTGGCTTGAAGCAGGGGGAGCCCTTATCCCCGATATTATTTTTATTTTTCATTAATGACATTGTCTCATCCATTGATATAAATAGTTTGTCCGAAAACGATATAAATTTATTGAATATGTGCATGATTCTTTTTGCTGACGATATAGCTATCTTTACTACTGATGCATGTAGTCTACAAGATCAACGTGATAAAATTTATGAATATTCATGTAAATGGGGTTTAAAAATAAATATAAATAAAACAAAGATGTGTATATTTGAAAAAAGAAAACAAGAACACAATATTGAATTTCTTTATAAATTGTGAAAAAATTGAACGAGTTGACTGTTTTACCTACCTTGGTGTGAAATTCAAATATACGGGTGATTTTTCAGTTGCTCTTAAGGCGTTAAGTGAACAAGCTCTTTGTGCATATAGTAATGTTTTATATGTTTTTGATAAGTTCGATTTTGATATTAAAACAAAGTTAAAAATATTTGATATAATGGTTGTGCCAATTTTGTTGTTGTAATGCTGAGGTTTTGGGGAGTATATAACTGTGCTGTAATTGCATCTGCAGTTGTATATGGTGAGTTAGGTCGCTACCCATTGACTGTTTTATGTAAGGAACACCCAATAAACGATTAAATTACGTGACCAACATGGATAATTCGATGAACATCTCTCAACCACAGGCTTCTCCTCTCATGCAAAACATGCAGTCAATCCCTCATATCCCCCCTTACCCGGGGGAAGCTGGCTATTTTACCCCACTCCAGTTCTCACCATCACAACCGATTCAATCAAGCCCTCCGTGTATTGACTCAGGTTTACAATCTACAGTTTTACGTAAGCTTGAAAGTATGGAATCCAGGCTACAAAAGCTGGACAACATTGATAAACAAGTATCTTCACTGTCACAGAAAATGTCAAGTATGGAGGCCCGGATCATATCAGTGGAAGCTGCAAACCGAGATATTAACAAAAATCTTTGTGAAATTGAAGCCAGCCGTGCGATTGATGCACAGATATGTGATGATATTTTGGCCAAACAGGTTTCCATTGACCAGTCCCTTAAGCTTGAGAAGGGCGTTATTGACCAGTTGCGTAATGATTGTGCAAAATTGTGCAAAGAAAACTCCGATATCTCCGAAACTGTCCTTGACCTTCAGGCACGCTCCATGCGTGATAATCTGCTTTTCTTCGGGTTTGAGGAGAAGGTGACACCAGATGACCGTAAAGAGGAAGATTGTTGTCATACCATCAAACAGTATTGCTCTGATAGGCTCCAGATGCCTGATGCCGAAAAGCTTGTCATTAACCGTGCACATTGTGTGGGGAAATACATCAATGGAAAGAAGAGACCGATTGTGGTGAACTTCAGCCATACTCCTGACAAAATCTCAGTTAAAAAACGCTCGTTTGAAATTAAAGACACATATATCCGCGTCGGTGACCAATACCCGAAAACAATCCAGGACCGAAGGAAACAGCTCATTCAAACATTAATCAAGGCCAAACAGGATGGCAAGCGTGCTGTGTTATCCTACGACAAACTGATAATTAACGGCTCTGTGTTCACAGTCGATACCGTTGCACGTGCCGGCTATGGTAGTTAGAGTGTTGCACAGGAACAGATATCTTTCCTTTTGTACAGGGTATAAAATCCAAATTAAACGATGCTGATTTCCTAAATTTTATCTCTAAATTTAACACTATGCTTTTTACTGAAACATGGAATTCTGCCATATCTAATACTCATATTGATGGTTATGATTGTTTGAACTGCGCAATACCTGTTTGGAATAAAAGGGTTAAAGTTAACAGTGGCGGTATCATTGTTTATTTTAAAGAAAAATTAAAGAAATATTTGGAATTAATTAATTAATTAATTAATTAATACGGACATAAAAGGGTATATATGGTTTAAGGTTAAAAAAGAAATACTTCCCAGCAAGCATGGGTATATCGTGCCGATATCAGTACACTGATATCAGTTTGCGACATCGGGCCGATATACAGCCGATATCCCAACCTGCAGATCCAGTAGCATAGAGTAAATTGTATCATGAATCCAAATGTAAATATCCACAGCACATAAACATATCTTGTTGTGCAAGTGTAAATAAGCAAGGATTTGTCTATATAAAATTCAGATCGTTTCCAAATATCGGTCCTATATCGGGCTGATATTAAAAATTACTTTCACAAAGGATGTAACTCTCCTTGGAGTGTAGGTTCAAAAAGTAAATAGGAAACAATTTTATATTAATAAGTAGGGAAGATAAATGTGCTAAATCTTTCAAATATTTTTATTTGATTTAATATCATTTGTTTAATTGAAACTAAACATTTAAATTAAAAAGAAATGTTAAAAAAAAATCAAATATTAGCCTCGTTTTGATTTTGACTGCATTCCCATGCCACCATGCTCTTTGAGTTTGAATTTTCTTTAGATGTTTGGTCATCTTAAACGGGTAAGTCCATTTAACGTATAAACACAAATGACCATTTAAACCTGACCTTAAATACCATTTGATTTTAATATTTTATTCTTGCATGTATGTTAGCATAAGGCAGTTTTTTTTGTTATGTCATGGGTTTCCGCGACAGTCACTTCGTAAAATTTGATTGCATCCTAACTTAAAAAAATAAAGATATAAAACTTGTTGTGTATGAGATATCGTACTACATGTTCATATACTGATACACAATCTTGTATTGTTTTTTTTTTGTTTTTTTATAAACACTGTTGAGTTTTATTTTGTATACACATTCTTATCCAATTTGACATATATTCAGGGGCCAATTGAGGGAGTTGTTTACCTCGTCTCCATAGTACATGAATATACAATGGCGTGCCTGGACCCAATATCGGTATACGCACCATGGCTAGGGTGGGTCTTTGGGCATGCTTCCCCGGGGGAAAATGCCCCTGGAACGCCGTAGGAGCATTTTAAAGGGTGATAAGTACATACAAAAACTGTAAAATCATAATGAAATATGATAAAAACGCGCAGTATTTTTAACTAATGCATTAGGATAACACTACCTCGGTATATGGACTGAAACCAAAAAAGTATTCATTGAAAAAAATCAGAAAAAAAATCAATGTTTTTACATCAGAAAGAATAAAGTTTAAAACAAATACTGTTTGTACTTTTTGTTTCAAAATAACGGTGTCATGAAATTCTAAACGTTTGGGAAACAAAGAAAGATGAAACTGTCGCGATCGTCTTTAAGCGTTCTTATACTGACATTGTGATAACTTATTATCCAAAAAATTTGGGGTACCCGAAATATGTTTACATGTCCGAAACGTTGCGATTATAAACTATAGTATACGCCCTTGGATTGAAATTGAACCTTTCTAGCGTTTGCTTCAATACTGAATCATTTAGTTAAAAAAACAACTTTTAATGAGATATCAATCTTGAATAATAGCTCAATAGATTAACTGTAGGTCCTTTTCAAAACGATAAAAATAGAAGCCAATAATTCAAATTCAGAAATGATTATGGTATTAAGTTTTAAAGTCAATAAAATTAATAGTCTGGTATTATAATCTAGCACTAAATTTTTCACCTCCGAGCTACGAACCCACGTGGAGTGATACTGAGAGGAGTTGTAGACAGAGTCGTTACCACTGGGCCATCTTTGGAGCCTTATTGTAAACCGATTTAAAACACCTATAACACTGTCCTTTGTCTAGTTAATAAAACGACTCCCTTTCTTTAGAAAAAATATAAATACTAAAATAAGCTCTGTTTTGAAAACACTGAGTTAGTTATTTGTATTTTGTGGAGCTTCTGGAAGGTAAAATAACTTAGTATGTAACATATTTCAGTGAAATAATTAATGTTCAAAGAAATACAGTCATTTTCAGAAAAGACTAATAAATCTAAATATAGAACCAATTTAAAACCCGTTCGAAAGATATTACAAGTAGGGTATATAAAGTGTGGATTATGTGAGACGGCAGTCAGACCCAAGTAAGTTTCTGCACAATGCAGACATACCCTAACGTTCGCCGGGTGCGAACTCGATCGGCCTTTACCGTTGTACGGTTTAGGTCTCAATTACAGCATGATCCTGGTCGTGGGCTCTCATGCACAGATTTTACCTTAATTCTTTCTTTTTACTATTCCATCTTAAATACCCTTGCTCTATGGTCTCCTCTTTCCCATCTCCGGCTATCTCTATCTCTTCAACTAAAAGCTACATTCACTGTATCCAGCTCTTAAGCTACTCCCCTTTTCAAAGTCTCTTCCTCTTTATAGCTCTTGCATTTCTTTACTAGTAAAACCTTCATTTTTTTCTTTCACTATAGTCTACCTTTATTCGTGTGTCGAAAAAAAACGTGTAATGAGAGAAGACAATGGACAAAAATGTCGCTAGTTACTTTGAAAGCGGGTAAGGAATCGCGGATGAGATAGAGTGACTGAGATAAGAAAAGGAGAAAGATTTGGAGACAGAAATATTTATAAAAGAGACACTATATAAAAAGAAAAATAAGAATACTGGAGACGAAAAAAAAAGGTGAAACCTAAATGCATGAGAGCCCACGACCAGGATCATGCTTTAATTTGAGACACACACAACTCCAGTGCCTTCAGCGCTATGATTTGTTGGAACCAATGGATGAGCCAAATTTGAAAAGTTGGAGCCATGTTGTTTTTTTTTCTTTTCATGAGCCATTTAATTAGTCAATAATATACAAAAACGCGAATATTTTAACACAAATTAAGGACTCATATACGTATGCATAAGAACAATAAAGATGTTTCAGTGCTTATATAATTCATAACAACATTTTTTTTCAAGTAAGTTGATAAAATATTTATATTGTTTTTGTAGTAAATAATATAATAGTTATATCTTAACACTGTTCATGCTTACATACATGTTGATGCATACCTAGCTACGTTTACTTTCTTCATGAATCATGGCAGAAATGAAATAATTAATATCTAAGCCTTCATGCAGATGTTACAGAACATTGCCCTAGTCCGATCTCAGCTATGTGTAACCATTGAGTTAACAGGTTGGCATATTGAATGTATTTTTAATTACTATTAAAAAAGTATCGTACCGTAAAATATATACCTTAATGTTAAATTAGCCTGTTTGTGCTTATAGATATGATTTTTGTAATATCGTTCTAGGCAAATCCGTTCAAAATAAATTTCTCTGTATCTAATTACGAGGGCAAATATATGCCTTACCCTGGTAAGGCGATGTTTTTTATAGCGTTTTTGGCGTTTTAAACTTTCGATTTTTCAAATCAATTGTACGCACGTGCGTTAGTGCGTAAGCCCAGGCACGCCCTTGATATAGGTCACATTGGATTATAAGCCGGATGCCAGTGTTTGTATATTCACGAATTGATGTTTACTTTTCCTTTCACCTTTCAGGCTGTGTGGACATAACTTCAAAACTGCATTGAAACGCCTGCCGAAAGAAAACATCTCAAGCAAAGTGCTAGAAAGATATGCCTTCACGGGAAAGAAGAGGAAACTTGATGCTGAATAACGTTCGATACAGTAAGTTGATTTTTTTTTTCAAACCAATACTAAGAAATTGTCAATTCAAAGAAAGTATCACATGTCAGCAAACATGTATTTGAAATAAACTATTGTCATTGTTAAGAGAGTGTCTGAGCTATTACAACTTCTTAACTTTATGATTTCTATTCAATAAAATGGCATCAACTATGTGAAAACAAACCAAAATTAAGGACATATAGGACGTTCAAGTTTAATTTTAAATGCGAGGATTACCTCCGATTAGACATTAAACGTCAAGAACGCTCAGTGCTTGCGCAACTACGATGCGGCATATTGCCACTTAGAGTTGAGACTGGCCGTTACAGTGGGGAACCGTTAGAGCAAAGATTTTGTGTTCTGTGTAACAGTGGAGAAATTGAAGACGAGAAACATTTTCTGTTAGAATGTTCACTGTATGACGTCACACGATTTAGCATGTTCGGGGCCATTATTAACAGTGAACCCTTCATATCTATGGGACTGAAATTTTTACATTTTACCAGAAAAGTTCTATTATTCAAATTAAGGAGCCTAATTGATTTCATAATTTATGTGTACATTCTGACGTATTTGATCTGGGATAATACATTGTTATGTTATATACTGTACCAGTTCTTACATCACAAGATAGTTGTTGTAGCATTAATAGTCGGACTTTTAATTTAAATGTCATCCAATTATACTGAGGTAATATGATATATACCGGGGTTATTTAACAGTAATACGCAATAACAGTTCAAAAGGAGTTAATTTTCGCATTGACCGTTAGGTATATTGCACCAATGTTTTATACTTTGATATTTGATGTATTTGTCGTGGGATTTTATACTTAATATTAAGTTATATCAAACTTACTTAACATATGCTGCATTTATTGTTGGATTATACACATGTATATTATTTAATTTATAAAATTAATATCATTTTTTTAATTTTTTTTGACCACGATAGAACTGTATGATAACATTGGTACAATGGTTACGACAGTATAACTCATTTGGAATTGCATTAGAATATTCGTACAATGATTAAGATATTATAACTCGAACAGAATTATATGAACAATTGCATATGCATGCATACACATGTACACCAACACATACGCATACGTACGCATATATACGCACGCACACACTGGAATAGTTCATTACGCTCTGTGTGTGTGTGTGTGTGTGTGTGTGTGTGTGTGTGTGTTTGTGTGTGACATATACCATAAAAGTAGAATTGTATCTCATTTAGAAGTGAACACATTTTGTATCCCGTATCTCAGTACATTCAGTATTCATACTTAATGCTGAAATCCGCCATTTAATTAACTTCCATATTTTACTTGTAATAGTAATTTTTCATTATATATTCACCAATGTTCTTCTTGCACCATATAAGTTAATTTATTTTGCAAAAGGTGACATATAGGCCCGTTGGGCCGGGTGTATTTTGTATTTGTACATGAAATGTGTTGATATTTAAATTTATGTACACATGTCACTATAATAAAAGATTATCTTATCTAACAATGAGGGTCGTAGAGAATTACCGGACCGGCACAATCAAGATAGTCACGTGAACGGCTTTGGGTTAAAGTTGTTGTCTCTTTGTAAAGAGAACACTCTTTGCATTCTCAACGGTCGATTAGAACCAGGAGAATGCACTTTCCATTCTCGTCACAGAAATAAGGCTGTATCTTGTCTAGCTGATTATATAATCACCTCTGTTGACAATATAGATGCTGTTACAAGTATGACTGTTCAAGATTATACCACGTGGTCTGATCATAGCCCTGTCACATTTTCTATGTCGGCTATGTCTCATGCTGACTGTCGTGATCCAGTAAATTCATATGATAAAATAACTTGGTCTGTTGATAAGAAAGACCAATTGTTGAATTTATTGAATGAAAACAAAAATGATTTTGATATAATTTTCAGATTTACTACAGGCGAGTCCACATTAGATGAATTTGTAGATGCTTTGTCTGCAACTATTTATAATATTTCGTTTTAGATTTTTGGTAGAAATGTGAAAGTTAAGGACACATTAGATGCTCCGTTTACTATAGATGAAATAAAGAAAACGATATCGACACTTCAGCGTAATAAGAGTTGTGATTATGAAAACAATGTTGCAGATTTCTTCGTAGATGCTAATGATTTTATTTCGTCGTATCTTTGTGTTGTTTTTAATTATATATATGAAAAAGGTGTGTATCCTGATTCCTGGTATAAAGGAACAATCATACCTATACATAAAAAGGGTGATAAGGGGGACCCTGCAAACAACAGATGTATAACTGTAATTAATACTGCTGCAAAAATATTTTCACTGTTGCTACCTAATAGATTAAATAAGTGGTGTGAGCATACAAATGTATTTACTGATTCCCAGTACGGTTTTCGTGATGGTCGGTCTACAGTAGACGCCGTGTTTTTATTACATGCTACTATTCAGAAAATATTATCAAAACAGTGTGGTTTACCTTTATTGACCATGAACGCGCTTTCGATACGGTTAACAGAGAAGCGTTATGGTATAAAGTGGAAAGCGGTGTCAGCTGTAAAATGACCAACATGACCAAAGCTATTTATTCCACTGTTAAGTCATTTGTAAAATTGTCTTCTAAAATGCAAATGTCTGACTTCTTCGATGTAACAATTGGCTTGAAGCAGGGGGAGCCCTTATCCCCGATAATATTTTTATTTTTCATTAATGACATTGTCTCATCCATTGATATAAATAGTTTGTCCGAAAACGATATAAATTTATTGAATATGTGCATGATTCTTTTCGCTGACGATATAGCTATCTTTACTACTGATGCTTGTAGTCTACAAGATCAACGTGATAAAATTTATGAATATTCATGTAAATGGGGTTTCAAAATAAATATAAATAAAACAAAGATGTGTATATTTGAAAAAAGAAAACAAGAACACAATATTGATTTTCTTTATGAATTGTGAAACAATTGAACGAGTTGACTGTTTTACCTACCTTGGTGTGAAATTCAAATATACGGGTGATTTTTCAGTTGCTCTTAAGGCGTTAAGTGAACAAGCTCTTTGTGCATATAGTAATGTTTTATATGTTTTTGATAAGTTCGATTTTGATATTAAAACAAAGTTAAAAATATTTGATACAATGGTTGTGCCAATTTTGTTGTTGTAATGCTGAGGTTTTGGGGAGTATATAACTGTGCTGTAATTGAAAAACTGATTTTGTAAATATATATTAGGGGTTACAAAACAAACTGCATCTGCAGTTGTATATGGTGAGTTAGGTCGCTACCCATTGACTGTTTTATGTAAGGAACACCCAATAAACGATTAAATTACGTGACCAACATGGATAATTCGATGAACATCTCTCAACCACAGGCTTCTCCTCTCATGCAAAACATGCAGTCAATCCCTCATATCCCCCTTACCCGGGGGAAGCTGGCTATTTTACCACACTCCAGTTCTCACCATCACAACCGATTCAATCAAGCCCTCCGTGTATTGACTCAGGTTTACAATCTACAGTATTACGTAAGCTTGAAAGTATGGAATCCAGGCTACAAAAGCTGGACAACATTGATAAACAAGTATCTTCACTGTCACAGAAAATGTCAAGTATGGAGGCCCGGATCATATCAGTGGAAGCTGCAAACCGAGATATTAACAGAAATCTTTGTGAAATTGAAGCCAGCCGTGCGATTGATGCACAGATATGTGATGATATTTTGGCCAAACAGGTTTCCATTGACCAGTCCCTTAAGCTTGAGAAGGGCGTTATTGACCAGTTGCGTAATGATTGTGCAAAATGGTGCAAAGAAAACTCCGATATCTCCGAAACTGTCCTTGACCTTCAGGCACGCTCCATGCGTGATAATCTTCGGGTTTGAGGAGAAGGTGACACCAGATGACCGTAAAGAGGAAGATTGTTGTCATACCATCAAACAGTATTGCTCTGATAGGCTCCAGATGCCTGATGCCGAAAAGCTTGTCATTAACCGTGCACATTGTGTGGGGAAATACATCAATGGAAAGAAGAGACCGATTGTGGTGAACTTCAGCCATACTCCTGACAAAGTCTCAGTTAAAAAACGCTCGTTTGAAATTAAAGACACATATATCCTTTTCGGTGACCAATACCCGAAAACAATCCAGGACGGAAGGAAACAGCTCATTCAAACATTAATCAAGGCCAAACAGGATGGCAAGCGTGCTGTGTTATCCTACGACAAACTGATAATTAACGGCTCTGTGTTCACAGTCGATACCGTTGCACGTGCCGGCTATGGTAGTTAGAGTGTTGCACAGGAACAGATATCTTTCCTTTTGTACAGGGTATAAAATCCAAATTAAACGATGCTGATTTCCTAAATTTTATCTCTAAATTTAACACTATGCTTTTTACTGAAACATGGAATTCTGCCATATCTAATACTCATATTGATGGTTATGATTGTTTGAACTGCGCAATACCTGTTTGGAATAAAAGGGCTAAAGTTAACAGTGGCGGTATCATTGTTTATTTTAAAGAAAAATTAAAGAAATATTTGGAATTAATTAATTAATTAATTAATTAATTAATACGAACATAAAAGGGTATATATGGTTTAAGGTTAAAAAAGAAATACTTCCCAGCAAGCATGGGTATATCGTGCCGATATCAGTACACTGATATCAGTTTGTGACATCGGGCCGATATACAGCCGATATCCCAACCTGCAGATCCAGTAGCATAGAGTAAATTGTATCATGAATCCAAATGTAAATATCAACAGCACATAAACATATCTTGTTGTGCAAGTGTAAATAAACAAGGATTTGTCTATATAAAATTCAGATCGTTTCCAAATATCGGTCCTATATCGGGCTGATATTAAAAATTACTTTCACAAAGGATGTAACTCTCCTATGAGTGTAGGTTCAAAAAGTAAATAGGAAACAATTTTATATTAATAAGTAGGGAAGATAAATGTGCTAAATCTAACAAATATTTTTATTTGATTTAATATCATTTGTTTAATTGAAACTAAACATTTAAATTAGAAAAAAATGTTAAAAAAAATCAAATATTAGCCTCGTTTTGATTTTGACTGCATTCCCATGCCACCATGCTCTTTGAGTTTGAATTTTCTTCAGATGTTTGGTCATCTTAAACGGGTAAGTCCATTTAACGTATAAACACAAATGACCATTTAAACCTGACCTTAAATACCATTTGATTTTAATATTTTATTCTTGCATGTATGTTAGCATAAGGCAGTTTTTTTTTTGTTATGTCATGGGTTTTCGCGACAGTCACTTCGTAAAATTTGATTGCATCCTAACTTAAAAAAAATAAAGAAATAAAACTTGTTGTGTATGAGATATCGTACTACATGTTCATATACTGATACACAATCTTGTATTGTTTTTTTTTTTTTTTTTTTTTTTATAAACACTGTTGAGTTTTATTTTGTATACACATTCTTATCCAATTTGACATATATTCAGGGGCCAATTGAGGGAGTTGTTTACCTCGTCTCCATAGTACATGAATATACAATGGCGTGCCTGGACCCAATATCGGTATACGCACCATGGCTAGGGTGGGTCTTTGGGCATGCTTCCCCGGGGGAAAATGCCCCTGGAACGCCGTAGGAGCATTTTAAAGGGTGATAAGTACATACAAAAACTGTAAAATCATAATGAAATATGATAAAAACGCGCAGTATTTTTAACTAATGCATAAGGATAACACTACCTCGGTATATGGACTGAAACCAAAAAAGTATTCATTGAAAAAAATCAGAAAAAAATCAATGTTTTTACATCAGAAAGAATAAAGTTTAAAACAAATACTGTTTGTACTTTTTGTTTCAAAATAACGGTGTCATGAAATTCTAAACGTTTGGGAAACAAAGAAAGATGAAACTGTCGCGATCGTCTTTAAGCGTTCTTATACTGACATTGTGATAACTTATTATCCAAAAAATTTGGGGTACCCGAAATATGTTTACATGTCCGAAACGTTGCGATTATAAACTATAGTATACGCCCCGGGATTGAAATTGAACCTTTCTAGCGTTTGCTTCAATACTGAATCATTTAGTTAAAAAAATAACTTTGAATGAGATATGAATCTTGAATAATAGCTCAATAGATTAACTGTAGGTCCTTTTCAAAACAATAAAAATAGAAGCCAATAATTCAAATGCAGAAATGATTATGTTATTAAGTTTTAAAGTCAATAAAATTAATAGTCTGGTATTATAATCTAGCACTAAATTTTTCACCTCCGAGCTACGAACCCACGTGGAGCGATACTGAGAGGAGTTGTAGACAGAGTCGTTACCACTGGGCCAACTTTGGAGCCTTATTGTAAACCGATTTAAAACACCTATAACACTGTCCTTTGTCTAGTTAATAAAACGACTCCCTTTCTTTAGAAAAAATATAAATACTAAAATAAGCTCTGTTTTGAAAACACTGAGTTAGTTATTTGTATTTTGTTGAGCTTCTGGAAGGTAAAATAACTTAGTATGTAACATATTTCAGTGAAATAATTAATGTTCAAAGAAATACAGTCATTTTCAGAAAAGACTAATAAATCTAAATATAGAACCAATTTAAAACCCGTTCGAAAGATATTACAAGTAGGGTATATAAAGTGTGGATTATGTGAGACGGCAGTCAGACCCAAGTAAGTTTCTGCACAATGCAGACATACCCTAACGTTCGCCGGGTGCGAACTCGATCGGCCTTTACCGTTGTACGGTTTAGGTCTCAATTACAGCATGATCCTGGTCGTGGGCTCTCATGCACAGATTTTACCTTAATTCTTTCTTTTTACTATTCCATCTTAAATACCCTTGCTCTATGGTCTCCTCTTTCCCATCTCCGGCTATCTCTATCTCTTCAACTAAAAGCTACATTCACTGTATCCAGCTCTTAAGCTACTCCCCTTTTCAAAGTCTCTTCCTCTTTATAGCTCTTGCATTTCTTTACTAGTAAAACCTTCATTTTTTTCTTTCACTATAGTCTACCTTTATTCGTGTGTCGAAAAAAAACGTGTAATGAGAGAAGACAATGGACAAAAATGTCGCTAGTTACTTTGAAAGCGGGTAAGGAATCGCGGATGAGATAGAGTGACTGAGATAAGAAAAGGAGAAAGATTTGGAGACAGAAATATTTATAAAAGAGACACTATATAAAAAGAAAAATAAGAATACTGGAGACGAAAAAAAAAGGAAAAAAAAAGTTGAAACCTAAATGCATGAGAGCCCACGACCAGGATCATGCTTTGATTTGAGACACACACAACTCCAGTGCCTTCAGCGCTATGATTTGTTGGAACCAATGGATGAGCCAAATTTGAAAAGTTGGAGCCATGTTGTTTTCTTTTCTTTTCATGAGCCATTTAATTAGTCAATAATATACAAAAACGCGAATATTTTAACACAAATTAAGGACTCATATACGTATGCATAAGAACAATAAAGATGTTTCAGTGCTTATATAATTCATAACAACATTTTTTTTCAAGTAAGTTGATAAAATATTTAAATTGTTTTTGTAGTAAATAATATAATAGTTATATCTTAACACTGTTCATGCTTACATACATGTTGTTGCATACCTAGCTACGTTTACTTTCTTCATGAATCATGGCAGAAATGAAATAATTAATATCTAAGCCTTCATGCAGATGTTACAGAACATTGCCCTAGTCCGATCTCAGCTATGTGTAACCATTGAGTTAACAGGTTGGCATATTGAATGTATTTTTAATTACTATTAGAACACATGAAAAAGGCGGGGAAAGATGAGCTGATCAAGAAAGTATCGTACCGTAAAATATATACCTTAATGTTAAATTAGCCTGTTTGTGCTTATAGATATGATTTTTGTAATATCGTTCTAGGCAAATCCGTTCAAAATAAATTTCTCTGTATCTAATTACGAGGGCAAATATATGCCTTACCCTGGTAAGGCCATGTTTTTTATAGCGTTTTTGGCGTTTTAAACTTTCGATTTTTCAAATCAATTGTACGCACGTGCGTTAGTGCGTAAGCCCAGGCACGCCCTTGATATAGGTCACATTGGATTATAAACCGGATGCCAGTGTTTGTATATTCACGAATTGATGTTTACTTTTCCTTTCACCTTTCAGGCTGTGTGGACATAACTTCAAAACTGCATTGAAACGCCTGCCGAAAGAAAACATCTCAAGCAAAGTGCTAGAAAGATATGCCTTCACGGGAAAGAAGAGGAAACTTGATGCTGAATAACGTTCGATACAGTAAGTTGATTTTTTTTTTCAAACCAATACTAAGAAATTGTCAATTCAAAGAAAGTATCACATGTCAGCAAACATGTATTTGAAATAAACTATTGTCATTGTTAAGAGAGTGTCTGAGCTATTACAACTCCTATAGCTTTGTAATTATAAAATTTAAAGCAAATTAAAGCTGCTAAACCAATAATTCTATACCAATTTACTATCTCGTTAAAAGAAAAAGATAATAAAAATGTCTTCTTCCTTTGAAATAAATTATTAAAAGTGTTGTATAGTCAGTTTGATGCAGCTAATAAGATGTTTATATCAACCTCTTTTGTTTGTGTCCTGAACAGAATGTGGACAGAAAAAAGTATCAGCAAAAACCGCCAGCACTGAAGGTGAGGATGCCTTGAAGGACTGGCTTAAGAGGGGCCAAATACCGGAAGGAGTCACATAGTAGAAGCAACATTCACTTTTGAGTCCAGAACCCCAAAGTTTTCCAGAGATGGTGGAAACAGTGGATACACCATAATTATCTGAAAGACGACTTTGATGATTTTTAGTGTGTTTTGTGCATCCACAAAATATCAACAAAGAGACACTAGCTCTATAGTGGAATCGTGAGTTTAATTCCAACATTCGTATGTGATATGTGCAAACTGAGCAAACTGAGGCCATACTGCAAACAATGCCAATTTGAAAGACTATTTATTCACTAAATGGATTATTACTGTTTGTATATTAAATATATTATTGATAACAGATGTGTGTATATATTTTGTTCTCATCATTTACTCTTAAACTTTCCTCACACAAGTGCATGATTGATTTTTTTTTATTGATTTTTTTTTTTTTTTTTTTTGCTTTAAAAGTCACTGGAGTCTTATTTTATTAAAGATTTAATTTAACTTATAAAACCTGTTGCCAATGATTTGAATCAATGTTCCAACTTATTTTCAGCAAGAAATTGTCTGGTAATTTGTCAACCACTTCACAATTTCATTATGTAAGGCCAAATGTATGTAGGTCCAATCAAGGCACACCTATATCGGTCAGATATAGGTATATTGATATCCACCCAATATAGGCAAATGATTGTAAAGAGATATTCACTTTGCAAAAACGATGTTGCCCTGATATTGAAAACCGATATTGGTCCGATATACAAAACAATATTGGTCCGATATCGGTCCGATATTCGATGCTTCCTGGGTTATTTCTGATACCAATTCGTATTTTTGTCTTTGTTATATACCGCCTATGGATTCTGCTGTTTACAAAAATGTTAGATCGAATCTCTTTGAATGTGACTGTTTTGAATACCTAAACACGTACATACGTAGATTCTCGAATATGGGTGACGTATTTCTTGTGGGGGATTTTAATGCACGCACGGGGGAACAGTTGGATTATATTTCTGACCATCAGTTATATAGATTTATTGATTTGCCGTCCAAATTCCGTATATTGTGT
Organism: Solen grandis; assembly: GCA_021229015.1. Classification (NCBI taxonomy): domain Eukaryota; kingdom Metazoa; phylum Mollusca; class Bivalvia; order Adapedonta; family Solenidae; genus Solen; species Solen grandis. Next base: position 15,844,152 of record CM037793.1, read on the forward strand.
TAAAATATCCCAGTGTTATAACGGTACTGCATCACTTATTCCAGCTTATAATAGACACAAGCATTATACCGTCCTCTTGGCGCAAGGCTATCATTTGCCCAATACTAAAGTTCCCGTCCAGTGATTATTCTGTACTTTTGTTGATCTTAAACGTGCGTTTGATAGTGTGTATTTAAATGTTTATGGCTTAAATTATATAAGAATGGGGTAAGTGGCAAATTGTTAAGGATTTTTAAGGATATGTATAATCAAGTCAAATCTTGTGTAAGAGGATGTAATTCCTTTTCAGATTACTTTGATTGTGCAATTGGCTTGAGGCAAGGGGAGATAATTTCGTCGACACTTTTTGCCCTTTTCATTGAGGATCTCGAGTTATTTCTGCAGGACGAAACATTAAGTTCATTATCACTTGACGATATATCATTTATTTTATTATTGTTTGCAGACGATATGGTAATATTAGAACACAGTTTAAACCTTTTAAAAATATATTGTGATAAGTGGGGACTACAGGTCAATGTTAACAAGACAAAAGTTATAGTCTTTAGATACACAGGGGGGTTACTTCTTAGCGAAAAATGGAAATATGACTCAAATCTGTTTAGAAGTGGTTGACAACTTTAATTATTTAGGAACAGTCTTTAATTATAATGGTACTTTTACATTAAATCAGGAATTTCTAGTAGGAAAAGGCTTGAAAGCTCTAAATATATTGCTTAATAACTTAAGAAAATATGAATTGAAAAACAAGTGTTAAATGTCAGCTTTTTGATGCGTTTGTTGGTTCTATTTTAAATGTAAACAGCGAAATATGGGGATTTGGAAAATCAAAAACGATCGAACGTATTCATGTCAAATTTTGTAAATCGCTGTTAAATGTTAAATCATCTACAAGTAATATGGGAGTGTATGGTGAGTTGGGTAGATTTCCATTGTTCGTTAGTAGATATACACGCATTATTAAATATTGGTGCAAGATTCTAATGTCAAATAATATACTTGTTGTTACTTTATATAACAGCTTATTGGTAAATATTAACAATGGTCGAAAAAATTGGGTTGGGAAAGTGAAAGATATATTGGATGATTATGGATTTTCATATGTTTGGAATAATCCTGGCTGTGTAGATCTTAAGAATTTTCATGTTATATTCAAAGCTAGAGTATTAGATGTTTTTAAGCAAAATTGGTGTAACAGTATAGATACTTATCAGTCATTATGTACCTATAAATACTTTAAGGTTTGTTTTGGATTTGAACAATATTTAGATCTGTTACCTTTTAAATTTAGGATTGCTTTAGTTAGAATGAGGCTCTCTTCCCATAAACTGAGAAAAGAAATCGGTAGGTATGGTCAAAACAGGACAGAAAGATCCCTGAGATATTGTAATATTTGCAACAGTTTTGATATTGAAGATGAGTATCACTTTGTAATAGTATGTCCAGAATATCAAATCATCAGACAAAAATACATAAAATCGTTTTATTATAAGCACCCAAGTATGATGAAATTTATTCAATTAATGTCTTCAGATAATAGAAATGTTATTCTAAATCTTGGTAAATTCATAAAAGAAGCTATGTTACATAAGCATTCCATTATAACATGATAGTTCATACCATACTTCATTATGTATTTTAAATGTTCTCCTTTAATATTCTGATTCAAAATGATTTTGTTGTTGTATCTCAACTTCCACCATTTCTTTAGCTTAGACATTCTAATAATATGAATTTTGGAAATATGTTACAGATAATGAAGGATGATTAATACGTGTATGTCCATCCTCCATATCTGGCATTCTGTTCTTATACATTCCAATATTTACATTTGTTTATCTACTTATATTGTTTCTATATACTTCTTGATGATCGTGTGATGTTATTACATTGAAATTATACTGTTTATATGACAAGAAACTGTAAAGTTTACGTCAATAAAGTATACTGTCTGTCTGATAAAAGAGTACCGTTAAATTATCGCGGAATAGGCCTCCTGTCGTGTATTAGTCAATTGTTCAGCTCGCTAATTAATACTAGAACCACAAAATACCTATACTGGTGATATTTCCGTTTCCATGTTGTTATACGCAGACGATATAGTGTTCATCTCCAATACAGAGGCCGGACTTCAGACCATGCTAGACACTATGCATAATTGGTGTATGCGATGGCGTGTGATTATCAATACAGAAAAATCAAAAGTGATGCACTTCAGGAAAAGACAAACCTGACGCACAGATTATCAATTTAAAATCGGTGACAAGGTGCTAGAAACAGTACATAAATACAAATATCTTTGCGTTCTTATGCAAGAGACAGGAGATTACTCATTAAACTGTGAATTGTAATCAAAAAGTGCCGGGAGGGCACTTGGTAGTGTTATTTCAAAAATTCACAATTTAAAGCAGTGTGGGTTTAACACCTTTCAAAAAATGTATGACAACTATGTTATACCAGTAGCGGACTACTGTTCTTCAGTCTGAGGATACAAGCACTATCAAACTGCTGGGAATGTACATAATCGCGCCATGAGGTACTTCCTCGGAGTACACCGATTTGCACCTGTGTCGGCTCTATTGGGCGAAACGGGATGGTTGCCATGCTTATATAGACGATGGATTTCGATGGTCCGTTATTGGAACAGACTCGTGAAACTCGATGAGGGAAGACTTACAAAACGTGTTTTCCTTGCAGACTATTCCAACTGTGATGAAATGTCGAACTGGTGTGCATACATTAAAAGCGTATTCACGGATATGGGACTGATGCCACATTTTATTTAAAAAAACGTGTGTAAACTTTATGATTTCTATTCAAGAAAATGGCATCAATTATGTGAAAACAAACCAAAATTAAGGACATATAGGACGTTCAAGTTTAATTTTAAATGCGAGGATTACCTCCGATTAGACATTAAACGTCAAGAACGCTCAGTGCTTGCGCAACTACGATGCGGCATATTGCCACTTAGAGTTGAGACTGGCCGTTACAGTGGGGAACCGTTAGAGCAAAGATTTTGTGTTCTGTGTAACAGTGGAGAAGTTGAAGACGAGAAACATTTTCTGTTAGAATGTTCACTGTATGACGTCACACGATTTAGCATGTTCGGGGCCATTATTAACAGTGAACCCTTCATATCTATGGGACTGTCGGAGAAACTCAAATATTTACTGACATATTACCCCAGAAAATGTGCTAAGTTTACTACTTCAGCCTATTTATTTAGGCGTTCTGTACTATACACATAATACTCTATCATAGACTGTGTTTATTCCGTCATTCAAATTAAGGAGCCTAATTGATTTCATCATTTATGTGTACATTCTGACGTATTTGATCTGGGATAATACATTGTTATGTTATATACTGTACCAGTTCTTACATCACAAGATAGTTGTTGTAGCATTAATAGTCGGACTTTTAATTTAAATGTCATCCAATTATACTGAGGTAATATGATATATACCGGGGTTATTTAACAGTAATACGCAATAACAGTATCAAAAGTAGAGTTCGCTAATGATATATAATACCGTGTATCATACGGTTTTATTTGCTGAATTTGAAATGCCATTTTATAATATATTAGCCTGTAACATTGAAGTCACACAAGTAATATACATGTATACGCATTGACCGTTAGGTATATTGCGCCAATGTTTTATACTTTGATATTTGATGTATTTGTCGTGGGATTTTATACTTAATATTAAGTTATATCAAACTTACTTAACATATGCTGCATTTATTGTTGGATTATACACATGTATATTTAATGTGTTAATTTGTTACTTGAAAGTAACCCTACTAATGATAATCAATGAATTATGCTGAGATGCAAATCTCATTTTAATAAGGTGAAAAATATTTCTAAATCAAAGTATATGAAACGTGAAAAAGAAAAAATGACATGTATAAGCAGGAAAGAACCACGCAAGTTTTGGAAGTACATGTATGTAAATGAATATAAACGTAAGGAAAATACTTCTGATGACATTGATATTAATACTTTATTTACACATTTTTCTTCTGTGACTGGTAATGATACTACATGGCAAAAGCCTTATCAGAATGCATCGAACGAAGAAAATATTTCTATTAACCAATTAGATGCTCCGTTTACTATAGATGAAATAAAGAAAACGATATCGACACTTCAGCGTAATAAGAGTTGTGATTATGAAAACAATTTTGCAGATTTCTTCATAGATGCTAATGATTTTATTTCGTCGTATCTTTGTGTTATTTTTAATTATATATATGAAAAAGGTGTGTATCCTGATTCCTGGTATAAAGGAACAATCATACCTATACATAAAAAGGGTGATAAGGGGGACCCTGCAAACAACAGATGTATAACTGTAATTAATACTGTTGCAAAAATATTTTCACTGTTGCTACGTAATAGATTAAATAAGTGGTGTGAGCATACAAATGTATTTACTGATTCCCAGTACGGTTTTCGTGATGGTCGGTCTACAGTAGACGCCGTGTTTTTATTACATGCTACTATTCAGAAAATATTATCAAAACAGTGTAAACTGTGGTTTACCTTTATTGACTATGAACGCGCTTTCGATACGGTTAACAGAGAAGCGTTATGGTATAAAGTGGAAAGCGGTGTCAGCTGTAAAATGACCAACATGATCAAAGCTATTTATTCCACTGTTAAGTCATGTGTAAAATTGTCTTCTAAAATGCAAATGTCTGACTTCTTCGATGTAACAATTGGCTTGAAGCAGGGGGAGCCCTTATCCCCGATATTATTTTTATTTTTCATTAATGACATTGTCTCATCCATTGATATAAATAGTTTGTCCGAAAACGATATAAATTTATTGAATATGTACATGATTCTTTTTGCTGACGATATAGCTATCTTTACTACTGATGCTTGTAGTCTACAAGATCAACTTGATAACATTTATGAATATTCATGTAAATGGGGTTTAAAAATAAATATAAATAAAATAAAGTTGTGTATATTTGAAAAAAGAAAACAAGAACACAATATTGATTTTTTTTATAAATTGTGAAAAAATTGAACGAGTTGACTGTTTTACCTACCTTGGTGTGAAATTCAAATATACGGATGATTTTTCAGTTGCTCTTAAGGCGTTAAGTGAACAAGCTCTTTGTGCATATAGTAATGTTTTATATGTTTTTGATAAGTTCGATTTTGATATTAAAACAAAGTTAAACATATTTGATACAATGGTTGTGCCAATTTTGTTGTTGTAATGCTGAGGTTTTGGGGAGTATATAACTGTGCTGTAATTGAAAAACTGATTTTGTAAATATATATTAGGGGTTACAAAACAAACTGCATCTGCAGTTGTATATGGTGAGTTAGGTCGCTACCCAATGACTGTTTTATGTAAGGAACGGGCTTTAAAATTTTGGACAAAAATAGTGTTAGATGTTAATTCTCCACTCTATATTGTTTACAATGACCTATGTACTTTGAAATCTGATAATTGGGCTAAACGGATTGATGCATTATTAGATAATTTAGTTTTTTCTTATTTAAAGCGAAATAACAACATAAGTATGTATCATTTTCAACTTATAAAGAATACTTTACATGATCAGTATGTGCAAGACTGGTATGCCACAATTAACAGATTGCCTAAATTGAATTATTATTGTAAGTTTAAATCGAATTTTAATCAAGAAAAATATTTAATCATGATATCAAGCAATAAATCATCAAGAATATTTTTAACTAAGTTTAGAACTTCATCGCACACTCTTGAAATTGAAACTGATAGATATAATGGAACTGTTAGGGATCAAAGAATATGTAAAATGTGTAATCTTAATCAAGTTGAATCAGAATATCATTTCCTCTTATGTTGTATTGCTTTTACTTCTATTCGGTCTAAATATCTTCGCCGCACTACGTGGCCAAATCTGCAAATGTTTTATAATATAATTTCGACAAATAACAAAAAGAAATTACTTAATTTATGTAAATTTTTAAGAGAGGCATTCAAGATACGTTCAAATACCCTCGAAAATGTTTCTGTATTTGTATGTCAGTAAATGGCCAAAGGCATTTATCAGATGCTGGTTTGCCAATAAAATATTAATGAATGAATGAATGAATGAATGAACGAATGAACGAATGAATGAATGCATGGACTGTTGTGAAAATGTGACAATTACATACAGGTCATTAACAGTAATGGAGCACGAACTGTGCCGTGGAGTACTCCTGAGT
>CM037793.1:15850477-15862228 GCA_021229015.1 Solen grandis
TCAGATGAGCAATGTACAAGAAACTGTAATCCTGCACATATTTTTGGAGTTATTGCCCTTTGTGAAATTTTATTCTTATTTTTTGTTCAGAACATCACTTATGCACTATGGCATATAACCTTGAAACTAGATCTCATGAAGGAGAATTGCAATGCACAAGAACCCTGTTACATTGCAAGATATTGTGATAATTTAGAATTTTCAAAAATACTGGTTTAGGAAAATCATATATCACGATATCCTTTTGTCAGCAAACATACCACAATAACTGGTCTACTGTGATATATCACCCAACCCTAGTGTTAATTGGTAAACAAGGGGGCCAAGATGGCCTTGTGTCGCTCACCTGAGTAAGATTGCTGTGTTAGGCATGATGACAAAAAATGTGGCATTTAAAGTGTTTTTAAGTGACCTAGATTCTACCTGAATTTGCACTTAACTGGGAATTCATGCAGTCATCATTCTTATCAAGTTTAATGAAGACTGGGCCAATACTGTTGCCTCTAGAGTGTTCACAAGGATTTTCTAAGATTTGACCTAGTGACCTAGTTTTTGACCCCACATGACCCAATTTCAAACCCATCTGGCATAGCATAAAGACAAATATCCTGACCAAGTTTCATGAAGATTGGGCTGAAACTGTGGCCTCAAGAGTGTTTAAACGGTTTTTCTAAGATTTGACCTGGTGACCTAGTTTTTGAACCCCTGTGACCCATTTTCGAATTCATCCAAGATATCATGTAGACAAACATCCTGACTAATTTGCTGAAGATTGGGCTAATTAAAAAATTTCCGGTGACCTTTCCCCACATGACCCAATTTCGAACTCATCAAATATCATGTAGACAAACATCCTGACTAAATTTATGAAGATTGGGCTAAAACTGTGGCCTCTAGTCGGTTCTCAAGGTGTTTTTTTTTCTAAGATTTTTACCTTGATACCTAGTTTTTGACCTTACGTGACCCATTTTCGATCTCTTCCGAGTTTTCATGTAGACAAACATTCTGACAAAATCTAATGAAGACTGGGCTAAAACTGTGGCCTCTAAAGTATTCACAAGGTTTTTCTAAGATATGACCTTGTGACCTAGTTTTTGACCCCACGTGACCCAATTTCGAACTCATCCAAGATATCATATAGACACACATCCTGACCAAATCTAATGAAGATTGGACCAAAACTGTGGCCTCTAGAGTGTTCACAAGGTTTTTCTAATATTTGACCTGGTGACCTAGTTTTTGACCCCACATGACTCAATTTTAAATTCATCCGAGATATCATGTAGACAAACACCCTGATCAACTTTCATGAAGATTGGACCAAAACTGTGGCCTCTAGAGTATTCACAAGCAATTGTTGACGACGGACGACGGACATTATATTTACAAGTGATGCATACAATACATTGCAGACGTACACAATGTCATTTACTAACTTATGTAGATGCACCTTAAAGTTGTTTACATAGACTTATAAGTAGTGAGAAGAAACAACTCAATCACACAAATAAAATAGTCAACAGAAATCATACCCTTGGCATGTATACGCAAGCACTTCTCATTTAGATGAATGCATATGTAAGTTACATCAACTGACTACTTACGCAAATGCCCTTCCATAAAGTATTGTTGATACAATTCATGACCAACTTATTCTTTAAAACGTAAGATAATCATCAATATCATGATCGAGCTTTTATACAATACAATTTGTGGATGTTTTGACAAAAACGTGATCCCTCCACATTTATCTTTCAATGTGGTCTTCCCATAGACAGGTAAAGCAGACTATAACATTCCCCTATGGACCATTGTTGATCTCGGAGATAGTTTTAATATCGTGACGTTCTATTTTAAAACCTCGAAAGGATAGTTCATTCTTTTAAGGTAGACCAATTGTTATTGGCATTTTTCCATGACCATACATATATTAATGTCATACCAATAACACATTAATTTTTTTTTTTTTTTTATGAACTCTGCTTATTTTTCATCAGTATAGGTGTTTATATGATGCATAGATGATCATTTAAACTATGAAAACATTTTTTAAACTGAATGTTCCATAAACAGTTTTTTTTTGTTGTTGTTGTTGTTTGTTTTTGTTTTGTTGTTGTTGTTGTTGTTTTTTTGGGTTTTTTTACCAATCCTACTGACACATGACGCATTAAAAATTAATAGTTTCGCAGCAATGAATTTCAACAAAACAGGAACATTCCGTCTATCGCATGAAACCCCATAGTGGCCTCACCGAGGTAGGACGAAGCAGTCAGTGGTCCGGGAATGAGATTAGCGGTCTTGGCTAAACATATTTAAATTTAATGACAATATATATATACATGTATATGGATTGACTAGACTTCACAGAAAAAAAAATAATGTAAAAAATTGTTACAGTGTTGGATTTACTTTAGATATGGCAGATATAGATGAGGTAGGTTTTCTCTTCATTCGCTATATATATTTCAAGATATGTATTTCTAATGTTACTGATACTACATAACGCTTGTAGAATGGATACCACATTCCGCGATCTGATTATTACCCTAAATAATTTCCACGTGAAAACAATGTGATACCACGTTTCACATTCATTACAATTCCGTCCACTGAAATGGATGCCACATTTCTGTACGGAAAAGTATACGAGTACAATATAAAGTCTTGTTGAGATGAATTCTACGTATATATTTTCTGTATATTATATATAGACACCAATTATGTATCTATTACAAACAAGAAACTGCAAATAAATGGTCGTAAACTGTATAAAGAAATCTAACATTATTTTTAACTAATAGCGAATAATTATGTATAAATTCACCGTAAACAATGTTGTTTTTTACGTGTTCGCCTTTATATTAGCTATGTCCACAATTATAAGTATATAATTATTTTAAGGTATAGCGTTCTAATTCTAACTCAGAACCACATCTGATGTTTTTGTATTCTATGCAAATAGTTTTTTAACCTGATTTTTCAAAGAAAAATTCTGGTAATTAGATTGGCAAATGTCGTTGTATGGGCGGGCGGCGTCAAACTTTCGTTTCTGGATGATAACTTGAATCATACATGACATATCAATACCAAACATTTTGTGCAGGTAGCTTTTATGAAGAGCTTGTTTGGTATTGTATTTCAAGTCAGCCGGGTCAAGGTCAAGGTCACTATGACTAAAAATAGAAAATAAGTTTCAAGATGATAACTTGAGTCAGAGATGACAAATCTATACCAAACTTTTTGTACAGCTAGCATATATTAAGGGCTTGCTTGGTAATGCATTTGAAGTCAGATGGGTCAAGGTCACTGTGTCTAAAATTAGAAAATACAGGGAAAACTTTATAACTGGATTCAGAGAAAACATATCAATACCAAACTTTATATATAGCTAGCTTCTCTTAGAGTTTGCTTGTTATTGAATTTCAAGTCAGCCGGGTGAAGGACAAAGTTATTGTGACTAAAAACAGAAAATAAAGTTTCGGATGATAACTTGAGTCAGAGATGACATATCAATACCAAACTTTATGTACAGCTAGCTTATATTGAGAGCTTGCTTGGTATTGCATTTGAAGTCAGTTGGGTTAAGGTCACTGTGTCTAAAAATAGAAAATGCAGGGAAAATTTTATAACTGGAGTCAGAGAAAACATATCAATACCAAACTTTATATATAGCTAGGTTATATGAAGAGTTTGATTGTTAATGTATTTCAAGTCAGCCGGGTCAAGTCACTGTGGCTAAAAATAGAAAATATTCTTTCAGATGATAACTTGAGTCAGAGATGACATATCAATACCAATTTTTTCTGACAGCTAACTTATATTAATAGCTTGCTTGGTATTGCATTTGAAGTCAGCTGGGTCAAGGTCAAGGTCACTTTAAATTAAGGTAAATTTCACTGTGTCTAAAAATAGAAAATACAGGAAAAACTTTCGTTTCCAGATGATAACTTGAGTCAGAGATGACAAAGCAAAACTTTATATACAGTTGGCTTTACTCATTACCTCGATCACGATATCAGTTTCTATTTTTAATTCAAATTTGTGATTTTTTTTCTTCAAAATTTTAATTTGAATACTTTTGAAAACATTATGGAAAATGAGCAAATGCTTCATTTATGCTCCATTTTTCACAATGTTTTCAAAAATCATGTTTCTCAGATTTGTCAAAATGTGTTGGTATTAGGTAATGGGTTAAGCTATTTCGCTGCTATATCAGTACTTCTATGCCTGGATCTTGCCATTGTGTGTATGTTTGTTTCCTTCTGGAATAATAATCATAATATCAGCATGCTTTATGCTTCCCATCCAATATTCCTGCTTTGTCTTCATAATCAATTGCATATTTATATAAGCGAACAATTAAGCATGAAAAATCTTTTTTTGTGTGTGTGTCAGTCCTGATCCTTGTTTTCTGTTAGAGTGATCTATACATTATGGTGGTAAAATGTAAAATGTTTGCTCTCAAACAAAATATACTGAAGATATTTGCCTATATATCCATATTTTTGCATATAATATACATAACCAGTGCTTATTTTAAAATGCCGAAAATATTGAAATAAATGCGAAATATCTTTTATATGTCTTATTTAAATGCAAATACGGTTTAATGATTAACATTTTAACTTCAATCTCAATCAAAAATATTTATACAATGTAGAAAAAACAACACTTTGCATAAAAGGATGTCTAAAAATTATGCAGACGGAATTTAAGTAACAGACGAAATTATTTTGTTGATATGAAGAAATAGTTCATGTACTATAATTCGAGTCTTATAAACCCATTCCGTTCTAGGACATTATTGATTTAAATTCAATGTTTATGGTGAATATATACATTGCAATTCATCATAAAAAAAACAACAAATATTAGATTTCGTTGTGTAGTTTTCCGCTATTTATTTAATGTTCTTGTTTGCCTTAAAAAGACGACAACAGTTTATTAATCGCAAACAAGAAAATGTAAATCGGAATAGCTATCAACTCTACAATGAAATATAAAATTTGTTGTTGTTTTTTTAATTACGAATAACAATGTATATATTCACCGTAAACATTTAATTGATTTTTCTACGATTTCGTCCCTGTATTATGGAAAGATAGATAGAAAGATGATTACATTGTGTATGGTTCATTAAAATAAGGAGCGCAGTGGACAAAACAGGACAACATTAAAGGAAGTATTATAATCAAGTGCGTGTTTTACACAATATGATTAATCTAAATAACACGGGTTCAAATGTCTCCAAATGACTACAATACTATCGAAACCAAGACACAAAGAAGCTAATTTGAATAAAATGGCATTTTTAATTGATGATCTCATTCCAAGATAATGATAAAATACAGAGAAACATATGATAATAAAATAGAATCTACATGAGATTTTCGTATTTGCAAATATTAAATCTTCTATTCAGTACATTACAGTGAATGAAGTACTGCAAATATACATATGATGCCGAAATCATATAAAATAATAAACTTCCTTACAGTACAGTATAATCGCCTTTCACCACCAATTCAGATTAATGAAACGGTCAAAATGACGCAGTAAACCGTAGACATATAAACACATTTGCATTTCAAATTTCGGAGTTGTTTGTTATTTCTAAATATTATTTTAAGAGTGATTGAAATTTTGATAAATCATTTCATTTATTTCTCGCGAAATCCTTTACTAGTATATCATTTTCATATAGTAAGAGGAGATCAATACGAAAGAGGGGTCCGTAGCTTAAACCTGCCCATTACTTACTTCCTCGTCTAAAAAGTTGCGAATATTGCATAAGTTATTTCTTGAAATCAGAGATGTAAATAACTTAATGTAGCTTCGTGTTGAAATATTAAGTTTAAATGGCAAGCAACAATGCCTATCTAAGTATAGTTTATGGTATGCACTTAGTATTGATAGTTTTCTTTCAGTTAGAAGTTTAAAATAAAGTACTGCTTGGCTGAAAACACTAAAACTATTTTGTAATTTATTGTTCTACTTTATATCGGATTTGCAGTAAAATTACGATAAGGTAGAAACCAATATAACTAAAAGTTAAGGGAGAAACGATAAAGGCGACACTTTCGCCCATATACTTACAAAGGTTTCGAATTATTTGAAACACACACACACACACACACACACACACACACACACGTGTATATAATAGATACCGCAAATATAGGCAATAAAGGTCCACGAGTTGGATTCTAACCCACAACGCGCTGATTTCAAATTTCTTAGATATCCTACAGACTGAGCTATTAGAATAGTAATCGAGAGCATTGCAATAACCCATTAAGATTACACAAAACTCCCAAAGACATTTTACTTCGAGGAAAAAAAATCAAGAAAGTCGAAGATGGCCGATTCATGCAGTATTATTTAAGTCGAAATGGCATGACCAAAAGGTATATTTTGAAGGTGTCAATTTCAGTATGCCTTAAGTAAAGGTAAGAACAATTACGGCAACTGGAAGACGCCTCCTATTAGAATTCTTTAAAAGTGCTGTCAAATTTCTGACATTATTGTACGAAAGGATACAATTTTCGATTAAGGTAATCGGGTTTCAGTTCATACATCGATCAAGGAGGTATGTAACATGACAAGGAATATTCAAAATAACTATTTAATTGGTTACTAATTCTGAGAGGAAAACAATAACACCTGCGTGAAGAACATCACTTAATTCTCTTGACAAATCTCTGTCTATGCATTTCTGCCAGTGAGTTTCTCAATGGATTCACGCTCGGTATCCAATTCGGCTAGTGTGACCTCTTCATTTTCAAATCTCTGTTTTATCGGAACCACCAATGCCACGTCAGTGCACTCCATGTCCGGAGGGCCAACACAACAAGGTATGTACCTATGAAGAAATCCCAAAGGTGACAACATCAAGTATGAAGGTACCTCCTTTATTCCACCGCGTCTCGTCAATATGCTTACTACCAACCCCATTACAGTAGTGACGAAGAAAGGTAAGGGAGCAAAGTACAGATACGAAATGGAATACAAGATATCAAGTCCGGTTATTTGTTCATCATTTCGATAGTTACTGTCATTCGACCATGGTAAGACGGATACGTTATTGTAAACGACTGTGAAAGTTGTTTGTAATGTGGTTAGATCATCAAGTGAAGCATTGGTGTTCCAAGAAGAATTCAAAGAGGCACTGCAATTGTCCGTTGGCCCCAGTGGCAACCATGGAGTACGCTTCCTTCCAGGAGAGAAATTATAACCCAATGTCAGCCATAGACCGGCTGCCAATCCTGTTATTGCTCCAAACGCAACACCACGTTTAGTTGTGCAGCGACAAAATATCGATATTACAAATATACCCAACATTGGCCCATCTATTGCGCCAAGAATGCTCCCCATCACTTCCGTCATCGGTACATTTGTGTTACTAACAAGAATAGCAATGCCAATGAACAAAACACCAGAAGTGCAAACTATCAATTTAGATACTCGAGTTAGTTTTTCGTCACTTAAAGATTTTGCGATGGGTTTAATTATGTCCACGGAGAACACTGCTGAAATGCTACTCAGTAAAGAGGAGAGTGTACTTAGTGAAGCACTGCACAGACCTGCAAGAAACAATCCCGACACACCTGGTATGTCCTTGAAAAGATCGAATACAAGGTAGGGTATGATCTGGTTTGGGTTTGATATTTGTTTTGATGCCAGAGGGTCGCAACCTTTTCCACTGAAGTAAGCAAAGGCAACGAGACCTTCTAGCATAACGACCATTTGTAAAACAAAGAATGCAGGTAATGCTATATGCACAGCCTTTTTAGCTTCTTGTAAAGATGATGTAGAATTCAGTCGTTGGATGGCCATCTGCTTGCAAGAAATTCCTACAAAAGAAATACTACTACCACAAACAAGTGTCCAAAAGGTATGTCGAACGAGTGGATTTGGATCAAAGTCAATAAGCTTTAGCCTCCCACTTGCTTCATTCACAGCAAGAACGTTACTCACTCCTCCACTTTCCATTGTACCGTATACCAATACTGCTGCTATGGCAACAATCATGACACATCCCTGGATTACGTCTGTAACTATGACAGCCTTTATCCCACCAAGTGCTGTGTAAAACATCGCAATAAATGCCAAAACCAAAATTGAACACCACTTTGGTACGTTCGTAACCGATTCCAACGCTGTTGACGCCCCAAAGAGAACAATTCCTGCATAGAAAATCATGTAAATAGTACTGAGACATGTTGCTAGACGGCGGATGTCTGGAGATTGATAACGCATCTGCAAATATTCAAACACACTTGTAACTTGGAGAGGGTAGAAAAGCGGTATGCTGATCCACAATAAGCCGCTGTATCCAAGCAACATTCCAACATTAAGAAGCCAGAACATAAAACCGTTCGTATAGATTTCCGCCGGGTAACCTAAGAAGAAAACTGAAGATTCGTACGTTACCAGCATCGACAAAGCTATTGGAAGGGCTTTCATTTTCCCGCTGGCCCTGTGGAAGTGGAATAATGACTTCCGGTTCCGGTCTTTGTACGCCCATAATGTTCCTGTCAGAAGAGATATACCGACACCCAAAATGAAGACAATGTAGTCAGTCAGCGAAATTCTGCCAGTGATAGCCATGTTTAAGGCTTAAGTGTCCGTTATCATCTGACGTATGCAAGAGCATCATCTGCTAAGCACACTTACAAAAACGTGAATTATAATCCGAAAGGGTCTAACAATAATACTCTCGATGCCGAGAGGGATGCATGGATAACGAAGTGGTAAAGTGCTTCGCTTCTCACCAAATCGTCACGGATTCGATTCCTGGTCACGTACGTGAGAGGGTACAGTGGTCGCCTGTCCAGACACGTGTGTTTTCTCCGGGTTCTCCGGTTTCCGCCCACAATAATGACCACATATGCCGCCACCAGAGCCATCGAGAGTGATTAATAAGTTGTAAGAACTTGTTTCGTAATCGATGTAAAATAAATAAGTTTAAACTGTAATGTCGAGTTTTAGGTGTGCTTCTCATTGTGAAATTACGCTTAATGTAACTGATGAATGCAATGTCTTTATGTATGATATTATTCTTTTATTCATGTTATGAACGTGAACAACATCCGAGAACGGCGCATACATCCCCGTATAATATACTTAATGACAACTACTTACTAGGTCTTTGTTACTTTGTATGAAATGAGTAAATGAAAAGGAAACCGATTAATAGGAAAACAATAAAAGGACAGAGTGATTCCCAGGGATCTATAACCCAACCTTGGTGTTCTGTTTATAAAAAGAGATGCCAAAATCAGAGATCAAATATAACAATGCTATCAAAAAATAGTTGAACCATCCACTATGTACACATAGTATTCTTGAGAGTGAAAACGTGATTTGCATTAATTGAATTCAATGAGGATACATAATATCTTACCATAATAAAATACTCAATCTATGGTTAAGTTATGCATATATGTATCTATTTATATATAATACATGAAACGGCCTATAAGTAACCTTTCCCGCTGTGAGATGTGTGCAGCTTAGTCGGTACAGCACTCGACCTGTTAGCGAGGGGCCCCGCGTTCGAGTCCCGATCTGACCGCACGTTTTTCTCTCTTTGTTACATTCATTATAATAAAGAAATGTTTCATTATTATGCAAGTGCACGGATCTTTGATGTCTTACACTCCTAGTTATACCAATTTCGCTATAATAATTTGACAACTTGAGTAGACATTAACTGCAGGATTTTACACGTAAATATCATATTTACAATTCAGCTATCAGCAAATCTGAACACATTATACATGTCGTGGTTAATATGTACAAGCAAATACACAAGCATTCGCGCCAGGTAAGCAGGAAGGATACATATATTTTTCACAATGGTATTTTTTTCTTTTTGCAGGCTTTATTCTCTCACTGAATTCAAAATCCGAAAGACTTCTCTCGTACATACATTTTCTCTCTACAAAATCATATTGAAATACGTGTATATCACAAATCATACTAAAAAATAAAACGCTCAAATTATTGTCTTAAATTTTTTCAAGAATTAAAGAAATGTTTACTTTACTTACAAATGTTAATCTTATAATTCGAGACAATTAATAGATTCCATAAAATTAAAAATGATAGAAATAAAGGTTACCGTACATGTATTACCAGATTAGCAGCATGATGTGTTGAATGTTATGTAAAATTGCCTTTCTTACAATGTATCCGAATAAATCATAAAGAGATGATTTAAGTGCTTCTATACTATTATTTTAAGAACGATGATTGATATAATTAACTGACATGAACTAATTTAAACATTATTGACTGTCCAAAGTGTGTAAAGCTTATTACTACTGTGTTACTTACTATTAGAAACATTTGAGAAGTAGGTATAAAACGTCTGAACAAAATTCATCTACTCCTTTTTCATATCGTTTTGAACAACTAAAGTTTTACGACCAGTGCGTGTGCCAAAATGTATTGATACATGTATTAAATTTCATGTGCAATGACTGGAAAATCATTTCAAACATTTGCCTGCTGATAAATGCCTGAAATTGTTTAGATATACAGATAAACAATCACCATTCATGCAAAAATGCATATGTAAATTTTTATACAATATATATTTATATATTACATTTTAGACGGTGCCCAGACGTTCAGGATAGATAACAAAACAATCGGCAAAAATCTTAAAGGACAATTAACAGAATAATGTAAGTGAGGACTATATAGTGTATTCGAATGATAAATACTCTCTCTCTCTCTCTCTCTCTCTCTCTCTCTCTCTCTCTTCTAGATCACTGTACAACGGGTGGTATACACAGAAGCACAACATTAATAAAACTCTTCCTTTAAAAAGACAACAATCTTCTTTGAAAGATTGTAGATGGAAATATATCAAATTATGATATTTTTATAATATGAATCTACAATTATGCAATTGCGGCTATATTGACTTCGGGACTAGATATTCCAAATGTTTTTTTTTATTCTACAGCGATTTCCTTGGTGATCCGACAAACGTCTCATCAAAACACCGGAGAGTTGGCGAGCTCATGTCTCTTGAAAGTAAGTCCGAAGCTGAATCTGTAGTAAAAAGTAAATACAATCTTCTATAAAAAAAAATACGAGCGTGAGCGAAAGACTGATAATCGAGTCCCGCCGAGGGCTAAATCGTATCATCATTTGTGATGAGATTAAACATATTTGATTGTCTCTCTTTTTATTTTTCAATATATCTAATATCAACACTCATAAATACATACAAAAGACATAAGGGTTAGGCCATACAGATTATATATATATATATATATATATATATATATATATCATCAAAAAAGAATCAAACAATGTGGATGAGTAATACTGCAGACAAACTACAAGCAACAACCTTAAAAACATACCTATTATGAAAAATGATTAAACGTAACGTTTAATACCACCACGTAATTGAGACCACCATTCCCCTGGAAATATTGGTGGTCTTAATATTAGTTATTTATTCCCGGCTGAGGAAAGTCATGTGACATGATTTTTCTCAGCCGGGAATAAATAGACATTTACCCTGACGTAATGTACACGGCGTATTGACACTTATTCTACGGGGGTCACTTTATTTCGTTACACTTGCATCATTGAAGGCAATCAGTTTAATAAGTTTAAACTTATTTCTTATACGTCAATTGGGAAACAAGTTCTTACAACTTATACTAATACCTCTCGACGGTTCCTGGGTTGGACCAGTACTTTGCGGCCGGGAAGATCATGAAG
>CM037793.1:15862328-15912328 GCA_021229015.1 Solen grandis
ATATCCATGTAGTTTCAAGTCTGTAGTACAAATACTTTGAGAGTTACGAGCGTCACAAGCATAAAATTCCAATTTTTCAAAAACAAAGGCCCATAACTCTGTCAACTTCAACGGCGGTTCGATGAAAATACCCAGATGCGCAAGTTCATGTCCTGAATAATATATCAAAGAGGTATCAAGTCTGTAGTACAAATACTTTCGGAGTTATGCGTGTCACAAAGTTTCGGTACGGCATAAAACTCCGTTATGAACTTTGTATCAATTAGAATTTTATCAAGCTTATGATAGCTGAACGGTATTTAAAAAAAAAAGAAAAAATGTATGTAGAAAATACTAGAAGTAAATCAATTTAAGGGAAAAAAAAAAATGAATAAAAATATATAATTATGCAATTTTCTTAGAATTTTAAATTTCCTTAACCTTTATAAAAATATAAATAATAAATAAAAAATAAATAAAAATAAAATAAAAAGACCCAATTTAAACTATATATTCAATCTTGAATTTTGATAAAAAGAGGCATTTCGATAAAACTTCTTAAAATATTTTTCTTCATAAAGACATGAACTTCCTAGCCTCTTGTTCTCTAGAGATTTGAATTAGAGTTTGGAGATCGTACTTAAAAAGTCTAGAATTTTGTGCCCTTCTGTGATTATCGTCCGTGATATAATCGTCCATGAAAGTTAACGTAAAATATACCGCTAATTATCTTACGGGAATCTTTTAGTGCAAATCATTAATATTGACGCACATTTATATTGTACCTTTTTTTATCCTACTCATTTGTTTACTTCAGTTAGCAGTATTGTAATGACGATGATTATCATTATTTTGGAAGACATGCATTTATCATGAGCTTGTTTTTTTTCTCTCCTAAAATGTAATGAAGTTTGTTGAAATTACTACTGGATTAACGATTGATCGAAAAACGGGAAACCTTGAGGGACATTTTGTAAATGGCAAATGGGATCGATTTTCCTCGCGATAGCTGCAAATTTGCCCTCTAAGACTTTCATTAATAACGTTATAATGCGCATAGCCAGTTCTTGCGAAAATAAACGGATAAAAAATATCTGACAGGCGTGAACAATGCTGACAATGAACGCATCTGACCCGACTGAAACCCTTATTTCTCACTCATATTTCCTAGAGATTTCACATCAGCGCATTCATCCCCATCGTTGGGCAATTTGAAAATTTATGGCCAACAGAAGTGGGGAGACGAATTTCAAAACTTTCTAGCAAAGTTTCAATGTTAAATGAAAATGTTAAAGACAGATCTTACAATGTGATCGTTTTCCATGATTTGACTGTTTTTCATTAATTCTGACAGTAGAGCATTGTAAGCATTAAAATCTCTTTCTTACTTTGTTTATTTAAAACTGCACAACGATAAGCTGGATTTTCCCGTCAGTAGTAATTCACTTCAAAACTCTCGTGCGCGGATATAAAGGAGGGGGCCGGGATGGTGACCCCTCTCTGACCCTATTGAGAAATTGTAAAACAAGGTCTGCCTTGATATCGACATGGTCTCTGCTTCGTCGCTATGCTCTTGTATTAAAAAAGTGTATTCCAGTTTGGGGTTTTCTTACACCCGATTTAGTCGATACATTACTGAGTCCATGAAGGCAATATTTAAGCATTAAGATAATACTTTAGTACATTTATTTTCGAGAACATGGGACCAAGCGTAAAAACATAATAAACAACTTAGGAAGTATACTTATCTTTGACAATTTCATTAAAATAGTCCATGTAACCATTGTGATTTATATAGAAATCGCGCGGAACAAAATCTGAAAATAAGAATCACGAATCATGGTATAGGACTATATATTGAAACATTTAAATTGAACAAACGAATACTTTTTTCATATATCTGTACTTACCTGTATGATGAAAATTATAAAAAAAATAGATATCTAGATCTAAAACAAATCGTTGATAAAAAACAAACATTTGTTCTGATCCCTATTTGTCCTAATTTTAATTTGCCTTTAAATTATATATCACAGACTTGCATGTGTGAATTTATTTTATCAAAGTTTTTTTGAAGAACAATTTTGCATAAAATCTTATACAATATTTTTATTGTAAATTACATCTAACTGTAAAACGGCGTAAATTCGCCCTGATATTTTAGCAGATATTTACTGTTATATAATACTTCTATCAATATGGTTATGGGAAACGGTCTAAACATGTTTTTATTTTGTTTAAACGAACAAAATCGATATAAACATGATTCCTTATTTGTCAAAGTGATTCCTCCAGGAGCCCCTAGTCCAACCCATGGGGTAATGTCACACATTACTTTCTCCCAGACTCGACTCCGGTATCGTCAGACACTTCCGGTCAATTCCTTCCGTTTTGTTATGTATGGAGGGCATATCAAAGCAAGCTAGAACAGTACTGGCTGTGTGAAGCTGGCACGACATCCGATATACAACATTTAACATTTGCTGTTTACGACATTGGACATGAAAAAATTGCTGCGATATTCAAAATTTGAATGTCCAATGTCGTGAATGTCGTGCTGCGACATTTAATCTGAATGTCCAACGTCGTGAATGTCGTGCTGCGACATTCAAAAAGGAATCAATTTCATTTTAGCAATAATGATAGACAGTTACGAAGGTGATTATTTGTGCCTAACGCCATTAAATCCTTCGGGGTTTCGTTTTTGAAGGATCAAATCTATTTTAAAACTTATGGCGACCTTACATGTCAAATTAAATTAATTTCTAACCATTAGTTGAATGGAGGAGGAATTTTTAAAATTTCTAAATGGAGTATAAAAGGAAACAATAGACGACCATCTAGGGGGGGGGGGGGGGGGAATTTTTCAAGAGATCAATTTTAATTTAACAATTATGGTAAATTAAAGTTTCAGAGAGGAGAGGATTTTCCTTTTATTTTTCAAAATAAAACTGTATTGGTTGCCATGGCAACCAGAGTTCTGCATGAAACAAGTTATTTTAGCAATATTTGTGAAGGACCACTCAATGATTATTCCTGCCAAGTTTCATCAATTCCTACTCAGTGGTTTTAAAGAAGATGTCATAAAGCAAATTGTTGACGACACACGACACGGTACGATGGGCGCAGGGTGATCACAGTAGCTCGTTGTGTTATGGTAGGCTAATAAAAAGATAGATTAGTTGAATAGTGTTAAAATGAGGTACATCACACTTTATATTACGACAAGTGTAATTTGTAGTAAAACGTGTTCGTTTATCAAAGATAAAAAAACGTAGTCTTATTGTTATGAATATTCAAAGACCCGTGCTTAGCGCTCGGCATAACTAAAATGAATTCCAGGACTGGTTAACACTGTTTCTGACAATGTTTTTGACTGCAGTACCATGTCTATTATTCATTGCGCTACTGTATTGTGTGACAGTATTTTGTCTAAAGTAGAGGGGCGTAAAACCCCGTTTCCTCTGAAGCTAGGCCAATGGCCAGGAGATACACGTGTACAGCAGTGCCAGTAATACTTTCATGGCATGATGCCATGCAAACCTCGACACGTACTGACTCCGAAACAAATAGTCTTGGTAAACTCTGTGGGAACGCACTTTGGGGTCCAACGCACTTTGGGGGTCCACGAACTTTGGGGTCTGAACATATGTTCAAAGAACTGGCCCCAAAGTACGTTTGTGATGCAACAGTGTAACGCACTTTGGGGCCCAATTATTACTTGATAAACTGATAAGCAATCAGCTTTTTAATTTCGTAAAACTAGCAAGACAAGGCAGTCATGGAATGATAGATGATACATAGCCTTGGTACATCATCTCGGATATAATGTAAACAAGAATTATCATTTAAGATGATGAATACCCATGTCAGACAGTCTTGAGAAATATAACAAAAGGCCATAACTCATTCAAAATCAAGCGTATCATGACGCGCCAAAAATATGCACAACTAGGCCTGGTACTTATCAGTATGTAAAGTTTCATCTAAATCCGAGCAAAAGGTAGCCGAAATAGGGAGGACAAATCTCGTCTACAGACAAACCGACGGTTCAATATATACCACATATATTTCGTATCTGGGGGTATAATAATCTGAAATTTCATAGTACACCTACAGAGAGAGAGAGAGAGAGAGAGAGGGGAGGGAGAGAGTGGTAGGTGGTGGGTGGGGGGTTGTTGGCTCTGTGCTTAATTCTTATATCTGTCTGGATAACGGAATACGTGTGGTTAGCAATAAGTTAATTTACTTGAACATGTCTGCAAATTAGGGGTATATTTGGTTAGCGATAAGTTAATACACTGCAATATCTGTTTGGATTCCATTTTGGGAAAATTAACTTAATGTTCTTGTTTTCTAAATTATTTCCTAACACAAGGAAGAACACCAATTCAATCTCCATATCTGCAAATCCTCGAAGCAAAAAGAACCAATTTATTCGAGAAAACAAGATTTTCGCGGTTTTATACGAAAGTGCAATTATTTGTTTTAATCCTTTGTAGGTCTTCATTACATATTGATCAATATTTGGTTTCGTTATTAAATTTAAGATACAGAATAACATACGAATGTACAATAAAATTCATACTGTTTTGCGTGGTGCAAATTTGGCATTTCTTTTACTTTGAATGACGCAGACGCCCTTTGGAAAACACAGACAAATTGAACGAAAACAAAAATACAAGAATACCAAATAAAATAAAGAAAAATTGATTGTTTGTTTATTTGGTATTTTTGTCATACTGAAAGTTTTTCCGAAGGTGTGGTTTGTGTATACAAGAGGCAGGCATAATGCTGCCTTACCGTGGTATCACGCCGTAGACACGTGAAATGTACCGCACCGTATAACGTATCCTGACGCAACCACGCTTGAGGTTAAGGTTTAGAGAGTATTTTTCAATATGAAATATAAAAGGAAAATCACTTATGAAATTGTGCGGTTTAAAGAGTATTTCGGTTTAAAGGAGGCGTGATTTAGAGAGTATTTCAGTTTATAAACGGTGTTGTTAAGAATGTGCCTCGGTTTATAAAGGGCGTGATTTATTGGGTATTTCGGTTAATAGAGGGCGTGGTTTAGAGAGGTTTCTCTGTATTTTATATCATGAGCACCTGAACAGCGTATTCATCTATAGTATGTTGCGCACATGATGAGAACATGCATTTAGTAATAATAATGGTTTGTTTTTTTTATTATTTCAATCGATCTCGGCACAAATGTTCCAAAAACAATCGTTATTACTATATCTAATAAACTTATGAAGTTTAAAATAGAACAATAAACATAAGAAAATTGCTAAAAAAAAAACACGAAAATTTTAAACATAATGGTCCTCGGAGGAACAGTACCTCGTAAAATCGCAAAGCTCGAACACCGAAAATATCATCAGCATCCCTTCCAGTGTCAGTCCGTTTCTCCCTGTGGAATGTCTCTCCCTGTGGAATTGATTAGGCGTGTCTTACTGTAAGTCGCCTGTCCGAAAGTTTTCATAGACTTTAAGTGTTTATATGGAATATGATCACCTTTAGGTCGGTAACAAGTGAATCAACTTTCTTGTGAGCCAAAAGAACTTTTTTAAAGCAGTGAAGAACTTATATCCGTACACCGATTTAAAGTACTCAAATTGGATGTTTCTAAGAAAAAAAAAAGGTCATTTAAGCTAAAATCATTCTTCATAAAAATTACAAGAAGATATCGGTATTTCATCAAGCAACTACTCTTTAAAACATTATCACATTTTGAAGACCACTGTACGTACGCATACTTCCTGTCCCAAAAAGTTATATATCAACTACATATTGGGAGTGAATCTTTTACAATGTAGTTTTGCAGAACAAAACCAAGGAATGACCACGAATGACACGTTTGTTTAAATAATTAACGCCAATCTAGTAATGATATGAAGAACACGAATTTATTCGCCTTAATGAAAATCAGTCTGACGTCATTAGGGTTTTGAATTATTTTTCATCGCCTGCAGTTGATAATCAGTGGAAATGAAACAAATTTGCAAGCATTTCTTTGTATATTTTTAGTCACTCTAGAAGACGGTTGCTAAGTTTGTAACTATGTGGTTATTTCTGTCTCTCAAATGCATTGCTTTATTATACCGTAAAATTACAGTTTGTGCAATTTGGTTCCATATTGCACACGAGCGCAATCATACGGGAGATTCCGGAGAAAAACGAAGAAACCCGACTGAAACCGAAAGTCAACTGCCCATTAGAAAACGTGATTTCATTCCACGAATGAATTATATCCTTATACATTGAACTGTACAAACACTACCTTACATAAAACTCAACAAATACTACATCGAATATGCCATTGCATTGAAATCAAAATATATTACTTTTCATTGAAATCATCAAATAATATTTTATATTGCATTGAAATCATCAAATAATATTTTATATTGCATTGAAATCAGAAAACAATAAATACTATGTTAAACTAAAATCAATAAATATTATGTCACATTAAAGACAATAAATAATACCTTACATTGAAATCAACAAATATTACATAACATTGAAAAAATAAAAAATTTTAAAAAACGAAAAGACTCTACGTTGAAATAAATAAATATGCGCTTATGATAAAAAATTTATTAGTTCGTGCTTGATTCTCTCTCTTTACGTCATTTATCTTGTATTTTAACTCGGCTTTGTAAACGCAAAGTTACTTAAATGAAACGTACAGGAAAATGATATGAAAATGTTGCAGTCTTTTCTCTTTCGATTATCCCGTCAGTCAGTCGACACTATATCTTACATTAAGTATTACAAAATAAAAAAGGGGGATTTCGTCTTAACGCTATCCTATAGCCATGAAATAAAGTGATATGGGGATAAAAAGTACCATTGTAACGAGATTTTTTTTTTCAAGAAGCGAATAAACCAGGTTACCCAGACAAGGCATATAATGGTCACATTGCGTGAGCTTGAAGTACCAAAAAGAAAAAAAAGCCAGGAAACCCCTAGTGTTTATTCCAACCTCGTCATCATAGACCTTACGACTGCTGTGACACTGAGCATGATAACACGACGATTCCAAAGAATCACAGGAGACCTCTGTCCTCTTTGCAGAGACATGGTCGTTAATTGAGTATTTTTTTATTCGTCTCAGTCTTGTTCAAAAAATTGCGAATGAAATATCTTTTGAATAATTTGTTTGAAATGGGGTTCATCCCTTTTACGGATCTCTCGAACTTTCGCTGACAAATGAAACAATACTCGTTCGTCAAATGTAAATGAATTCTAAAGACAATTTCATAGTTTGTTCTGTTTTTTATTAAGTTACTGGCACAAATGTGTAGCGACTGACACGTCTTTTGTCTACAGCATGATACAACAGACGCATAAACGAATACAGACAGTCTAAAGATATACAACTAAAATATTTGTACACACACCCTAATCTGTTTTTCCTGCCAAGAACACAAGAAGGCATTAAGTATTTAACACCATAGTGAATACTGTCAGTAAAAATAGATTTAATGTCGCCTCCATCTTGAGGACATCCTACACAGCCAAGAAATAAGAAGAAATTCTGATGTAATTAAAACCACATCTGTCTTCCGTTGGGTCCCGTAGTCTGTTGAAGGGCAGATAACGACCCCGATCAATTCGAATCTGTACATCCACTCATGTTAGATGGCTTTGGTACTGAAGATAAGGAAAGAAGCCTCCTGGGAAACCGTCTAATGGCTTCCACAATTCCGATGAAAATATCGGTTCGGCACCGTTGACCTAAAGCGACATATTTGTATGGTCAACAGGATTTCGTTATTAAGCTAATTGACAGCTATTGACACATACGTAAATATGTCACTACAATTGTTTGCACGTGAATCTAGACGTGATAGCAAGTCAAGAATGATTTGCTTGTTCTAGTTCTATGTTATTTCTGAAATCAGGGGCTTTTAACGCGGCTGTTAGAGAGAACAACAAATACATATTTTAATTTTTTTGCCAATACTGACATATTTATGCAAGAAACAGCCCCAGAATTTCAAGAATTCAAATGATGAAACATGTGTTGTCAATTATGAGAATTATATATTTTTTTTTTTTTTTTTTTTTTTTTTTTTATAACGTATTTGTGCGAAAAAAGTTAATCGCCATTGTTACTGATTTATTTAAGTGTCCGTTGATTTATCAAACATTCAAATAACCATTCATCTAGTAGTAATTCAAACATTGTGATTTTCCAGGATCTATTCCCGAAGATCGCAATACGGTAGGTCCTTAAATATCTTGAATAATTCACGAATATCGTGATTATGGTGTTATGTTCTCAAATGTCGTGATTGTGTTATGTTATATCCTTGACTGACGTGATTGTTGTAGGCCGGATCCTCAAATGACTTGATTGTGTTATGTTATGTCCTTGATTGGCGTGATTGTTGTAGGCCGGATCCTCAAATGACTTGATTGTGTTATCTTATATCCTTGACTGACGTGATTGTTGTACGTCGGATGCTCAAATGGCGCGATTGTGTTATGTTATGTCCTTGATTGGCGTGATTGTTGTACGTCGGATGCTCAAATGGCGCGACTGTGTTATGTTATGTCCTTGATTGGCGTGATTGCTGTACGTCGGATCCTCAAATGTCGTGATTGTGTTATGTGATATCCTAGACTAGCGTGATTGTTGTACGTCGGATGCTCAAATGACTTGATTGTGTTATGTTATGTCCTTGATTGGCGTGATTGTTGTAGGCCGGATCCTCAAATGACTTGATTGTGTTATGTTATGTCCTTGACTGGCGTGATTGTTGTAGGCCGGATCCTCAAATGACTTGATTGTGTTATCTTATATCCTTGACTGACGTGATTGTTGTACGTCGGATGCTCAAATGGCGCGATTGTGTAATGTTATGTCCTTGATTGGCGTGATTGTTGTACGTCGGATGCTCAAATGGCGCGACTGTGTTATGTTATGTCCTTGATTGGCGTGATTGCTGTACGTCGGATCCTCAAATGACTTGATTGTGTTATGTTATGTCCTTGATTGGCGTGATTGTTGTAGGCCGGATCCTCAAATGACTAGATTGTGTTATGTTATGTCCTTGACTGGCGTGATTGTTGTACGTCGGATCTCGAATGACGTGATTGTGTTGTTATGTCCTTGATTGGCGTGATTGTTGTACGTCGGATCCTCGAATGACGTGATTGTGTTAGAATAGGTCTCAAATATCGTGAGTGTTGTAACGTAGGGCCTCAAATGACGTGATTGTTGTAGAATAGGTCTCAAATATCGTGAGTGTTGTAACGTAAGGCCTCAAATGACGTGATTGTTGTAGAATAGGTCTCAAATATCGTGAGTGTTGTAACGTAGGGCCTCAAATGACGTGATTGTTGTAGAATAGGTCCTCTTATACCGCGAGTTTTGTAACGTAGGGCCTCAAATGACGTGATTGTTGTAAAACAGGTCCTAAAATATTCCTTAATTGGCGTATTTTTAAATACATTCATCCAATTTTGTTTTTAAATTTTTACAGACGTTACGGCTGAAAAAAGGTTACATCTTAAGAGTACATACTGGCGATTTTTCTTTAGTAACTCTTTCTTTTGTCATAGTCCTTATCTTCGAGAATGCACGCGAAGTGTTGTATGTGCTCAGACCAAATCTTTACGTAACTTCTCTTCTTGGGTTCATCTTCAACTTAACATTTTGATGTTAATTCAAGTATTATTAATCTAGAGAGTTGAAAATAATCCCAGTATATATGTATTTCTCGCATGACGCTGCAATCAATGTGTTTGAAACTGTGAAGACTCTAAGGCTTTTAGTTTGAGGGTGATTTTCAATTTGAAATGTTTTGTAATGACATTTCATTTGGGCAGATCGGATTTTTTCGTTTACGATCAATCTGTGTCACAAACACAGTTTATGATTTTTTTTGTCTCCATTTCACTGTTTATTTTGTAATTCCCCGAAATTTCAAAATGATTTATTGACTGAATACACCTTTTAACATCAAATAAAAATCCTTAATTCAGGGTGTTATTGCACATTCTAACACGAAATATTAAACTCTCAATATATAGAAGGGCCTCCGTGGCCGAGAGGGTAAAGTCACTGACTTTAGAATTCACTCAGCCCCTCACCGCGTGGGTTCGAAACCCGGCAGGGACATTCGGATTTTCATGTGAGGAAACCTTCCAGCTGGCTTGCGGTAGGTCGGTGGTTCTACCCGGATGACTCCGTGCATTCGGGGTCTTCCTCCACCTCTAATTAGCTGGACGTCGTCATATGACTGAAATACCGTCGAAGCGACGGTAAACTCAAATAGTCAAGTCAAGTCAAGTCAAGGGGGGACACAGATCACAGCGAGCACTAACGTAGTGTGTAGTTGTTTTTTATGCTACATTATGTTAATGGCGTAATCGGTGTCGCAAAAATGACGCCACTTGAAAAAAAGGCCGAAACACCCAATTGTGCTTACCTAACATGTAAATGGAAAAAGAATTGAGAGAGAAAAATGAAAACAATAAAAAATATATGTTATTTTATTTTCCTTTTCCAATTTGTAATTTGAAAGGGACGGGATAGAAATAACATGTACTTGACTTTAAGATAGAAAAATTGGGTTAGAATCGAAATAATCAGTCTTACACACACACTCTCTCTCTCTCTCTCTCTCTCTCTCTCTCTCTCTCTCTCTGTGTTTGTGTGTGTGTTTCACTGCAGGTTACTCGTTCAATTGCTCATGTCTACCCGTGCTTCGATATTATACTATACATCTTAACTTGACTATTTGAGTTTACCGTCGTTTCGACAGTATTTAAGTCATATAGCGACATCCAGCTAATTACATGTGCACGGAGGCATCCGGGGTCTTCCTCCACCTGTAATTAGCCAGCTGGAAGGCTTTCTCATATGAAAATCCGAATGGCCCTGCCGGGATTCGAACCCACGCGGTGAGGGGCTGAGTGAGTGAGCTACAGACTACAGAAGAAACAAAAACAAGCCAGTCTGTCGATCCTTCCAGCGACAAGTGTTACAGGTTATCATCAGTTATCAAACTACAATCATCTACCATTTGATTGTTCTCTCTAGACATGACGGTCATACTGGTTTTAAAATAGTGTCACTCAGCCCATTCATCATTCCATGATTAATTGAAATTAATATCCCAAAAGACAGAAACAAAGACGTAGCTCTCTTTCTTTTTTGCTGGTTGATGTGCTATAAATTAGGACTCTAGAGGCATTTCGTGTAAAAATTATAAAGAAGTTCTAATCCCAGATGAAGACGTACGAGTTGTCGAAAAGTGCATTAGCTTTTTCCCGTCGTCGATTTGTATAGAATAATTGAATTATACTTTTTAATGATATTAAATTCATTTAGATAGCGCGAGTCTTAAAATCAATGCTGCATGCATTTCAGAAAATTATTCCCGGATGCAGATAACCTGTAGAACAATTATTTAATGCCATTAAAACTATAACAAAATTTCAAAAATCGAATTTTCTATGCCCAATATTTTTTAAATCATGAATAATAAAATAGAAAATGGAAACTCGTGTACATGTTTTTAGATTTTTCACACTGGTTTATGGTACATATAGTGTTTATGCATATATGTTATTTGTAAAAAGAAACTATGTATTCGTGGTGAAAAGTTGTTTTGGAGTATATCCTCGTTGTGTCAGTATTGCTTTATGTTTATTTCTTTTAATTTCAGAACATCCGTATATACATGTATATTAAAAAATGCAAATTGGACAGATTTCATTTTGTATTTTTCAATATTACCAAGTAATGAAAAATTAATATCATGTACTGATAATGGGAGAAACAGAAATTTTGAGTAAATCAAATGTAAGTTCCGAAACAAATTATCAACTGATTGAAAGGCTGTCCACTAGTTTAACGACAGATGTAGCCGTCCCTCTCTGAAAATTTATTCGATTTTATATCGCTGTAGGTACTCCCAAGTAGATTGGACATTGATTTATGCATGAAAAACGATATAATAAGCTCCAATGCGCATGTCCATTCAAGGTAGCCACTCGGCGAATATAAAGGTAAATATAGCTAGTATTTTATTTTTTTCACATTCATGATAAAATGGGTGTTTCTAAGCAACATATTGACAGCGAAATCAGATATTATGTGACCTTTAATAACTTTTTCAGGTTACTTTAAAAACTAACAAAATCTCGTTGTGTATATGTACTGAAAAAAATATTTCTTTTCCTCAAAAATAAATCCTTGAATAGGATCAACTATATAAAACTGTTCTTCAGTTGAATAAAAATATAATGAAACGTTGTTATTATGTTCGAAAGACTATACAATTCTTTTTTTACAGAGTATTGTATTTATTATTGCTTACTTATTTCGGTATTGTTCAGTTATTTTAGGGTAAATTTACCCTCTTTTTCAGGATGCGCCAAAAACTGACATTTTTCCCCCAAAATAACTAGTACCTATTTTTCAAATGAAATAGCTTTTATCATCAACAATAATAATTGATGGCATTTTAATGAAATTTTCATTCTTATAATTTTAATATTGATTTAAAAAGTTCTTTGACATAATTTAGAAGAATGCTTTCAAATTGTTAATTCAAAACATTTTCATTATCTCATGATTTTCCAACTTTTATTCATAATGTTAATTTTCAACAAAAAAAAATTTAAAAAAATCATCATATGCCACATGACCTATGTTCATTTTACATGTAGTATTTAGTTATGTTCTGTAACTTGAATCACGAAACTTGAATTTAAATCAATATTTAGAGATGTGATGAAATCGAGTGTGCGTATTAAATTTAAACCGCTATTATTCAAAATAAATGCATTAAATATGAACTCTTCTATCAGCAATTATTGTGACGCATTAGTTTAGATGAATACTGAAAAAAAATGTGCAAGTATTTTTTTTCTTCTCCGGAGTTTGGTCTGAAATTTTAATTGGTAACATGTCAAAGTGAAAATCAATGTTTTGAAATGAATTTCTAGAATATCTGAAATTAAATGGAAGGTGGAGGATAATCAAAACAGAACAAATCTTTGTCGATTCCAGAAACACCGCAAATTTAACAGCAACAAAGAATGCCGAGGTGTAGAAGATAGGATTTCCATCGGTTACTTCCCTTTACTGGCAAAGGGAGATCACTACGTAGCGGATTGGGACTCCGCGTTTTGCGTCCAAATCATACCGAGGTTCTCTTTTTTTTTTCTTTTTTTTTTTACTTTTACAGGCAAATAGTACTTGTGTAACACGGGTATTGCCAGGAAAGGTATGTATATGTATTTACAAAAGATATAAATCATCTAAAAGCATACAGATAAACGACAACACGTGGACAATATATATTTTGTTTTTGTATCAAAGTTCAGCTAAAGTTTATCTTAAACCGTCGTATAGATATTAAACCCTGATATTAAACTAGTTGTATGAGTAACACTAGGTTCAGCTAAAGCCTTATTTGGAATTAAATCGAGCTGAATTCTGGAACCTTTAAATCTGCACTCGGTTAAAGGCATACGCTTCCATTACAATATTTTTACTACAATGTATATAGAAAAAGCAGGAAAATTAAAACTAGACAAAATAATTTTCTTTAACTTTGCATGACTATAGGAAATTACACTAAATACAAATTTATATGAAAATTAGGGGTCGCCGTTCTTCTTTTTGAGTTATCTGCCCCTGAAAGTGAGTTTTTTTTTTCTAATTTATTTTTTTCTAGTCTTATTTCAACTCATTTTGAAAATCACAGAAAATAGCCAAAAATTATATGTGGCTTGTTTCCACTAGAATCTCATAGAAAAATAGGACCTTAAGGTCGGAAAACTCTTTTTCGGCCGTTAGGCCGTTTATTTTCACCCCTGATTTCCTTTGAAACACACAGTAAATGAAGCGGAATAAAATTATGCTATTCAGTGGTTATTATATACTTTGCTAAATTCCCATTGGTCAGTGTAAAATTAGTCAAAAGAAAAAAAAATAGTTGCGGAAACGAGTTCTTTAGATCTCTCTTTGTTTTAAAAGTTGAAGTTTTCTTCCCTTGCGAAGTAAGACACTGCATCTTTTTAAGGTGAAAGAATAGAACGCTAAAAAATAGGAAACACATTGATTTCGGAATTGATTGTTCGACTCTGACAGATCCTATATTCAACAAAAACTTAACATCCGGTTGTAGCCCGCGAAACAAAGTCTAATGCGCAGATGCGCTGTAAGTGTAGACACACAGGGACTTGCTCCTGTATGTTTTTTAAAAAATCCTACTGTACATACAGGGGCAAGTCCCTGTGTCTACCAAGATTGTACAAATTATTTGGATCCGTGGTATTTCAAAGAGCTGCACTGACACAGGAATTACACAACTATTAAACCAACAACAAAATTATTACATGTTAAAACATTCAGACACTAATCATAAAGCTGGTTACGGCCGAGTCTCTTTTTTAAAGATATTTCTTGTTTATTTTCAACTTGTAATTCATATTTTTCCTTATTATTTAAGAGGATGTGACGAAAAACAGCGTTTTGAAACCACGATAACTCGAATGCTAGGACCGGTACAAAAAAATAAGGTCAGTTGGGTAAGCGGAATCAAGTAACTTTTTATTACGCCTAATGAGAAAATTGTCACTTGTTTGCAGATACTTGGATGCCACTAGGTTCAAGAGGGCTAAGGCAGCCTTGTTAAGCCTCAGTAAAAACCATGTATTTGTCGTTAATTTATAACTTAATGTATTTTGCGGTCGTTTGGATCTTACGGGTCGTTTGAAAAGTTAATTGCGCAGAGTCTACGTGCAGCACTGTTTTTAGTAAGAATAAAATCGTTTGTCGGAAAAAAAGCAAAACAAAATATGACGACGTCCATTAAGTTAAAGCCTTTTTGGACCGTAGCTACATGTATTATAATTTATTTAAATACAAATAAAATGAAAATTAAAAAAAAAATTTAAAAAAGTCCATCTAAGATATTTTACTCTCATATTCAATTAGTTATATGAATAACGATAGTAGAGTTGTGTATATTCAAAGATAACAAAAATATCAGGGTTGGGGGATCCTGTGTTTAACTTAATATAGAGGGTTTATCTAATTCATAGCTTCTACAGATTCTATCTAGTTCTTAGTTAAATGTATGGGAACAATGGGAAACCTCCATGGCAAAGACACACATCTTCGTACAGAATTGTTCAGGGAACACATTACAATAAATTAAACGTCAGGACCGATCAGATGCACCGAAACTGAGAGCATGTTTCTTCTCAAAATAAACATTCTAAAACCATTTCTGACAATGCAATCAAAACAAGGGTTCAGTGGGAAACAAGAGATAAAACAAACCCCGTGAAACACTGGCAAACAGAAAAGATATGAATGTAAGTTATCCTTCTTTCAGCTAACAAAAACCACACTGAAGAAACATTTGAGGCAACAATAATAGGATTCAAAGTTTTACTGTGCGTGACTTATTTCTCAGGACTACCGGTAATAATATAATCACACACATGCGCACGCTTGCGCGGAATGATATCATGCACTGATAGTTGCATTGGTACTTTAATATCATACCGTCTTAAATCCAGATCATATTGAACGCTCCCCGTGACATACTTTTAAAGTCGTTAAAATTTAACGAGTATAACTCCTTGCTTGGCTCTCATTCCCAGAACTGGTAGGTTCGGTGTCAGGATAATATGACTGGGTATGGTATAATGTCTAGATACCACTGAGCGTGTTGTCTCGTATATACTGAAGACTAATCCGCCAACCCTTAAAGATGACTTAAATGAATGCACTAGTGTAATTAATATCACTAGAACATCCCCTAACATGCATTTTTTTTTACACAAAACCTACAGAATTAATTATAAAGTATTTGACATTTTAACTTTATTTCCAAATAATTAGGGATTTGTCCAATTTTTAACTGAGTAATTTCGCTAAAGTTGCCAGTAACGTGCGAAGATTTTACTGAAAGTTGAAATACCTTAGAGATATCTTGATACGAAATATGTAAATTGTCTGTCAAGTTTCCTGGCCACATGTGTCTCATTACAATCAGGTTCAGTTTTGTACTTTCAGTGCTTTGCTGATTAAAGATCGTTGTTGTATTTTACTCCTCAAACTATCCGCTTTATATTCATTTGCATCCTTTAGTGGACGTGATTAATGATTTGAGCTGAAACATGAAACACATTATTTTCCAAAATTACAGCATTTCTTATTGAAACATTTAATATCAAGAAAGCATTTTACTTTTTGAATTGATTTTAAACTTGACCAACAGTATTAGGATAAAAGTAAAATACGGGAGGCTACATTCTTGGTAAATACGAACTACTATCATCCCAACATTTCCCAAAACTATTCTACTGGAACTTTCAGTTCTCCACCAATTCTCTATTTTAAATTTAACATGCTGGATGCTTTCTATAGGGGCTACATGTACGTGTCTTATAGTGACAGAAATGTTTCGGCTAAACTGACATTACATAAAACATAATTGGATTAAACTATCTTTGAAAAGTTCCACGCACTAAACTCCCTTTTAAACATATCTAACACCTTATATGGGTGCCCTGTCAACAGACATTTATAAATGAAGCATTAATACTGTGGTACGTTGAAACGCGTGCTGACAGGTTGTCGCCTGCAATTTTCAAGATGTCTGTCCTGGAACGTTTATAAACATCTGTAGATCTAAAAAGGAATACAGACATAAACAAAAAAGAATTCTACTCACCCTTTCTGCATATATAATCCCCTGGTGAGAAAAGAACGGGGCTCAATTTGAGAACGAGTTCACATAAAAATCCAGCATCCGTCTGCTGAAATATTTCCACGCGCTTTAAAGTATCCAAGTGCACGTGGATAGCGATTTCTGCTTTTAATTTATCCGGAAGTAAACTGAGGGTCTTTTCTTCATCCGTTGATTTATTACACATCCACAAATAATCAAACCACTTGATTACTCGATCTTGCAGACGAAGTGGCACACGACGTAGCGACATATATGTTTTAACATTATCCAATTTAGCTGAAACATAAATGGAAAAAGGAAATTCAGAAATGCAAAAATCAAATTTAGAAATGCAGTCATGTCAGTGTATAATGCAGTCATGTCAGTGTATGGCTAACGAAGTAGCGACATGTGTTTTAACATAATGGTATTTGTCTGCAGCAGAAATAGAGAAAGGACATTTAGAAATGTAAAAAAAATCAAATTTAGAAAATTAATGCAACATTTTAATTTATAGATGCAAGCATGTTAACATATGACAGAAACGGATATGAAAAAGACAATCAGGTATGTAAAAATCAAATTTAGAAATGCAGTCATGTTAACATATGGCTTATCTGGACATGCGCTTACTGTAAAATCATAAATATTCGTTGACATTAATTTCGTTGATTATGTGCCTAAGGGAATTTCGTGGGTACATAAATTCGTGGATCTATGTTCTAGAAAACGTGAGGTCTATATAAGAAACAAGGTTTCGTGGGAATTAATATTCGTGTATAAAACCCGCCACAAAAATTAGTATCCCACGAAAAGTAATGATTCCACTGTATGTGAATATAACTTTAGAACGCCGAAGACTATTGGTTGAACACCTCTCAATCTATGTATATTTTATGATTGAAAAAGACACATTGGAAACGAAATAAGGTTTCTGCCAATTTATTTCCCCAAAGCGAGGACGTGAAACAAAATTAATTCTTCCGTTTGTGGCGCATTGAATACAGTATAAACAAAAAGACGAATTCGAATCTGAACTCGAATTGTCTATCAGGCAAACTAATTCAAGCCGCGCTGTCGCTTATCAATCAACCGATTATTTTACTTCTAACTTCGTATGAAGTCATTTTTATAACAATCCGCGCGGTCGCGGGGTTCAGATTGATCAAAGCCTGATTTCACACACACATTGTTCCTGTCTCCCGGGTAAAGTGGCTTTATTTACAGTTGAACTGTAGTTTTCTTTATAGGGTCTTTTCTCTCTCTGACATATTCAAGAAAAAAGATCCATAAAGAAGCGCGTTTTCCTGGGTGTACTCTCTCTCTCTCTCTCTCTGTCTGTCTCTCTCTCTCTCTATATATATATATATACTAAATATTATTATTTACGACACCTAAGTTTCACTATTTTTCACTACATTCTATATTTCAGTTTTTGCATGATATATTTACGCACAGCAAACACACAGCAAACAAGTATGTGAATGTTATAAAACCACCCACTTAAAAAAATGGATCTAAATAGATATAAGTTGAACCTATATTAGCGACCACCTGTATTAAGCGGTCGACCTGCATTAGCGGTCAGTTCAGCATTTTGTCATTGTTTAACCTTTATTTGACGACCACCTCTGTAAAGAATTTACATTCTCTTGTTTCACTGACTGACCGTTAAAGACAGGGTTGACTGTACATGTTACGATGTACATAGGATACTTTATTTAATTCGGTAAATATTTGAAGTGAACGCACGCAATTGTATCAAATTCCGTTGATATCAGTTTCAAAAAGAAAAAAAAAGGTTTTATCATGAATATAAATACATATATTTTTTACTTTTGTATCTTTTACATGTGAAAGATACAATTGCGAAATAACATCATTAACCAATAAAAACAACAGCAGCAACAAAACAGATACTAAAATGTCAATGTTCAATTAACTAAATTTCTTTAGCTCTTTCTTACACGCCATGCCAACAACTTATGTGTCACTTTTCTCGAAGGATCAAATTTCTTCCAAAGGAAAAAATGTCTCGGAATCTAAACATCACACACAAGATCATATTTATTATAGCTTCCAACGATGACCAACCGTTGCTAAGCAACTGTTAATTATTTGGACTTCTGGTAAACATCAATAAAAAAAAAAACGGCAAATATGACATACATTCTTGATTACGACAGGAGCGTGTCGTCTGCAATTTATCTTATCGTCTGCTGCGTACAACGCCATCTGGTGAGTATCATGTCGATTGTTTTTGGACCACCTTTTGTATCGCTTTGAAATAAAATAAAATTTTCTCCTCAATCTTGTTCAAAGGGTCTTGATAATGCGAATACAGTATTTGTGGAGTTAAGTAGAGACATTTCGAGAATTGCCGTACAGCGATTACTATAAATGATGTTCATTAGATATGTTACTTCTATATATAACTGTAGTTAATACCTTCATATTATATATGTCTTTGTCCTACACTCTGGCTTACAGTTTACCCTACTTAATCGTCCAATGAAATGCATGCATTAAGTTCAAAATTTGAAAAAATATATAGCATAAAATGATCTGTGAGGTCTTGATATGAAGAAATATGAGTGTGTATGCTGCCCACGTGCATGGTTTTATAACATAATGGGCGGAGCTTGCTGCGCCGACGATTGATTACGTCATGTTTTGCATGTAGTCCAGTGATATCACGTGCACTGAGTTTTTCATAAAACGAGGTCAAAGGCAAAGCTGTATGGCGTACATGACAAGCTGTAAATATGTTGCGATAAATTCCATAAACTTTAAAATATAAACGATACATACTGTATCGTCTGATGTTGATCGCCTTGTGTAGATTCGTCTCTATGACAACAAGATATGTTTAAAATAAACTTGTTTTAATTCAAATACCGGACGTATGCTCTTCGTCAAATTTAAGTTACAAAATAAGAATTAATGTTCACGCGAAATATTTAAACCATAGAAATACAGGTATGTAACAAATAAAAATACTTTACTGCCAGATCTTGATCTAAGCCGAAATACTTGACGGCGACAAGTTACGAAGCATGATTACATTTCTTTACAAACTCAAGACCAAAAGTCAGACAGCTCCTTCAAAGAGTCGTGTAATTACCGTCTGCTCTATTGGCTAATACTTTTTTGTAATTACTATTCGAAACAGTCTTCCATTATTTCATGCATCAATAAAAGTTGAGTAAAAAATCATATATTTGTACAGGAAGGGTTAAGAAAACTTGTCATCTATGACTGTAATACAGTGTTGCATACAAACGGCCAGTTAAATTTTGTTCATACAAAACGAACAATACGTTTTAATTACAGTATACAATTAAAAATCGTTTCTTAAAATGCTGAAAACTATAATTATACAAGAATCTCAAACGATATTCATAAATTAATTACAAAACTCCTTAAAATTCTCTACACTTGAGTTTCATTAAAGGATATTGACTCCAGAATAAATGACAAGATTAAAGTAAAATTCACTTTTAAAGTGTAGCAGTAACGTGTTGTTCTGTGAACAATCGATAATGTAACAAAACCTTTCCAATCGCTAAATAAAACATGTGTCAGATACATAAAAAGTATTAACATACATACAGTCACATACATTTAAAAAATTGTCAATACTTTACCATTGATCAATGTACATTCACGAATTGTGTCATTTTATTTATTTGTTTTATCTTTATCTTAGTGCATTATATATTTTTAGTTTTGTATTTTTATAGGGAATATTGCTACCTTTATCTATGAACAAACCTGTACAGCCTTTTTTTCTTTCCCCTATATAGATAACAGGCAAAATTTAATTAGTCACGTGATTTTCCTCATTAGTGACACAATTACTGTTACACGATTCATTTTCGTGGGGATCAATTTACGTTGATTAAGTGAAAGTTTTTAACAAGAATATAAGACACGGAAATCAGCGATTAAGTTGACTTCGCGAATTCTAGTACATGAACACAGGTAAGTTTCCTTTACTGAGACTCAACGAAATCATACCCACGAAAACAGATGATCG
The DNA here is from genome assembly GCA_021229015.1 of Solen grandis. Taxonomy (NCBI): domain Eukaryota; kingdom Metazoa; phylum Mollusca; class Bivalvia; order Adapedonta; family Solenidae; genus Solen; species Solen grandis. The sequence continues at coordinate 15,883,071 of CM037793.1, forward strand.
TACAGAATCATGATTTGAATTATTATACGTAAAAACAAAACAAAACTTAACGACTCTCTCTGCCCCAAACCCTCCCACATACTTCAAAACAATTCCGCGTGTTATTTTGCATGAGCGCAAATAATTTATCTCTCAGTGCATTTGTTCTGTTCAACTAATTTCAGAATGCAAATTTGCTCCAGAAATTCAGAAAACTAAACCTCTTAATACGTATCAAATCCAAAAAAAGTGGTATATATTCCAAATTAGGCCATTTTGGCTCCCTACTGAGCATTTTAAAAATGGATAAATGGAAAAAAGACGGAAGAGGAAAAATAATCTATCGTGATGAAAAACGCATTTATTTAGTGTAATTTATTGGCGGAGTATTTTAATTAGCGTTGTTTGCCATCTCCCAGCGAATGGTATTGATTGAATCATTTCGACACTGCCAAGGAAATCACAGTCTTCAAACAATCTCTTGACGTCACAGGCATAGAGTTCCGATAGTGGGTGGGTTAGGGCACGGAAAAGGTCATCCGAGATTGAATTATACATTACGATACGTACCATGAAGTGCATTGTAATCTGAATAGGAAGATGCATCTCTGAGAATGAAAGAAATCATAGGCGAAGAGTGGAAGGATTGTTTAATAAAAGATTGTATGGATGGACAGATTTGTGTGTGTGTGTGTGTGTGTGCTTTTGTATTCATTCCTTGTGAAGTCCTCTGTAAATTTTGGTGTGTGTGTGTGTGTGCTTTTGTATTCCTTCCTTGTGAAGTCCTCTGTAAATTTTGGTTTGTTGTGTGTTTGTTGGGGGGGGGGGGGGTATACATGTATGTATACACGGATGGATTAATTTATTCTATGTATGTTAGTATGGGTATAAGGATGGATACAAGAAGCAATAACAAAAGGATTAGTGATGCTAGCTAATCTATTGTAATTTAACAAAAAAATAAATAAATTTGAGGTAAAACTTCGCTGGCTCTTTTTCGAATACAGGAAATAATCCTAGCACATTCATAATATTGCTACAGAACCAACATTTGCCTTTTTTCTTTTAGATTGAACTAGTTGTATGTATTTTCAGAGAACCTAAGCCTGGAAATAGTTTGACACGTCTGAGCGCTTCAGACTTATTTCACGGATGCGATTTGACTTCTCTAAAAGCATAACCTGTGTTCATTTTTCCATTTATCATATTTATATCGGCTTGTTAATATTTGTCACTGACTGATAGGTTTGAAGTATACCATCGTCAGTCATCTAGCGATGTGGAGCTAATAACATGTGACGGGAGTCTCTTCGTAAGCAATCTAGACGAAACAATCACGTGAAAAGAACAAGGCTCTATCAAACCAAAACTCTAATAGGAATCCTTTTGGGTTAAAAAAACCCAACCTTTCTTAACCCATATCCCAATGCTAGACTCAATTTTTGGTACTTGTGTATTTGAGAGAATATACTCATAGACTTAAAAACGCCTCACCTTGAAAAATGTTAAATATTTAATTTCGAGTTTCAAACAAATCTTCAGAAATATAAGACATATTACAGCAATACATTGAAAACTCTAAACTGCCGTATTTGATTAAACGCCTATTTTACACATATGTATCTTCAATGGCGTTGTACATTTAAATAAAATAAAACACAATGCTAAACTATATAAATACATGAGTCAAGATGAACTGACATAGGCATAAAACACCATACACATGTCGGAAAAAAAGAAGAAAAACAACTCAAAAACAAGATTCAACATATCTGAAATACAATGTTTTAAGAGTGTTCTTAAAGATTTCTACTGATTTAGAATTGTTTACATGTAGTAGAAGGATGTTCCACAATTTCGGGCCAGCAGTACTAAAGCTTTTATCATAAAAGGTTTTACGTTAAACTTTGTTAAAAGGTACAGTGTAGCATCCTGAAGCGGAGCTTGATGATCTTAATCTTCGTCTTGGTTTCTGTTCTGACAATAACTCAGTTAAATAGACAGGGGCTTGGCTAATTGAACAATTGTACATGACTGTTAATAACTTAAATTTATCCTTGCTTAATAGGAAGCTAATGCAATAGGTACAGCGCTTGTTTTCATACTTTTTACGCCTTAAAACAAGTTTAGCACACATGTTTTGGATTCTTTGCATATTTTTGTAATTCACACCGTGCAATTCCGTACAAAATACTATAATTGCAATAGTCTAAAGGTGAGTTTACTATTGACAGTTCAAGAACTTCTGTAACATCATTGCTATGGTACTTTCTAATACTTTTGTTCCTAAGATAATTTATCATTGCTGTGTGACATTTTCTTTTTTTTTTTTTATAATGTTTTTATTTTTATCAAAATCAATGTTTATTTCACTCACTGTACATTTATCAAGCTGATATCTACTACCAAACAGAATAAATTCAGTTTTTGAGGTGTTCATTTTCAACTTGTTCTGTTTCATCCAATTGTAAATTGTTTAAGCGCATTTTCCTAAATCTAAAATCACATGTTTCTCACTTTCTAATGATGTTGGTTGAAAACTTAATTTAGCTATATTATCATCATCAGCAAAACCATATACTGATATTGACTTAGGGTGTTCCTGCGTATGTGAGGTAGAGCCATGGACCTAAACAGCTACCTTGAGGAACGCTACATTGTAACGGGCGTGGAGTTGAGACAGTTGATTCAATACTAACACTACAGTTGAGTGGGCTTAAGTATGATTCAACCCAGTTTAGAGCAATGCCACACAGGCCATACTGATTTCTTAATAATTGTATTTCATGGCTAACCGTGTCAAATGCGGCGCTTAGGTCCAGTGCAATTAAAACGTTGATTTCTTGGCTTTCCATGCCTTCTTGTAAGTCATTCACTAATCTCAAAAGTGCAGACTCACATGAATGAAAGGGTCTATATGCAGATTGATTTTTGGGTAGCAGATTGTGGTTACTTACATGTTCATTTAAACTAAAAAGGGCAGCCTTTTCGATCAATTTCGACAGGAAGTTGCTTACAGGGCGATAAATGGTATACGCAAGATCAAGGCAAACTTTCTTTAACAAAGGTCTAACAATGGCATGATTCCACTCTGATGGAGAAATACATTGCTGCAATGATAAATTTGTTTATAAAGGGCAATAATTCATCCAGATGCAATTTTCAGTACACTAGTTGGTGTTTATCCAGCTCACGTGAGTTTGGTGATCAGTAATTTCACTTCGGTTTCACTTAAGTTTAGAAAGGATTTCTTTAGTTTCTGGTGTATTACTTTGATATTTTAGTGATTCACAGATCTTGTCAATCTCATTCATAAAATGATCTGCACATTTTTCTGCCAATGTGCTGTTGCAATCCCCAGTAGGCATAGGATTCTCACTATTTGTTCCAGCTGCCAACTTGTATAATTTCTTGGAATCGCAAGTTCTTTGTCACTAAGAATTGATGTTTTTTCACGGCTCATTCGTAGTTATACTTGTAACGCAGTTTCTTTAAAGTGCTCAGATGATGAGATTGCCTGTACTTTCTCCATACTCGTTCAGCTTTTCGTAACGCAGAAAACCATGGTTTAGGTTGTCTACAAAGTTTTATTTTCTGTGTCACAGGAGGATGTTTATTCAGAACTGCCTCTATTTTCATTTCCAACTGGTCAACAAAAAAACTAACATCGTCACTTTCTATCGAAATCTCCATAAGATCTTTTGCCATTTTGCTGTGATTAATTTATTTTAAGGTAAGATACCTGTAATGGTTCCGCAAAATATCTTGGACTACTTAACCTCTACCAAAATAAGCAATGTACCCTAATGAAACATTGGGAAACCTTGGTTATCTCCATGAAAAGCCACGAGGTCCGAAATGTAGCGGAATCATTACAGGTATCTTACCTTAAGTTTCGGAATCCTACTGTTCTACTGTTGATGTGTTCTTTCTGAACATTAAGAACGGTTTTTATTGCACCGTGATCAGACACAAAAGAACCAGACTCACAGGAAAGTACTTGTACACCGTTCACAGCTTCAGTGATAACTAGATCAAGACTTCGACCAGCTATATGTTTGGAAAAGTTGACATGCTGCCCTAGGCCCATTGCACATTATGACGCATGTCCTACTTTCAATTTATTAAGTAGAAAAGAGGAGACACTCTTTGAAAAAACATAATGACGTAAAATATCGATGTTTAAAACATGATACGTTTCTAATTTGCTCTAGTATATATTTTGCGCATTCCGTTTTGCCGAAACAGATCTGGCCTATGTTTTATAAATAAAGAAATAACACACACACACACACACACACACACACACACACACACAACCCCAATTAAAATATAGATCAATACGAGTATTAAATTCAATTGCCACGACACAATTTGATGATACACATTAATTAAACCTGGCTTAGCGGCCTGTAAGATCGTTCTCAAGTTAATTTGTTTCCAGCAAAAAAAAAAACGGGGAATGTCATCGCCAAACAAATGAAGACAACACATCGACATCAAGCCTGAATTTGAAGGAAGACAGATTAGTTAGAACGCTTGATTCATCGGGCTCTTATAAAGAAACTAATCTGAGTGATTCAGTCAAATAAAATGTCCAATGAAAATGTATTAATGATTGGGCAGAATAAATGTTTAATTTATTTGTGAGGTTTACGAGTTTACGAATAGATGTTCCTTAGTGTAGCACGTGACTTTTACGTATCAGTGTTAATACACAGTCTTTGTTCTTTATCCCTTTATCATACCATTAACGCCTAATCGATCCATGTATTGGTTGCTGACCCCCCCCCCCCCCTTTTTTTTTACCGTCACTTTTATGATACACAAGACAGAAAGCGATATCCTGCAAGGTACAGAGGAAACCCCGTCTTGCACATATATATATATTTATATAAATGTGTATTTGCAGTTATATTCACATCTATGGCGGAGTGGTGGCTCAGTAATAACGTGCTGGACTGCTAATTCAGGGGTGCGGGGTTCAAATCCCGGTAGAACCGTGGAAATTTTTGGGGACACTTCTCAGTGTTCCCCGCCTAGCTAGAAGCCTAGTGCTGGTTTATCCAGACAGTAGTTAAGGGGTTTTGCATGTTTAGGTGCTATACTCCGGGGATGTGAAAGAACCAGGGGGTCTATTTGAAACGAACTAGGGTAGTGCACCCGGATTGGGCCATTGTTTCCGCAATTGTCTCTGTCTAGAGGTGCTAAGGGATGGAAACCCTGATAGAAAAAGTGCAAGAGAAGTGAAAGTGAGCCTTCAATGCGTTCTCTGTCAAAAACCGCAGCACCATGCACAATTTGCCGGAGCGCGAACGCAACCAACAACAATTCGCATCTACCGTAGATACTAAAATAATAAAAGCAAATTGAATATTTTAGCTTATATCTCAATAATAACTTCGTTTTTTTTTATTTTAATACACAAAGAAATCTCACATCATGGGCAGTTATTACTAATAATGAAGCGACCGCGGTTGTCCATTAGTTACGTACATAACTGGGGATGCAAATATTGTGGGTTCGAACGCTGTTGGGGACAATATTGTTCATGGCGGCCTTCCAGAGCGTCATTGCACTGGTCAAACCCAAGAAACCGTTGAGAGGGATACGGAAGGGGATATCTGCCAATATTCTAATTACTATTTCTATTTTCAACTAACAATGTCTGTAAGAAGCTCGAAATTGAAAATTTGAAAATTTGCGCGTTTGCTGGTGAGGTCTATTTATAGATGGGCTCTCATTAATTTGTAGCGCCACCTTGCGTGTACATTTTACATCAGTTTATAACTTGAAGATTAGTAACTTGCAAAGTAGTGGTGGTAATGTGTAATTATTAATATGTAATAGTAATTAAATAGAGATATTTAGCATATGCCGTGTTACAAATTTACAAATTAACATTTGAAATAAGAAATTCAAGTATTGAAATTAGAAATAGTATTTACAATATTGGCGGGTATTCCCTTCCATACGTATAAGTAGCAAAACCTTTTTTTCCGAAACGAAGGGATATATATGTATATTATTTGTGTATCCTGTGAAAGAGAAACATATTAAAATGACAATTGAAAACTGAAAATTATAATGGGGCGATGACAAACTGTCAAACATTTGTCTAAAATATCTGGGTAAAAAAGTATCCAACATCGATTCCTGTGTTTTCTCAACATATGTTGTCACCTCTTCTGGCAAGTGCAAGGTCGTAATTGATGGAAGAGACAAGATAAACAAAACCAAAACGAAAGCAAAACAAAAATGGAGTCTAGATATGTGATATTGATGAACGTAGGAATAGGTTGTGCCTAAAACCATTCGTGTTAGGAATCCAGCCAACAACAAAATAAAAACAGTGACGTTATAACGGAAAGCAATTTTTACATACATTAACGTGTTCGGGTTGTATTTGCTGTTTCGAAATTGAAGGGAAACTTCGCCCTTTTTTAGGCGTAAGAACAAGTTTTAAGGTATTATTTTCTGAATGTATATGCATGACTCTCCAACAGTTCTCCTAACCAAGACAGAAATACAATCACTTACAAGAAAGCATATATAGAATGTGTGCATATACTGTACGTAGAATATATATGTGAACATTTGTGCCCTACTCATTCAAAACATAACCATAACATACACAAACCATTTAACGTACAATAGATCTAACCTGCTAGGAACAAAACATCGCATGTTTATTGTAATGATTTTGCTAATAACGGACCTAACATCGCACTGGAATATTCTACAAAGTGATGTTTTTATGTAAACGAAATGACCTCAGTCATTTGGCCACCGAACGAAATGGATCGACCCTCGTGAGGGAAAGCGGTTTGATTAACGGACGGGTTGATAGGGACCCCTCTTTTCTCTCTCGTTTTCTTTCCTCGATTCACTTTGTTCTATATGATTCAGGAGAAAAGAATGAGGCCTGTCAATCACGATTGTTTGTGTCATGCGAGGAAATATCAAGGTCAGACAATTTTCATCTGCAAAAATAATTAAAATGATAATATCTACAGCCTTAACAATGTTGACAGCCTCATTCATTCTTGCCTTTTAAATGAAATTAATATATATCAAAATGTAGAGTGGAAATTTGTAAAGGGAAAGAGAAATGTCATGTGATTTACCATTATATGTGTTGATTAAATAATATCTTTTAAGGAATGCAAAAGTTGACAACATGCTTTTTTAACTTAGGCTTTTTAAATATCTTCGTCATTTCTTCCATTGACATTCTGATTGTGTCCGTTAACGAATCGCGAGTACATAAATTGATGACGTAGCAGATAAACAAATTGTGATTCGTCAATGATTTTTTTAAATTGAAATTATTTCCAATTACAGACGGTCTTTGGGAATACTCGCAAATGCGAAATGTAAACAATGAGAGTATTCCGACAGCCAGTAAATTCTAAGAGGCGATCAACATTTTCAAAGCGTATAACTGTTATTTTACAGCAGATATTTGCACATTATGAACCATTTGCGTTAGTTAGTTATATCAACGCTATTTTATATCTTCTTTTTTTTAATTAAAACTGTATCATTACGAGATGTAATGGGCCTTTGAAAACTGCTTAATTTCTAAAGACACTTTATTCATTACGCGCAAAATAATACTGTATGTTTCATGTTAGAGACTCACGCTTCGCTTCAATCACAACAGAAATAAGATTTGAGACCGGTCCTGCCATAGTATCCAGCAGGATAGGAATTGACTAACCATGACAGATAACCCAATTCCGTGTTTCTACATTTTAAGCCCAGGGGATAGTGTTTGTAAACATATATTTTATGTGATTAGAACAATTGCTTTGTACCGGGAGTGAGATTGATGGAATTATCCGCAAAAACGAATTGATCATAGTGCTAACGCCACTCAATTGGCAAATTGTGGGAAGATAAATTACGAATTATTAGATTTCACGGAGCCCAACGGCCTTACAAACAGTATTGGCGGAATTTCCGTCAGGGATTAGTGTACGACAAGTGACAGATGTAGACAGTATGATAAATGGTGTATTGCTTACCACAGACTTTTACACCTGTCATAGTTTTGTCTTCAACAAGCTGACCTTTATTATTCGCACAGGTATTTTGTTTTGATGTTTTCTTATGATGGAAAATTCAATTGCAAACTGGTTTTGCTTTAACTTTTTTTTTTTACTAAAAGGATGAGCGATATGAAGAGAAATTTATACAAAACGACATTGATCGTAAATACACGGCCATAAATTCAAGGCTATCCCCTGTTAAATCCTGAATCCAATCTCACTGATAGTAAACGCACAGCAATTCATACTGCTCAGTGTAATAAACGGTATCCCCTAACGTAAAATTAGCATTTGTTCTTAGCTTCAACAAATGCATGCTGTTCTTATCATTCCAGCAATAATAGAGGGTCTTGCTATCGTATTCAAACTGCATTGTCAACTATAAGATCAGCTTCTATATCCAAACATATCATTGAGTCGAGTTACCGGATGATTTGAAAATAACACGATGGCTCCTTTGGATTTAACGTCAGTGAAGTTTGCTTAAGATCAATTTACGAATTTACGGTGAAAGTTGTACTTGTAATTAAATAATTGTTAAATTGTGTTTGATTGGCTACAATGTAGCCTCTTTTTGACAATATCGAAACCCAGCTTATTTCAGGTAGAAAAGGGAGCCTAGCTTTGACAGTATCAAAACCCAGCTCATTACAGGTGGAAAAAGTAGCATCACTTTGACAGTATCGAAATCCAGCTCATTACAGATGGAAAAAGTAGCATCACGTTGACAGTATCGGCGCCCAGCTCCTTACATGTGGAAAAAGTAGCATCACTTTGACAGTATCGGCGCCCAGCTCATTACAGGTGGAAAAAGTAGCATCACTTTGACAATATCGTAACCCAGCTTATTAAAGGGGGAAAAAGTAGCCTCACTTTAACAGTATCGACGCCCAGCTCATTACAGGTGGAAAAAGCAGAATCACTTCGACAGTATCGACGCCCAGCTCATTACAGGTGGAAAAAGTAGATCACTTTGACAGTATCGAAACCCAGCTCATTACATGTGGAAAAAGTAGCATCACTTTGACAGTATCGACGCCCAGCTTATTAAAGGGGGAAAAAGTAGCCTCACTTTAACAGTATCGACGCCCAGCTCATTACAATGGAAGAAGGCATATGAAACCCTGCACATTATTTCATTCACAAAGTTCAATCTAAGCAAGAAAATAGTTGAAAGGCACATAGAAATCAGAATAATTCGGACAGAGATGAGAACTGAGTGATTATATGCTAATGTCAATAACCATGAAAGCACGTGATATGTTAAAATCACGGATATGTTAAACATGTCAAAATGGTATACACAGGATATGTTAAAAATGCCACAATGGTATAAACGCGATATGTTAAACATGTCACAATGGTATACACACGATATGTTAAATATGGCACAATGGTATACACGCTATATGTTAAACATGTCACAATATATGTTATACACAATAGATGTTATTCATGTCACAATGGTACACACGCGATATGTTATACATGTCACAATGGTATACACGCGATATGTTAAACATGTCACAATGGTATACGCGCGATATGTTAAACATGTCACAATGGTATACACGCGATATGTTAAACATGTCACAATATATGTTATACACACGCGATATGTTAAACATGTCTCAATGGTATACACGCGATATGTTAAATATGCCACAATATATGTTATACACAAGCGATATGTTAATCATGTCACAATGGTATACACGCGATATGTTAAACATGTCACAATATATGTTATACACACGCGATATGTTATACATGTCACAATGGTTTACACGCGAAATGGTATAATAAATGTATGTATCACGCGGCGTATACTTTATGTCATTAAGTATCTCAATGGAAATTCTGTGTCGTTTGGACTAAATAAATGAGGTTGTGTAAGTTTAACCCAAATTCCCAAGAATAAAATGGTACGATACGGTAAATGTAAGTTCTTGACATAATCCTCATTAAAATCAATTGTGGCAAATTAGATAAGACGCTATATGATGTCTGTAGATTTGGATGTATGTAAATCAAACTACATGTAACATTAAATGTCCATTATTTTAAATGAAACAAAGAAAAATAACATGAAACCATTGTGTCTTCCCCTACTATAGAAAACTATTAAAGGAGTTCAACAGGGTGCACTGAAGAAATATTTCTTATTAATCTAGATGCACTTTCTTTTTTTGGCGGGAAGAGTTGTTGTTTTTTTCTTGTCCGAGGCAACTACCTTTGGATTTGCATGTTTTTAATCTGCCACTTTCTTAGTTTCAAGTCAGTAGAATCCAACATTATATAGATTAGCATATCTATATTTCTACAAAATTCTATATCAAACATCTAGGGTACATAACTCTTATGTGAATATATCTAATTTTCGGTGTGTCCAACATGAATACAGATTTAATGTCTCTAAACAAGAAAAGAAAGAAAGCAATGTCTTCTAAATTATCCCCTAAGAAGTCCGTACTTGAGAAATGGGACATCTGCACTTGGCTATACACCGGCTGCATTGACCATCGCACGTGCTGTCCATTTCCTGTTGTCTGGATAATGTCAATTAGATATATGCGCGGGACAGGGCCACCTGTTTTGTCTCACGTACTCGACTAACGGCAGAAATATGACCGGTTCTCAATCAGAAACATCCATAATATATCTGACGGCAAAACGTTCTCTTAGGAAAGCCAGCTATTTGTGCCATGAGACGTATTTCCAAACACATTTCAGAGAAGGTGACAGCATTCGTCTGCTATAAAGCCAGGGGGATTTCTAAGCCCGCCACAAGTGTCTATACTATTTAGGAGCGCGCTTCGTCAACTTTCTTGTTACAAGTTATAGCTGGTAATTTCCCTTATAAATAACATATATATAAGGATGAAGTCTTGTCCGTACTGTTACAACTTATAAATAACATATATATAAGGATGAAGTCTTGTCCGTACTGTTACAACTTATAAATAACATATATATAAGGATGAAGTCTTGTCCGTACTGTTACAACTTATAAACAACATGTAGATTTAAATTCAGAATTGTCCTCAATTTTACAAAGCTTATGAGTAAGCAAAACATCATTTAGAATAAAATTCAATTTTGTACTTAATGTTATAAAGCTTACAATCAACATGTTAGAATTATTTTTCCTTAACATTACAAAGATTCGTATGGCGTTTTACTGAGAAAAAAAAGATTCCACCATTGTTTACCCTTAAAAATAACGTAAAACCAACAAAATATATATTTTGATATAATGTTTCCATGAAATTTATTATTAAAATAATTACTACTAAAACTAACAAAAGCAAAATCCTAAAAATCGAAATTTCATATCTGTTAACTTCTTTTGGCAAAAAGGAGATGTTAGAACGCAGTTTAAAAAAACTTATTGGAATGTCCACATGACCTTACTTAATAAATACCATCAGAGCATAAGTTTCATTAAAAAAATTGTCTGCACGTTTCGGGCAGTACTTACACCTTATTTGAATGCCGTTAAGTTTAGTACACGGAATACCTAACAAAGAATTAGCCTCATGTACTGTAAAACGAGCAGCGAAAAAATCAAGATAAAATATATTTAGTAAAATAAGTTACAAAGGATTCCGTTGTAAAGCTATTGTTTTGCCTTTTGAATCGCGTGACAAAATTTACACGACAAAATACAGGGCAAAAAGCTTTTTTCACAGTAATTTCACTCTCCTTTTTCCAAAGAAATGTCGTCTGGGTTATAATTTAAAATCTTAACGATCGATGCTCGTTTATTTTATTTTATTTAACATCCTACTTATTTGTATTATTTCAGCAATTTCAGGCATTTTGTTTACATGAGGCATATGTTGTGCTACATCATTGGAATATCACACCACTCACAAATGGCATTTTACCACAATCGATCCCATTTTTCCAACCAGTCCTTAAATATTTTTTTATGCTGAGCGTCAAGAAGGGAAAATATATAAGTACCATTTTTCACGGCTTTGGTATGTCCCGGACATCAAACCCACGACCATCCGATCCTAACACTTCTGCCATCGGAGGCGATACAAACAACTGTCATCAAGGTAAAATTAATGAACCAAATGGACGTTCTGTAATCAGCAGAAAGGATTGAACCCCCCTAATCCTTTATCGTTGCCTTGGCTTCCATACTAGAGGGAATGCGCAGTCGCAACTAATAAATTCGGGCTGATATGCAACCAAACTTGTTACTCATTTACCAACGTTACAAAATAGGATGAGAAAACTGAAAATGCTATTCATCCAGAACGAGGCTACAGCGTTTCCTTCCCTCCCAATCTCAAATGAAAGGGTGTGGTATCATAGTATAATTCCAAATGTCTATCACGTGATATTGCGTTGTGGGTTGCATTATATCTATCACAAATGGAAACAGTCATCAAATACAAATTAATGTCGAGAGGATGTAACATTCATCAATCAAAAGTACTGAAAAGTAAAAAAAAATGTGCATGCAGAGCTACTAACAGACTGTTATAGGCTTACAGAGGTCAAATAAATCAATTCCCGGTAAGCCCATTAGATTTCCAGTCATGACGTACCTAATTAGGAACACCCAGCAGCAGGTTTAATCTACTGTTACTTCCTCAACCTGTATTAACCTCGACTTCTTTGATGTAGAAGACTGTCAAAAGTAAGTCACTTATGGCAGAAAAGAAATCATCAGAAAGAAAAAAAAGAAAAGTGTTCTGAATCTGTCATTTAAACTCCAAGTTCCAAGGCAAAATGTCCGAATAATATATACAGACAGTCACTTGATCGATGTTTGTATTCTAAGGTATACAGAAATGCCTTCTTCTGACATGTAAATTAACTTATCTATGATTTTTCGCTGTTATTTAGATACATTCTAAACTTTCTAACCAATGTCTTATTCTATTTAATGTTTTGCATGGTGCATTTTTAAGAATCGATCACAGATATGTGTATATGTAAGACTGTGTCAGCGTCCGCCAGGAGCTCTATTAAGACTATAGGATTCCAAGCGTTGATTTGACAAAGACCAGAGTTCGGCGATATTTTGTCGATATTTCGTCTGGATATATATTTATGTTTACTAGGGAAACAGAAAAATAATCCTCAATGTTATGTCAACATCATCGTTCTTTGATTATACACAGTTCGTACCAGAAATAATGATCTTCATCATCATCATTATCCGAGAACCCTTTTGAATCGGTGACATAATGACCTAATTACTTACTGGTCCAATAAAGTCGGATGTTAGCACTCTTCCAGACCTACCGACTCTACAAGTAAGGTTCACAGTCATATTTAAATGTGTAAATCAGTGATCCGCAAAATCACAACAATGTTCAAGGGAAAACTGATGAATTATGGATTCAGTAACATGAGATACTCTGAATATTTTAACTTAAAATAGCTTCAAAGAAAATATTTTTAAGAAGATTGCTTTGGTGCATGAACATGTGTCTTACTATTTATAAGGGACTCGTTTTAGAATTAAGATGACATGGAAACTAACAGAGCATGACGCATACGTGTTGAATAAATAAGCCGATTTTTTAGTTCTACGCATTGCTTCTGAAAATGACAAAGCACAACGTTAAAAGTTACCACTTCGCTTGGCTTGCTTGCGGCAGGGCCGTTTGCCCTTTTTGCAATTGCAGTCTCCTTCCAGTTATAATCAGCAGGAAGTCTACGTTTGTCAGAAAAACTCCCCAAAACTCCTTCATGTAAAATCAATAAAATACTAATACATGTTGATGCATTTAGCCCAACACCTAATGAATAGTTTTTGAATCATATTCGGTTTTACCTATTCCTTTCCAAGTCACCAATGCGATTACATTGCAGATGCATAGTAAAGCACCAATCGCTAATTTCATAACCTCTTTGATCACAATTTCATGTATTTATAAATAATTTACCTGTCCATTCCCTCTAGTGATGCTTCCTTTAAAGAGATAAAAAGTGATCTGTTTATTTTTACATCGATTACGAAACAAGTTATCACAACTTATATAAATCAATCTCGATGACTCTGGTGACGGTGTATGTAGGAAGAAAATCGATGAAGGTGGAGAAAACCCACTTATCTGGACAGGCATCCACTGTACCTTTCAACTGCGCGACCAAGAATCGAACCCGAGACATATTGGTGAGAAACGAAGTGGTAGGATAGCTATACATCATTTAAGAGAAGAACAGTTGGAAAACGGAGTCAAACACTTATTCAAATTCCGCTTCTATTCTTGTGAACGTGTGCCGTATTCATCAATTACCCTATTTCCCGCCCCCCACGGGACCCCAGTACTGACTCCCCGATAAAAGGCTACATTTCTTTCAGGAAAACCTATCACATAATCAGCGGTCAGTGTTTTTGGCAGTAGCTTTAATGTTGGCATTGTCAATTCAGTTCTACTGTGTTGTTTTACGAGGAGAAAAAATCTGTGAATCTAGCAATATTGATCTTCGTCCGAAAAACAACAAAATCGTTTCGACTAGAAAATATATTTTTCATGTTTTCGTCTTATTTGCATCTTGCTGGTGGATCATGGATTTGATTTAATCTCGGTAATGTGATACCGGTACTACAATGTTCTATATACATTGTTTAAGGGAGTCTTGTATAATATACGTGTAATGTCAGTATCACTTTGATGATGAGGCAAGAGTGTCCTTTGGAACACATGTGTCACCTTCTGAAGCGTGATGGGGAAAACTGTGATGGACAGACAGACGGACATACAGACGACGTAAAAGTGATCCCTATGCGTCACCTCTGCTTACAGCAGGTGACAAAAAACTTGTTAAATATGTTAAAAGGCAAAATTTATAATTTCCGAATGAATTGTAATTTGAAACGAATTTAAGGCTAAATTGCGCCTGTTCTATTGAGCTATAAGCCATACTTTAAAACTGAAACAATGTGGGTTCGACGACCTCATTAAACTTCTCTTGCTACGCAATATGTTTCAGAGGAATCATTTGCTTAATGATAATTGCATTAATGATTCATAATATTTGTTGAACGAATAAAATATTAGTTATCTCCTTCCTGTGCAGTCATTGGTTTTAACATAGCACAAATTTTACTAGTGAAACTGAAACATAAACTACGTTATAATTATGTTTAAAGTGATAGGGGGGAAAGATATTAATTTATGCCATTAAGTGTTTTTCTGTTATTTCCAGTAATTAACGTCTCGTGGATCCTTGATGTATTGGTTCAAAGATAAAGCAAGGAATCATGAAGAGACTTTTTAATAATGTACCCTATGTAAATGGTTTACATTGTAAATGAATCAGATTGTGGGACACTAATTTTCGTGGGTTATTTCTACCATGAAAATTTCTCTCACGAAATCGTTCATTTGGTTGACCTTTTATCTTCGATTGTATGAATGATCAAACATAAATATATGGACCAATGAAACTGGCTTTAAACGAGAATTAAACCCAACGTTTGACCTACGTGTATTTAATAGATCAATCAAAATGAAAGAAACAGAAAATAATTTAATTTACTAGTTCCGAATGAATAAATTTAATCATTTCGTAATACATTCGATCCGGCCCAGGATCGAATCTGGTCGGCCGGCGTGCAAGTCCAATGAGCCAAAGAGTCGACTCCCTGACGCAATTGTAAGAGATTGTATTTATACCTGTGACCGCGCACCGTCACATTACTTTCCCCTCCGAGAAGTCTCGAACCGAGACTTGGCCTGGAAAACATATGGGTAAGGCAACTCCGGTGTGGCAGTTAACATTATCCCACCGCTGCCACCAATGTAACAAACTCGACCCGGCCCAGGATCGAACCTGGTTCCCCTGCGTGCAAATTGTATGCTCTAACCACTAAGCCAAAGAGTTCACTCCCAGACGCAGTTGTCAGAGTTTGTATTTATACCTGTGACGACGCATCGTTACAATTTCATTGGTTAACTCGGTAAAAGTGTGACATTTGTAAAAACTATAAACGAGCATATTGGTATACTTCTATTAACGTTGCAAATAAAGCATAATCATAATAGAAGTAATTAATCTAGATGATCATTTAATGAATTTATCGTAAATAGCAGAGTGTCGGTTACTACGATGGTTATTGTTAAATTATGTACTACATTTTCTTGTCCAATGGTTATGTAAGTTTTCAAATATTATGAACACTATTCATATGTGAAAATTCCACCATCTCCCAATATTTTTCTTACATATATTTTGTATTCTATGAGATAAAGAAACAATGAAAATGGAGACAAATACAGTTAACATATTAAACAGACACCCCGTAACATTCACAGTGGGGCATTCTACAGAACAGTTTAGTTTCCCTGCTGACTATGCTTTCGAAGCGTAAAAAAAACAACATCGCTAACAACGTGAAATATTGGACAAGGTCACACGTACGATACACATAACATCCGGCGAACTTGACCAAAGTAATTTTCAGTTTACACTGCCAAGTCATTTACAGACTTTGTAAACTGCCGTCACCAGAATTTCCAGGAAATTACAACGTTTGCCTTGATCTCCCTCTGAGCGTCTAATTCACGACTCCTGTATTTGAGCGGCAACGGGCTGTATTTCTTATTATAGAATGACATTTCATTTCCATTTCAGAAGCTGTTAGTGTCGACTTTACTGGATCGAATTTATCATCTGGAAACTCGATGAACTTGAAAAGGTTGTGACGCCTAGACTAACAGAAATGCAAATAAGTGTAGGATTAAGGCAGTGCTGCACAAGACTTTGAGTGTTTTGTCGTCATGAGCGTAGCCCGCTGTAATTTTGTAACACTTTTGAAGTACTGTGTATTATATATTATTTATTCAAATGCTGTTCTCGAGGCAATGTGTCAACCAAATAACGATACGTTCTTTAGTGTTAACTCGAAAACTACACTGAAATTTTCTTGTCACAAAAAGGCGGTGTTAGGCAGATAAATTACTCTTTGTATATAAAGGTGTTAATAGGAGTAAACCTATCGAGTATCCTCCCTTGGAACAAGGGGTTGTGAATTCAATCCCTGCAATGACATTCTGCAATAATACGATATAGCTGTTATGCTCACCAAATAATTTCAGACAGCTAAAGTACGAGATAGTAAGGTTTCCAAATAAATCCTCCGGCTTTAATATCATGTAACTTGTCTGTGGTTTGAAAATGCATCTTGGCAGCACAGCATCCGTCTCAAGGAGACAAAATAAACATCAAACTTGATTAGAGGTATTACGATAGATTGCACTTATTCAACCAGGAAAGTTCTTTTACTCGTCCCTCGGGTATATTCCATTAGTCTATCAGTGTCAGAAGTAATACTGGCTTTACACATAGAAATGAATTAAAATGCAATTATCACCATAACACGTTTTTCAACGGCGCTGCAACTAGCATGGACCAAACGACACGGAAACAGCCAGAAATGGCATTTCTACGATTTCAAAATGGCGTGGATTTCTCGGATTCTGCCTCGGGGTCTACACATTTCTACAGCTTCCTCACATTATTTTGGAAGGAATCACAGCTACGCGTCCACAAGAGATTTAAATCTCCTAAGCAGTAGCAAGATTTGTGACAGCTTTCACCATTCTGGACTGGCGACTTGAAATTCTTGGTCAATATTTTTACGTATACTTCATTATAATCACGAAAAAGTCTATTCGTCCGTTTTCGATTCGCCTGTGTGGCTATCTTCTTGAGTTAATGTCACACCGAGTGAATATTAGTCATTTCAGTACTAGTTAGGTTGATATAATGCTGCCCCACTGGGACACCATGCATGACACCACACTCTAGGTTAACCCTTTCCCTCATAGATGAAACCATAAAAAGACCATATGCGAACAACACAAAACCAGATCAGCCTGCGAGTAACTCGCAGGCTGATCAGGTTTTATGCTGTTTTATGCTGTTCGCTGCTCCTCAGTGGTCTGGTAATGAGGATTTTATAATTAAGTTTGGTAAGGTTTAACTGAGGTTTTCTGCAGATGAGGCTTTATGTGGTACCTATTGAGTGCGTCAAAATGAGTCTATATGAGGGAAAGGGTTAAAGGTCATCTTGACGCTGAACCAACTAGACTCGAACTACCTTTATAGCCTTAGCTAATGTGTTTGAACGTAAAAAAACAATGGGGATATACCGCTTCCAGGGATCGAATCCACAACCATAAAGCAACTGGGCTGGAAGTCTTATTGAAAATATATTATAGCAAATAGCAAGACTGCATTACAAATAAAGAAAAAACATACAGTCTAATGTAGGAAATAAATAAATCACTGCAGAAACGTTCTGTTAGAGCTGACTCTACTAAACATGTCATGTATTACGGTAGCATAGTTATAGGTACATGTAGTCGGCATACCCAATACAAATTTCATATGAAAACCCAAGCACGCCATTGGTTTTTTCAGTGAGTCAATTAAATAAACGCATAACATTTGGTCATGTCGTATTCGGATCTAAAATATCATAGCGGCACTGTTTAAAGATTTTGGCGTGATGTCTGCTGACGACCAACGTACTACCATGTACTATGTACTATGTGTTTCTTGTTGTATTGGGGTTTACCGTCGCTGCGATAGTATTTCAATCATATAGCGACGTCCAGCTAATTATAGGTGGAGGAAGACCCCGAATACACAGAGGTACCCGGGTAGAACCAACGACCTACCGCAAGCCAGCTGGAAGGCTTCCTCACATGAAAAATCCGAAGTCCCTACCGGGATTCGAACCCACAGCGGTGAGGGGCTGAGAGATTTGTAGTCCACGACTGTAACCGCTCGGTCACGGCGGCCCCGCATGTGTTTCTTGATTTGACTTGTTAGCGATTATTCCAATTTGATGATCATATGTCATAGGTATCCTTTTCAAGATTGGTGAAAATGCAAAAATTCAATAATATTTTTCCTACAGCTACGAGGTCTCTGATCAATAGTAATATGATAATGGAAATTATCAAGTTCCATTCTCATTAGATACTTTTTCTTCTAGGAATTCCATTTGGCCTTAAAAATGTCATCTCGTTCCCTACAGCAAGCTCTTAAATTGAATGTAGGTTTCTTAAGTGGCAAAAACATATACAGTTGTATAATCAACATAAAAAGGTCTAATGTAATGTTACATTATGTACACTATGTATATCTCTATACATTTGTTATCGGTTGGCACTTAAGTGAGAGAAACAAAAATGATAAAATGTGACCCAAAGAATTAAGTATAATAATGTGTATACGAAACTAAACATTTGTATGCATGCCGAACAAAAAAAGTGACACCTGTCATGTAATTAATTCATTATCAACACCTGCCTTGAAAAAGAAAACATTAACCACGGACTTCAAACCTGAGAACGTTACATTCGAACATTATGCCTTATTCGAGATATACGCCAAGTCTATGTGGAGATACAGAGAGGATATCTCGAATTTTCTATGTATTTTAATTCCACATCGCATCTCGAATTATCGCAAGAACTGTATCTTTAAATTCTAAGCAATGCTGCTGTAATAAGAGTAAGAATTCCGTTTATATGTTTAACAAAACGAACTACTTTATTCTTCTTAATTATATTATCTGATAAGTTAATATATAGACGGTATAGTGCGATCTCCGTTCATAATTTGTTCTAATCGGTCGGTGAGGTCGGGGTATTCGTCTGCGACATTGCCTGAGGCAACACCGGTAGTATCGATCAGTCAAAATGGAAATTAAATAGAGCGTCCGCCCCGTTGCTGAGAAGTAACGAGTTCGATCCCCATCATCAGTATAGAAGTATTTTAAACGGTAAAGATATCTAACTCTCTTGCTTGGCGTTCAGCAGGTTAGGGAATTTCAAAGATTTCCTGGCCCGGAGTCAATGTGGTATCATGTCACTTGTCCACGGCATGTGAGACGGCAACCTATCGGTCTCATTTCGGCTAAGTCTATAAATGGCTGAATACTGTCGTTGGGACGTTAACACAAAGCAAACATAAATTAAACACTGTTACGTTTTGTTTTCTCCTTGTGCATTTACTCGGTAAAATGTAATGAAGATTTATGCATGCATCGTGGCTATGTGATTCATTATTGACTGCTTCGATAAATTGGCGGCATTTCTTACACGTTCTCTGCGTTACAACAGATCTGCATTTGTAAGAGAATCCTTGTTCCACAGCCGTGCTGCCGCTTAATCTATTAATTGCTGGATTTAACATCTCTGGGTTTAATATTTCACAGAAAGTCAGATACACACATTTATTTTCTTGAATAATTTTGCAAAGACCAGTATGGATCTGTTCATAAGGCCTAGCGTCACCTTGCACCTTATAATATTCAAATATGATATTGTTTATATCTGGGTCTGGTATATATTTATTGATATTGTTTATATTTGGGTCTGGTATATATTTATTGATATTGTTTATATCTGGGTCTGGTATATATTTATTGATATTGTTTATATCTGGGTCTGGCATATATTTATTGATATTGTTTATATTTGGGTCTGGTATATATTTATTGATATTGTTTATATCTGGGTCTGGTATATATTTATTGATATTGTTTATATTTGGGTCTGGTATATATTTATTGATATTGTTTATATCTGGGTCTGGTATATATTTATTGATATTGTTTATATTTGGGTCTGGTATATATTTATTGATATTGTTTATATCTGGGTCTGGTATATATTTATTGATATTGTTTATATCTGGGTCTGGTATATATTTATTGATATTGTTTATATCTGGGTCTGGTATATATTTATTGATATTGTTTATATCTGGGTCTGGTATATATTTATTGATATTGTTTATATCTGGGTCTGGTATATATTTATTGATATTGTTTATATCTGGGTCTGGTATATATTTATTGATATTGTTTATATCTGGGTCTGGCATATATTTATTGATATTGTTTATATCTGGGTCTGGTATATATTTATTGATATTGTTTATATCTGGGTCTGGTATATATTTATTGATATTGTTTATATCTGGGCCAAGTATATATTTATTGATATTGTTTATATCTGGGTCTGGTATATATTTATTGATATTGTTTATATTTGGGTCTGGTATATATTTATTGATATTGTTTATATTTGGTTCTGGTATATATTTACTGATATTGTTTATATTAGGGTATTCCTTACATCAATATTGTATACATTTGGTTCTTCCTTATAGTGTTTAATTTGGTTCCTATATGTTGGTTTATATATAGGTCGTTTTTACATCGATGTTGTGATATTTGGGCCGTTCTCATATTGATATATTTATATTTGAGCCATCTTTATATTGACATAGTTTGGATTTTGGTCTTTTTTATATTGGTAATGTTTATATTTGGACCTTTCTTATATAATTATTTTTTATAATTAAGTCGTCCTTATATTGATAAAATTGTTAATATTTGGGTGCATCTTATATTAATATCATTTATCAGGTAGTCTGGGGTAATACTGATCATGAGGTAGAATTCAAGCTATGTTTTTTTTTTTTTTTTAAAAAAACCACTATTAAATCCTTAAACTGACGTGTTCTTGGGTTAAAGTTTCTTATTTCTTCTTAACAAATCTTATATTGATCTCGTCCTTATCTTGATTGATGTAAATATTGAATATAATGCAGTTTCCTATATATCAGGCAAGAGAGAGAGAGAGAGAGAGAGAGAGAGAGCAAAATTTCAAATTGAAATAGTGATGGATTTTCAAGATACGGCACTAGGAAATCGACACTGCGATCAGGTTGAAAAATTGATATACAGTTGAACCTATGTTAGCGGCCACCTGTACTAAGCGGTCAACCTGTATTTTGCGGTCAGTTTTGATACTTCTAAACAGTAGCATTTTTATATATTTAAACTTCATTTAGCGGTCAACTCTGTAAAGCGGCCACTTTCTCTTTTTCCCTTGACTGACCGCTTAGCTTAAGACAGGCTTGACTGTACATAAAATGTCGAGATACTATCCAAAATTCAATCCCTGTTGAAAAGGGAAACAAAGAAAAAAAGTGTTTTGCTAATAAATCAAATAAAAGCTCCATAAAACGTTCAGAATGTACGGGCATATTTCAATATTGTTTGGCAGCTAACAAATGACCCTTTAAGTTCACCACAAACAAATGATACATATTAACCAATCAAAGAAGTGTTTTTATCAAATTATTTTTACTCAGTTGAAATGAAATGTAAAGTTTTAATGAATTAACACATCTTAATTTGGGTAAATTTGATTTGCAAATAAGCATGTAGGACCTTTTATTTCATCAACAGGCTCAGCGATTTATTCATCTTGTGAATTTCATGAATATCAAAACGGCAATATCATTATGGAATATAAAAAAAATAAAATTGGAAGGAAACTGTTTAACAAAATAGATGAACCAAGAAAGTGAAATCGATAAATGTGAAATTATATTAATTAATTTTGGTATTTTTTTTTTTGTGCACCGTTTTTATTAATTTGAAAGCTTGAATAATTCACCCAAAGTTTATTTCTTAATCATAAACATAGCTCATAAATATACAGGGAATCTAAAAAAAGCTTTGCAACACAAAGCCTATTCATCATTTTGTAGGAACAATTTGGTTTTAAAATAACCAAGAAGCCAAAGAACATCAGGAGAAATGTTTCCGCCTCGGAATAGAGGGAACACGGCCCGATCCTAGTCGCAACATACCAAATAACTTAACCCTTTCCCTCATATAGACTCATTTTGACGCACTCAATTGGTACCACATAAAGCCTGATCTGCAGAAAACCACAGTTAAACCTTACCAACTTTAATTATAGTCCTCATTTCCAGACCACTGAGGAGCAGCGAACAGCATAAAACCTGATCAGCCTGCGAGTTACTCGCAGGCTGATCTGGTTTTATGCTGTTCGCATAGGTCTTTTCATGGTGTCCTCTATGAGGGAAAGGGTTAAAATGACACTGGTTGCAACCTGCTTTGCGTTGTATTATCTTAGGGTAGTTCTAGAACCGGCTGGCTCAGTGTCATGACTTATGTTTGTGGGTGGTAGCACCGCACCTGCGTCACAATTATCAAAAACAAAAAACAAAACTTACCAGACATAACTAAGAATAATGTAAAGTTGAAAGCGTGTTTCCATTGTAGCTCATGTATACAGACAAGCGTGGAACACACGCCATGGTTAAGTATTGCTAAAGTGCCACTGACACGGCAGTCTGACTAGCTAATTTCTCCCTATTGGCCGCCGAAATCTCTGTCGAACATGTCAATTAGGGGGCTTCTGGGACACTGCCAATTTACTGATCATTAACCATCTAGCCAATAATTAGTGTCTGTCGAGACTAAATCACGCTGTCAGTGGTGCAAGAAACTGATCGGAGTTATGCGGCATCGATTGACCAGTCCGAGGAGCTTGCGACATGACCCGCTGAGCTAGATATTCTCAAGACGAGGTGATGCATTAGATGTTAGTTGGATACATATACCATTATTGTGAAACATGTTTTTTTGCACATACAATTTCGTATATGCTTTTTTTGTTGTTGCTTTTTACTTCAAACATAGCGGTATGTCGATAACTTCAACGGTGTTTCAGCGGGTTACAACTGATTTCAATTTTGGTAAAAAAGAAGAATTTTTTAAATTTCTCATTAATTTTAAGTGGAATTGTTGATAAAAGCCTAAATTTTAAGAAAGGCATGTTAAGAATATCATAAAAGTATATTTGCCAAATTCTGAAAGTCCAAAATGTCCCCTTTTTGTTTTTATGCAAATTTTATTTGGCTAAGTTTTTAATAAAAAGGCAGTTTAAGTTAAACTAGAAATATGTTCATAGGACACGGATGCCCCCGCCATTATGTTTATTACATTATATTTTTGTCAGTGAATATGAAAAACTGGAAATTTAAAAGATGATTAAAAGATTAGTTTAAGATCAAATGAGACTGTGACCCTGACCTCAACCAAGTGATGTGACCTTGACCTTCAAGCTAGCAAACTGTACTTGTTTTGTGACACAGTGTTTTGTCATAAGGATCCCTCCTTGTGCCAAGTTATTTCAAAAAATGACTATAGCAAAGATACAGCTCAGACAGGACTGCTTAAAAAATTTTAAACGTAACAAACTGCTGTGACCTTCACCTTGAAGCTAGCAACTCGGTTCTTGTTTGCATTACATCATATAATAGGAATCATTCGTGCAAGTTATTTGAAAAACGACCAACCAAGACCAAAGTTACAGCTAGGACAAGATTTTAAAGTCAACTGAGTGCTTGCTGTGACCTTGACCTCCAAGCTAGAAAAAGCGACCATTCATATCAAAGTTACAGCTGGGACACGAATTCGTGCACACACACACACAACACACACACACACACACACACACGGACAGGTGTAACATATGTCCGTCGCCATTTCATGGCAGTGGCATAAAAGTTTTGGGGGAGTTTTTACATACATTTTGGTCTAGGCACAAATGTGATTTTATGCACGTGTTGTATTTTCAATGCATAATTGACAGCTTTTTCACCTGTAACTTAAGAAAACATTATATGGCACAAATGGTGATCCTTATTTTTAATGCCTTGTTGTTGTTGTTTTTTTCAACAAATTTTAGGAAAAAGTGATGCTCTACCATAAGCTTAACTCTTAAGCAAACATGGTGTTCTCCTATTTTTAATTCACATATCTTTAAGATAAAGTCTGAAGTACCTTTATGCATTTTTTGAATAATTCTGTCCATTAGAAAAAAAAAACCGCTTAAACGCTTTTAAACAATCTAGAACAATAATGTGTCATGGGTTTTTACGCACATATGTATTTATCTCGCCGCGGTTGATATCATTTAAATTCAAACTAGCTGTTTAATTACTTTTGCTGCAACTAGATGTATTTGCTCTTATTCAACGAAATATCATAACTGTAGGCCCTATCAGACATTTTAGAGGGATACCCTAAACATAGGTAATTTGTGTATTATGTCATATGTTTTCGCGCACTATATGCCATGCAATAACTAGGGGGGTTTCTGGCGATCAGCATTGTTTAAATATTATTATTTTCTCAGGTATTTGTTAAGTGTAAAGTCACATAAATAATCAGTTTATGTACACTATTTAAGGTCACTTTAGGTATCCTTTCAAAATAAAAAAAATGCCTCTACTCCAAACATGGCATATTTCATGTGGGCTATACCACGTGATTTTGCAAATAAAAATTGATAAAAAATTATTCCGAAAAAAAAAAGACATTACAGAATAAATGAGTATGAACACTTTTTACGTAGGATTGGAAACAATATTTTTCAGCTAATACTGTTGCTACCTCTTAGAGTCTGTCAAAATCATTAATTATATGTAAGAAATTACTCCAATATCAAAGCTTGGTTTTTTTTAAGATTCGCAACAATATACCATATGACAATCACATGATCGTTTTAACAGATTGCGGGAACCAGACGAACAAAACATAGACATGAATGTATTCATTAAATATCTTGGGGAATACATTATAAACGGCTATAAAAGTAATGTTGTTGTTTTTTTCTATAAAACAGACAATGCCTATAATCTTTTAACTTTTTTACTCTTGGCAAATTTATTTTCCACATATTTGATGATCAGAAGATAGTTGCAAATTAGATAAAGAAAATATCGACGCCAATGACGTAATCAAAACCTGTATAAATAGAAATTCCGGAAATTTATGTGTTGCGCGGAAACGTATGTACGTGAAAACATATGAATTAACAATATATTTCTCAATTGTTTTTTAAAGCAAACGTTATAGGTATGTATCCTTTCTATTATTAACGATATGAAATATTTCGAAAATATTCAGATCTCATGGTTCAATGAAATCAATTCCGATGTTTATTTGTTTGTTGAATCTAACTTCCCATCGGCAGCTTTTTTGTCATATAATGACATTTTAAATACAAGGCAGTTATAGTAGTGCTACCAAACTGCAGAATTATGTCGTAGACAGATGGAATGATATCACAACCAGTTTTCATTATCTTGACATCGGACCACTCAGTCCTGGGATTACCATGTATCAATATATAATGTACGATGAAGTTATCCCAGAGCATTTTAACGATGTTTGTATATCGCACCGGGGATCGAACACAGCAACAGTAAACTCTTACCAGTAAACACTCAATAGTAAACTTGTAGCGACGGTATTCTCGCAATTGCAGCAACAGTAAACACGCAACAGTAAACTTTGAGCGACGGTTTTCTCGCAATCGCAGCAACAGTAAACTCGAAGCGATGGTTATCTTGCAGTCGCAGCAACAGTAAACTCGCAGCAGGTAACTCACAGCGACGGCAATCTCGCAGTCACAACAATAAACTTGCAGCGACGGTTAACTCCAAATAATAACAACAAAAACACAATATACGTGACCAATGTGTTGGTGTGTTTTACATAGACGTAGACACCTTTGTTGGTCTGTACCTTTAATCACAAGATGTTGGAGGAATAACAGGAAATATACCCGGAATATTTTTTTCTATGTACAGATTTCCCGAACTGATTGAAGACTTATCAAAACCACCAGGTTATGACGCCTGTACCAACTAACTTCTGAGATAAAAGGCGGGATTGCGCGCGGCTTGCCTTTGAAGCCATTTATTCTCCTTAATTGAATGCTTGTATAACATATCTGATGCTATCCGATATGCAACCTACATATGTATTGCTACAAACTTATATGAGGTCGTGCAATGGTAGATGTGTATGAAAGAAAGCCCCGTTTCAATCAGGAGCGCGACATCAGAGGTATAAATGAATGTATCCTTTCTACAATGCTATAACAATCTGCAGCGCGCCAGCTATAGGACCCAATAGTTCACTTCTTGGCAATAAGTGATGATCTGGATCCCGTAATGCAAACTCCGTGTTAAATTTGACCTTTTTAAAACTAGAACGTGTGTACTAAAATGCAACGTTTCAAGCAACTCTTACATCAAAGATGGCAATTCTAATTCAATTTTTCATAATAAACTTCAGCCTGCTTTTAGTGATGTGTCAATGACTCTCAGAAAATCCTATAAGCACGTGTAGCACGGGATCAAAACAAACATTTAAGCAAGTAAAATTAAATACAGAGATTAGTTTTAATCATTATGTATGGGTTGATTGTCAAACTCACATACTTTATTACTTTTGCAGAATACAAATTTGCCTTAATCGATCCTTTTTTGATGAGAATGGCTTAAAAAAGAAGCCTTACATGATCTTACGAAGCGAATTTTCTGTTATTAGTATCATAATTTAAATAAAATGCGATGTTCTTAATGAGTTCGATAATGTTATTGTAAAATGGAAAGATATATTGCGTGAAGTTCAAGACAGTATCATGATTTTTTATATCTGGCAAATAGTGATGACAGGCTTAGATACCATACAGAACTCTTTGTGTGTGTGTGTGTGTGTGTGTGTGTGTGGTGTGCGTGTGTGTGTGTGTTTAATGTTGTATGGAGTCTTCGTCTGATAATATTTTTCTATGTTACACTAATTGAAAACAAAATAAGTTTGCTTGAATTAAAGTAGAAAATAATGTAAATTGTGACAAGTTTTTAAAATACGTAATTGACATGTACAGTCATATTACTCTCAACTAATACGTACTAATATTTGCAAGCTGTTTCAAATTTATGGTGATACCGAATTTGATCTTTGTTGAGCTGAAGAATATCCCATTTTTGAAGCTCCATTAAACGCATGCCGGGTCCATAGCTTTTAAACTCAAAATATAACACTGAATTAAAAGGCCACATTGGCCAATAATATGAAGTTAAAATAAGGAGAATTATGCTATTGTTAGCTTGCTTTTAAATGATAAATGAATAGACCATTGGTAGCTCCAATTTTTGCGTTCAGCTCATATACAGGGTAATTCCAGGTCGGACAATACGGTGTCTGGAAAATGTGACTGTTTTGTGCTTCCATACCACATTTCTTCGAGTGGCATCACTATATCAGTCTAAATTAGACAATGTCTTCAAATGACTAATATAATGTCGGTGGAACGTTAAACTCGACTAGCAAACACATGTTTAAAACTTACTTTTTATGTCACTAGAAATATCAAACAGGTTCATGTTGATCAAACAAATCATCATCATCAAAGATTTACGACAATGCCGCTGAAAAGAGTGATTAAAATGCAAATGCAGCAGTGTATCGTACCGTGGGCGAACCCTCATAAATATTGTCAATCAGAATGGTTTCAAATGCTAGTAATGTTTCAAATTCTATACAGAAAGTGTGATAAAAGTGTCGAAATCGGGGACATCTGTGGGTTATTGATTTTAGTACACGGTGGGTATAGATTGTTATCACTAAGCCCCTTATGTCGGATAGTTCTATAACGTAAACGATATACGTATGTTGTATATTTTGTATTCAATTAATTACAATAATACAAATCATTCCGTGTAAAGTATTATGGTTTGTGTAATAATAACAAAATTTGCATGTACTTTCATGAGAGAGAGAGAGAGAGAGAGAGTCATAGCTAATATACCGGAAGTTTTCGATCCATCGATTGATTGAAATATATGATTCTGTAATGTTACATGGATATGTTACAAATTGGGAAACACCAATTAGGTCATATTTGTATAAGTGCATTAACTATTTCAACAATAGGACGGATGACACAAATCAAAGCTAAAACAAAATGTAAATACAATTTAGGTTGACATACAGCTGTAATAAGTAATCGTATACATTTCATTTAAAGCTGAGGTGTATTTTAAACACCTCATTCAGATTGGAATAGTACATGAAGATTGTGTTCTAAGTACATCTGTATGTACTTTGTTTCTCATTACATGTTAATTAGTTGTGTATGTATGTATGTATGTATGTATGTATGTATGATTGTTATAAGAACTAATAAGACAAAGCATGGAAACCACTGTTATAAGTTGATGTTCCATGCAGTGTATGTTATATATACATTTCCGCATATATTTTATCGCACGTGCGCGTGTGTATGTGTGTGTGTGTGGTTGTGTGTGTGTTAAACAATTCATTTCGAAATACAAAACCTCGACCTTTTTTCGTGGCACTAAGCTGGAAGTGACAACACTGAAACTTCGTCCTGTGCTTCAGCTCACTGTACTGAGACTTACACGTTCATCAAAGTCTGACAATGGTTTCACTGGTAAAAGAGAAGTAAGAACAGAAAGCTTGATATCAATATTGAGAAATATATATAAAATAGATAATGCATAACCTATAGAAAACATACGACA
>CM037793.1:15912428-15962428 GCA_021229015.1 Solen grandis
CTAATGCTGCATTATTACGTTAACTGATGTTGCACTTTTAGGTTTACTGATGCTGCATTATTACGTTTACTGATGCTGCATTTTACGTTTACTGATGCTGCATATTATGTTACTGATGCTGCATTATTACGTTTACTGATGCTGCATTATTACGTTTACTGATGCTGCATTATTACGTTTACTTATGCTGCATTATTATGTTTACTGATGCTGCATTATTACGTTTACTGATGCTGCATTATTATGTTTACTGATGCTGCAATATTACGTTTACTGATGCTGCATTATTACGTTTACTGATGCTGCATTATTACGTTTACTGATGCTGCATTTGTACGTTTACTGATGCTGCATTATTACGTTTACTGATGCTGCATTTTTACGTTTACTGATGCTGCATTTTTACGTTTACTGATGCTGCACTATTTACTGATGCTGCACTATTTGCTTGCAGGTGCATGTACTGCACATGGTCGTGTAAACTGAAACAGGGATGGTCCAGGGTTTTTGCCCCCTTTATTAAAAGCTGCTTAAAAAGAAAAAAATCCAGGATTATTTATTTTAGTATTTTGGGAGTATGACCTATATCTCTAACAATGGGAATGTTCTCATCATTTTTTGTAAAATTTGAACTTTTCCATAAACAATCATGTATGTTGTATACACATAAAAGAACAATTTTAGCATTTATTTGTCTGCACATTATACAATACAGCAACAAACGTTATAACATACTAGACAACAGAGCCAAGTATTTTGTGTCTTTTGTGTGTCTGAATGTAATATCAGTAATTTGGGAAAATATTTTTTATCATTGAGAAAATAACCCAATAATGGCTATACAAATTACAAAAAATATCACTGAAATTCCTTGGAAAAAATCTCACTTAGAAGTCACAACCATCAGCTCTGAAAATTCAAATTTATCAGACATTTATTTCTGTAGAGCACCAGGCTTTTATAGCATGCATTAAATAGATCTGTATATTTAAAAAAAGTCAAATGTTTCCACAAGTTTAGTGTGACTTCTAAGTCGAATAAAATCTATTTAGATATTTCTCAAAAAAAAAAAAAAAAAGAAAAAAAAAAAGAAGCCTATCTTCGTTACGTATCAAAACGTAGACTTAGATTATACAACTTGTCGCATTGCATTATCCCTCTCTGCAATATGGACTTTTCTAAGAAAACCAGTGCATTAATATACCATGATATTATATATCAGATATATCAGTGTAAGTTGAAGTCGATAAAACCTTTTTCAAGACACGCTTATGCCATTATTGGATGTCTCAGCTATCACTGCATGACCGCAGTGGTCCTAATGACAGCGCTAATGATTCACTTTGGAAGTCGAGTAGGGGAAACATAGCAGTGTTTACAGAGATCTCAGTTACTACTGCTAGTATTAGTCCTTATACACTGAAATGACAATCTACTTTAGGGGTTTTACCTCGTGTTATAGAAGAAAATGAGCGTTGATATGGTTTATAAACTGTTCTCCCGAGGTAATTATGTCATGAAGTAAAACGTCGTAAGTCAGTCAGGGATATCCGTGGAAGACTAATATCTTGAACGAAACAGCTCAAAAATGTTAACACGTTCAACGAACCGAAACGAAGGAGATATAGTTGCTGACCAATAAAACTATGCGAATTATTTTTAACACTTTTTATGAAGTTATTTTTTTTCCTTCCCATCATATAAACAGTCAAAAGAAATGCCTAATTAATAATTCTTGTGATCGAAGTCTTGTTTTTCAAATAGCACCTGGTACTGAAATCTAGGGCTTTACAGGATTTTGCCTTTCTGTAAAAATGCAAACACTTACATACCAATTTGACATGATCTTTTATAAGCCTGCATACAAGCAAAAGTTTGCAATTAAAATAACGGTTGCTATAGTGTCTCAAACATATTTCAACGTAATATACACCCAGAAGAACAGATAGACTGCTTATTTGCGTATGACTCAATTAAAAATGGACGACTACCCAATAATTTTCAGACAGATAACTTATCTCTATCAAAATCTACGATATTCAATAAATATGTTAACTTTCCATTATAGACGTTATGAATTGGCAGATATCTGGTTTACTAATGCTACATTTGATTTAACCTACTCATATTACAGGATTTTCTAACGTTTTTAATTTAGAGACTGTTATTTCTAGGAACTAGTAGATATAGCCATTCACTATCCCATAATTGTACTGAAGACCCAGTATATGTGCTTATTACTCAGTTAACATTTCCGTAAGTACTCATTTTTTTTACGGATACCCTATTGGTATGAAAGGTTAGGGGTATAACACTCAGTTGGTCAATAAAGTTTTTATGTTTCTCTGGATGCATTTAATCAATAACCAATTTCTATCTGTGGTTTAATGAAAGGGCGAAAAAAAAATAGAAATCGTGATATCATAACCTGCACCGAACTTTAAACTGTTGTTAAATATACCACAAAACACGGTAGAGATTGACTATTTATATTGTTACTCAATATTCGTGGTTTTAGTATATTTTGTTCCATCTTAACATAAAATCTGACAAAAAGTAGATTAAATATTTTCCCTCTCGTTTGCTTTACATTTTTGTGTCGATTATTTCTCTTTCTTTCTATCTTTTTATTAATATACGGCTCTCGTTTCACTCTATATTTAGAAGTCATCCTTAATCTGTGGCCAATCAAAGTCTCTGAAAATTTAAATATGTCAGCAATTTATTTCAATTGAATCTCTCTCCATTTGCTATATTACCATATATGGCATAAATCGATTCTAATGAAATGATGAATAATAATTGCAAAATTAACAGTGCCCGCTCTCTTATACTGACCAACGTGAACCGATCTTTATCAAACTCTGTCACAATCTATATTGACACAATACCTAAACCAAGTTTGGTGACAAGACAGAATGTCCCAGATACTCCAGAGATAAGGTATTAGTATCCTCATAGCCATGTTACAACAGAAAAGAAAATATGATTTTGTTTCAAACTGTATAAAAAAACATGACTTTATCGTAGGGAAATGGAGGAAGTCACTTTCTTAGTTATCTTTAATTCATATCATAATCCAAAGACTCTTCCTTTAAACAAACAGACAAAAAATATAATAAAAAGAAAAACAACAGTGAAACTATGTGTAAACTGCATGGAGTTATATCATGAAATGTATTCCTGAGTATTTTTTTCAATGGCTTAAATACTCGGTGCTCACGCTTTCATTGGCCTATCTGTTTTCAATATGTTGTAGGAGTAATTCATATGAGGAATTACTGTTGTTTTTTTCCTAGATAATCCCAGCAATGTATTTTTCATATCAACCCTGTATAATACGCTAAATTACAGTAGATCAAAAGAAATATAGGACACACACACATGTTAGTGACTGTTGACAAATATTACGTCATCGCAATAATTATGTCAAGCCCGTGTTTATTGCACGCATTTTTTTTTAAACTGATACCATGTAAACAAAATGTTGTGCATGATGTTATCAGATTGTTGAACACGGACTGTTGAATACGTTTGTCCAACCACTTATGAGTAAATGTTGTTATATAATCAGAAATAATATTGGAACATTTCCAGATGTGAGTTACGTTGATGTCTCGAGTGTTAATGTTACGAATTTGTTTGTCAAAGAGTTGTACACACAAGGCTATATAATGTGATATAAAATCGGACTGATTCTCGACAAGCGAACCTATGTCAGTATCGATATTGGAACAACGGCCGTGTGACTACCAGTTGCGCTTTATCTCGCAGTCGGACTAAGCGCCGCTCAAAGTTCTTGCGACACACCGATGCAGCGGGAAGCTTGATCAAGCCAATTGTATTGCTCGAAATATATCCACAGTAGGGCTGTCAACAGGAGGCCAAAACACAGCGATTTGGATTATCTTAGACGTGATTTCTGGTGCTGCTGCATTGGATTGGAAAAAAAATACATGAAACAGTAGCGTAATACGAATGGTTCAACGATGGCGCGAGATTTCCGGAGTACTTAGAAGTGCTGTGTGAAATATTCCTATGACACAAAAGATTTTTCATGGATTATTAAACCGCATACCATTGGCCTACAAGTGTGTTGCACAAATTTATAACAGAAAAGAAAATGCTTTATAGATATGGAAGTTGCAACTTAGCCGGAAATTATAGGCTGTAACACAATATTCGGAGTTTTACAAAGTCTTTCCTGGACACTAGTGTCTCAGATATGTGCGATAATGTGTTGTGATAATTGATTTAAAGATATTAACGATATCAACAACCTATTAAGTAGCAGCTGATTTTTTTTATAATCCTCGGGATTTTATGTACAGGGGAATTGTGGGATTTATTCTGCGAGAAATGGATTACTTTTTGCTTTGAATAAAAACTATTCTCATGGTTTTTACGGGTATAACGGAATGTGTTCTCAGGAAGGACATTGTTAGGATGCACTATGTCCAGTGCTCTCGGCGTTAACAGGATCGCTGATTCTGGTCTGGCAATAAAGTACACCCCGTGTGCAAAGGACGAACAGACCGATGAAGATGAGTTGGAGGAGATCTCCATCATCGACGACCGCCAGGAAGGCGACATCAGCATTAGCAACATCAGTAAGACCGAAGATGATATCACGGACAATGAGTTCTGTTGCCCTGGAAACAACGACATTTCAAGTGACAGAAATGACACGGAGATCAACGGTCCGAAACAGTTGCCCGGGTCGGGGCTTAGTATCACGTCATCTCCGAACGACAAAACATGCTTGATCGGAGAACGGCTTAGTTCGAGGACCACTCTTCCATCTCCTGTTAATTCGAGTAAAACTGACCCAAAACCCGCAAGATCTCGAACAACGTCTAGGCAGAGTATATTCGAGTTAGTTCGTGTCAGGACAAACCGAAAATCCTCCAGGGAAGACCATTTCAATCTAATGAAAAAGGTCCGCTCAAACGAAACTGTTACATCGAAGGGTTTAAGAAAACAGAGACGGAAGGAAATTGAAACGCGATTCGGTAAGAAAAGCGTTAAGACAGACAACCGATTTGAAAACAATACAAACGTCTCTGATCACGATGGTTGTAATTGGACGTTCGTGTTCGATCCTTCGGGACGATTGAGTT
This sequence comes from Solen grandis, assembly GCA_021229015.1. Taxonomy (NCBI): domain Eukaryota; kingdom Metazoa; phylum Mollusca; class Bivalvia; order Adapedonta; family Solenidae; genus Solen; species Solen grandis. Next base: position 15,917,549 of record CM037793.1, read on the forward strand.
ACTGGTGGTCGTCAGTTGTCAGTGTTGCTTTCATTTATAACTTCTGGGTAATAATTTACAGATTTGCATTCCAGGAAATTAGTATGAGTAATCTTTCAGTTTGGTTTACCCTGGATTATATAGCTGATTTTATTTACGTAATGGATATCGCGTTTCACTTTCGCACCGGATATTTGGAAGATGGCGTCCTTCAAACGGACTCTACCAGATTGCGTATACATTATATGAATACTACAAAATTTTATATCGATTGTCTATGTTTACTTCCTTTGGATTTTTTATATTTGTCCATTGGTTTTTGCTCAATGCTACGTTGTTTTCGACTCGTCAAAGTGTACAGATTTTGGTCATTTCTCGATAGAACGGAACGTCATACGAACTTTCCGAATGTCATGCGAACTCTTACGTTGATGCATTATCTTCTTGCCCTATTTCACTGGAACGCTTGTTTGTACTATATTGTTGGATCAAGACTCCGGAAGAATTCCGACGCGTGGGGTTTTCCAAAAGACAATGGAGAAGTAGTGCGACAGTACCTCCATTCTTTGTACTGGAGCACGATGACTTTGACGACAGTAGGAAATTTGCCGACGCCAAATTCCAACCCAGATTACGTATTTATCATACTAGAGATGTTGTTGGGATTGCTATTGTTCGCAACCGTCCTTGGTCATATTTCCAATATAGTTTCATGTGTGAGTGCAGCTAGGAAAGACTTTCAAGGTAAGATTTACATTTTTGGCGTCATATTTTGAATATTGAAGACGTCAACGTAATTGGCCCATATACGTCGAGAGCATTTCCAGAATACTGTCTTATGCCTTTCACAACCAGTCTGTATCGTCTTCGAGTATTTACTGTATAACAGTAGTTAAAAGGTCAACTGAGTGTTGTTCCCATGTAAAATTAATGCTATTATAGTGACGTAACTATGGTTCATTAATGTGTGTTTGCCCCTGATTTTGTGTGTTAGAATCCTGTCTAATGTTTGAAACACCAATGTCATTTCAGAATTCACCTGCATTGCTTAATTATAAATCCTTATTTTCTTTTTGCACCTGAAATGTTGGCGGGTCTGTATCATTGATGCGATATGGTTAATGCCCCCCATTTATTCTCCGCAAAACAATGATAATAATCTGATAATACCGGAGTAGAAACCAAACAATCATCCTAACTGCTCATAGCCTTACTACCCCACCTTAGATGACGAAGCTTGATTCCTTATGATACGCTAATGGAAATATGGATCTACAATCAATAATAACGTCTATCTAAATTGTTTCATGCATCAAAACAACTTTTAGCTTTCATTTACATTCTAGATTAATCATTAACTAGTTCATCTTTATAACAGAAGGCAAGGAAAGATGTGATAAGTAGAGAAATTCAGTTAGATATAAAATTCTCAATCTGCGGTTGAATGTAATGTTTATACCCTCCTTAATAGTCATTCCTGGCGATGTATTAAGGACGAAAGGCGTGTCTTGCATTTCTTGAATCTCCCTGAAGTTATCTCAGTGATTAATAAAGGGTAGCCTTTTTATGACGCTTGCTCAAAGGGTTTAGGGACCATTGCAGTAACAAAATAACTAAAAACAAAATTAGGATATTAACATGGAAATGCTCTGATTCTTTTATGATAAAAGAAGCTGTTAATAGTCTTACTGTTTGTCTTTCCTCGTGGATTATGTTATATTTATTTTTTATCTATAAGTAATAATGATATGTTCTTAGATAAAATCTCCAGGTAAACCGAGACATAGCCGGAATAGACTGTAGTTAGAAACACGCCCAGTATCCTTCTATATACAAATAACTGGGATATTGACAAAAATGATAAAAATATGCATGGCATACATGAATATATACTTTATATAGAAAAATCAACCCATCCATCCAAATAAACAGCAACGCAATCTTCAGAACACATATTCTATTATTTACTCTTCTGTCTTGGTGATTTGTAGGTAATAATTGTCAGGGTGAACTTGAATGTAAGTACACGCGCACTTGAAATGGTACTAGGTTTAATTGAAACAGGTGTAATTGAGACATATGCTCTTTCTATTTATTAGCCATAATTGAATGCCGACAAAAATAATATCTCGACATGTATATACCATGTTTACCATGCAAACGTAACAATTTGTTATCCCGTGTAAATTGTACGTTTAAGTACAAGACATTACGAGGCTTATGAGTACTTTTTTCCAACCCCTTTGAGTACAAATGAATGGTGTTGTATGGTCGGGGACAATACTGGTATCTTCCCGTATCAGTCTTAACACGTGCATGAGCTGGAATATGCTTAAACATTGTTAAATGTCCACAGGACTGGACAGGACGGAGATACTCTTAGCCGAATAGGTCCAGTTTTATTATGATAAAAGGAACACTATTGACCGAGGCTGATGGAAACCCGTTCTTAAAACCACCTTCTCACACAGGAGTAAATTAAAGATACTATCAAACGTGCTGAAAATCCGACTCCGGCTATGCTCAATCCTATTACTCGTTTCAAGTAATTGACAACTGTTAGAATAAATATAAGTTTGACGTTTTCATGGAAATAGATTGTTACTATGGAAACACTATCGGCTCGCGTGATTGTTGTATGTTTGGCTCCAAATATGAACCAAATATAGAAAGAGGCTATTTTAGCGAAATAATTTGCCAAAAATGTGTTCCCCTGCGTCATGAAATTTGCTCAAAGTCAATAATAAATGAGGAATAGCTCGTATCGCCGTTATAGAACCAAGTGCTTCGATCATTTGTATTGCTGAAAAGCAGGCTTAGACGCACTAAATAAATGTAATGGTTATAAGCTGCAATATAAGTACTGTACTATTTCTTATTATTCGAATGTATAAAAAATATCTCACCAAATCTGAAAATTTGAACAATTTATGCCTAAAAAAATATACCTTTTCAGATTATTTAAGAGATAATAAACTAAATGATGAAATTGCTCTCCTTTCAAAGGATATTGATTTTATGAATAATTGTATTAATATTTGTGCTGTGTTTCCCCGTGGACTATTCGAGGGTAATATTATAAATGGTCTGATATCCTGTCTATATTTTATTTCTATAACGGTAAATGTATGGCTACTGCAGAGTAAACATGATGGGTGCCTGTACAGTGGACCAGGTGGCTTAAGCCATTACCACAAGTAGAATATTTGTGGTGAGGAGACTCGTATCCTGGGTGCAATCATGGTCTATATTTGCTCTTCTATATTGAAGCTCAAAGTCTACACAATCTACACACTGAGTAAAGGATATTCCATTGTTTCATTTACCATTCAATTTAAATTCACCCAGTCATACATTTGCACATGAATATTCATGAGAATAAGGGTTAAAATGGATTACAAGCCATGACAACATTACTTATACAAATGTTAGGCAGCATTTTTTTCCATCTTGTAAATTGTAAATGAAAATCACACGCGCGCACATTTAAATGCCAAATAGTTACGTAGTATAAGAGAGCGTATCCGGTACACACCGCAAGTATACTATTTCAATTAAAGTACAGCCCCTGTAATGAAACATTAGGAAACCTTGGTTATCCCCGTGAAAGGCCTTGAGGACCGAAATGTAGCGGAACCATTACAGTGACTTTGCCTTAATTGTGAAAAGAAAAAGAAAATGCTTTAATAAAGTTCCAAAGAGCTCACAGCTTGTTCGAATTAGAATTTTGTCATCTGCTAATTTATATGCTGTTGCCTCATTAAATCAGTTCGATAATAAAAACTGTCCTCTGTTTATACCATTCACAGAATTTCAACTCAAGTGGTATTTCTGTCTCCCATTATCGCTTTTTTTTCTACCAGAAAAGCCCATCAGACTCTAAAACCAAAGTTATCTTTTTCTGGAACAATCTGACAGACAACGGTCTCGTCTCTCAATATGGATCATGGACTGTTCGATAAATTTAACAGTTTTCATTCCCAAGCTGATGACGTGGTAAAAGAGGTCTAAATAAGAGATTGTAATATGTAAAAATCTGTAGTCTCAGCTAGACATTCGGCCATAATAAGACCTCGCTTGGGTCTAGAGCAAAGTGTGACAACATCGGTGCCAGACTAAAACTGGAAAAAAGTGTTCGATGGTCGACGCGTTCTCTAACGATCAGTTGCCTTGATTACCTTTTTCGCTCACAGAAAGGACAGTTTATGATATTTTACTGTCCGAAGGTTAGCATTCTAATTAAAGCGTATTACAAACACATATTTTGCACATCTTCATTAAGCTTTGTTGTTTTAGCAAGAAGTATGCTACACCATCAATAGACAAACCGTGTATACCACTGTGTAATGAAAAGGTTGTCGACACAATTTTAAATCACTCAATAGTTTCAAAGGAACCATTCTATCGGTGTTAAATTGAAAAGAAAAACTGAATTAGAAAAGTGGTTTACACAACTCGGCTTTTGTATTAACACATATAGATGTAAACATCACAAATGATGCTTTTGATTCTGTATATCTTGCTTAAAATGCACCAAATTTGTCCAGCGCTTAGTTATACCTAGATCAGGAGCAAATTTTACAATTCATGTTACCAAAATATACTTCATCTTTCAACAGATAGTGTCAACTGAATCGATGCAAACTGCGCTTTATGCGATAGCTTAAGATGACGTCATATACCATGTGGTGTGTCCACATTGGTAAAGGTACTGATGTTTGTCAACTTAATTAAGTTCTTGGATATTTCTTTCGCATGAATGGCGGAAAAAGTTCCTTCTACATGTAAGAATTCAGACGTATCCATAACTTAAATGTATTATTAATAACAAAATAAAACAATCTTCAACTAGAACAAACGAAATCCATCCATCCAGTGTGATCATGGTCGATCAAACGCTCGTGGGAAGTTTATAGTAAATGCCTGCTATTTAGACTTAAAGCAAAACATTCTCTAACTCCTAGTCAGTGGATGCTTGCATCTGCATAGAAGTTTTTTTTAAGCACTTGAATGACCATGGTTATAATTTAATGATGGATGGATTACCTTAAATGCGAAACTACAGATTTTTAGGAAACAATTTTAATTTCCTATGAAGGAAAACATCCGGATTCTAAGTATAAGTCCCCGGAATAACTAAATGAAAGTAGAACACCACCAGAGGCTCCAGTTTCAATGGCTGCCAGAAGTAGTGTTTCTATTTGTTTGATGAGGGCAGTGATGATTGCAAATCTTTCACTCTTCAACAAATGACAAGTACGTCATCAACTTCTCTGACGCTGGTTTATTTTTCATTATTAATATTATGTTTAGCGTATCATTTAACTTAACTTTGTCCGTATGGGGTTTTCCATTAATCGCTTGGACCCTTGTAGTTAAGAGTGTGTCTTCATTATTAATGCATGCCTTCGGCCTGTCAGCTTTTCATTTCACTAAAATACTCATTGATATTTTGTTTGTATGAAGGTCTCTAAATTAGTGGAAGAGATGGAATGGGAGATAGGGCTTATCCAGTCCTCATACATATTAGCAATCAATATCAAATGACAGGTATCTCACACCGATGTGTATTGCACGGATTTGCCTCAAGGGTTTCACATAAAACCAGTTTGTTTGATTTTCCCGAAAGCTATAAAGTTCCTGCCTTATAATTTTGAAAATGTTGTTTTTATACATATCTCAGCTTCATGGTTTGTTTTAATGATTTCATGCACATAGCTATATATTTCTTAAAGCCACATCTTCTCAAGAGCACCTCTCTTGGAATAACAGCCACCTGATGTGTTCAAGGGTTTTCTGAGACTCATTTGGGAAATGACCTTTATTATGAAAATAATCAATTTGCTGTGCTCTCGACTGATAATGGAAAAAGCCCCACATGTCTCCTTAATGCAGCTGATGTGTTTGTAACCAAGAGGCATAATGTCAAATATTCAAATATATTCCAGCAATTTGTCAGGTAAATGATAGAAATGCAATTGTCCATGCCTAGTAAGCAAAGACTGTAAACAGGATATCGTCTGCTGCTTTGCTTTCATCCATAGCATTATACGTTATTCAAGAAGAAATTGAAGAGATAGTGTACGATGTTTAGTTCCACAGCATACACCACATTTCATCGAAAGCTCATCGGTCAGTTTTCATTGGCTTGATGGGGTGACCATTGGTCCGTGCGGCTGACACCACAACTGCTACCGGACTGACACGTGCTATAGCAATTCTGTCAGGAACGAGATTTCCTACACAATATCCGGCTGATCACTCCCCGGATTAAACCATTTGAAGAATGGCCATCCATATCTTTATCGTATGTCTACTGACGAAACGTTTTGCCGAAATAAGTTTAAGAAAGCATAATGATGATAATTTCTTACTGAAAAGTGATAAAATGTTTTATTTTAAGGGTTTTCATACAGACACTACGTTTTTAGACGGAAATAAACAAGCACTTCCCGAGCATAAAATTGAATGTAGGAAACAATAAATTTCCGACTTTGTGTTTATTCCTTTCTGCAAAATGTATGTACTTATAATTATCACAATGAATGATTACTTTGAGGTCATAAGTTAATAACAAATTAGCAAATATCCCCCACTGCATAACTGCGAATGGATGTCACAAGAATGTGCCTAAATAATAAAGATCTGTTGAACAAATTTCAGTTCACTCAGCTATACACACAAGCTCTTTGTCATCTACCCTGGGTTTCCCCTGCTGCTGCATTACATGTAGGACATCTGACACTATCTCCAAAGTTTTTTTTTTTAGTTTTTTTTTTAACAAGTTAATGACTTATACAAGAACAGGAGAAATAAATCGGAAATTTGCCTTTTGTATTTATTTTAGGATATCATTTGACATACATCATTTAGATTTATAAATATCGCTTTATCTTCCATTCTTGATTGTTAACTTTTAAAATCAAGACTAACGTCTGGCTTGCGGAATGTTATGGATAATCTGTCTCCGGCAGTGAAAAACAAAATAGTTAAAATGGTTCTGGTTTGATTCCTTGATCCTCGGGAGCGGGCGATCGTGGGTTCGATTCCTGGCCGCGATATACCAAAGTCATAAAAATGATACTTGCTTGGCGCCCAGCATATATGGATAGTTCCAAGACTGGTTGGCCCGGTGTCAGGATAATGTAACTGGGTTTGGTATCATGCCACATGTCTACAGCGTGATACTGCAGTGTGACAGCACTATATCTGTCTCAAGTAGACATAGTCTCTAAATGACTGAGACTGAAATACTGTCGGTGGGGCGTTTAACTTCAAAAATAAAAAGGCAATTCCTTGATTAGTACTTAACACAGGAATAGTTGTATGGTTGGTTGGCCGAGTGTCAGGATATGACTTGACGTGGTGTCATGCCATCTGTCACAGTAGTAAACTATATCTGCATCTAACTGATGATGTCACAGTGGCCTAACTACTTCAACTCCTATTATGCTTGATTTCTTAATTGGACTTGTCCTCTTTTCTATTTGGACTTTACCATTGTGGAGATGTTTTCTGAAAATATATTGACTGAATAGCGATCAGAGAAGACAATGATCAGACTGCACAGTAGAAAATTTCGTGAAATGATCATTAAGAATGAAAAAGTTGTGTCATTGAAAACATGAACACACACTAATTATTTTTATTAATGCAAGACATGGGACGTTTTACCTGTTACAATAGAGCAAGATAACGAAACGTTATTTAATTATACAAACAACATGCCTTTAGCTATTTACCACGTGTGTGATGTTGTACATGGGTAACATTTATCCAAACTCGAACAGCGATGTACTTAAACATAGCAGCTACATGTACTAAATTTTTACGGTATTTTTCCGATACTCCGAATTTTTTTTTTATACGTGTTAACGTGTTTTAAGTATTGCTTAATTAAACTCACAATGTATTGGTAGATAACCTTGCCATATATAGTACCTTTCAACAAATACTTACGGAAAGCATTTCATTTTCAAAATTGCTGTACGGGACCAGAATGGTGGAGTCGGTGATATCACCAACTTAGTTTGACTTAACCCTTCGCCGTTTGATGTTCGAATGCGTTTTGCGTTTGTTTCGGACGACAGAAATGACACAACAAACGTTATCCAATGATTCGTTAAAACTAATTTATATTTCTTATCAATCAGAGCTTAAGTCTATGCTTTGGTCTGTTTTATTAATTTCAATTTACATCATTTTTAAGGTAAGAGTAACGTCGCTTTGGTAATCTAGTGAAATTTTATTACGTTCTTTGAATAAATATTGGTACACGTATTGTTTCTCACACAAGATTTTTTTGAAACATACAGTATGAGCAGATTCGAGAAAAAACTTATAAATCCGTTTGGCCAAGTAATACATGTAACATTAAATATATGGATATTGGTTTCTTTTTATGTATAATTATGCTGAAAAACACAGGTTCGATGATGAAAGATAGTCTTTTCTTAAGTATACTCGTACATTAATGTGCGTGTACGTAGGTCTGTGGTCTCTGTGAAATAGATGTATTCCCTTCCTGGAATAAGCTGGCTCGTACCATGTCTGAGAAACTGTCGCAGCAGCGATGGCCCCCACAGCGTGTGTACATATACACCCCTAACTAATATCAAATAATAACAGCAAGCAGATACGGAATGCAACTATTATACCCTAAATTCCTGAATTAATAACGAACAGCAGGTGAACAGAAGGGTCCGTGACTCAGACCGGGAAACCTGTGTTGTATTAACTATGTATTAGCGTATAGTAAGTGGGTAATTATCATTGCATCTGACATCACCAGACTACTGCCGTGGGTCACGTGCGATATCCCCGGGAGGAATCCTCCATCCCTTCCCCGTAACTGCATCACCATGATTATGGTATTTAGTATTTAGCGAATGACGAGTATACATTATTGATAGAGGTTATCTATGCGTGTAAAACTACTCTTCTCCCCACTGCATTGGCTGACGATGAAATACTCCATAGTTGTGACTTTTTTTTTTCATTTCTCGTATTATATAAACCTGTGAAATAAAAAAACGTCATAAGAAGCGCCAACAGAAGCAGAATATTCTCTTCGTTTCCGTTTTTTTTTTTCACTACTTTTCACGTAATCATTGCTATAAGCATAAAAATTATCTTATTCATTTCTCATTTTAGTCTTTTTATCATCGTTATCATTGTTATCAGTAATGGTAGTAAGTTCCTAAAAAAAGAAACTTCTATCAAAACCATTGCTCTATATTCCTTTCTGTTAATTTCATCTGTGAACATTGTACAATAATTTCTACTTTACAACGAACTATTTTCAGTGCTTAACACTGATTTAAAACCGCACGACTTGCTCTAAATGTTTTCGATGTGAAGCCGTCTGATCATTATGCTATTTAAAATATTTCTGGCAGAAAACAATAACCAACGATACTTCATTGACACAAAATTGACAGCGGAAGAACCCCTGAGGCCTGGGTAACGAAGCACAGACTAAATGACCTATTGAAACAATTTACCTGTCCGGGATACAATACTTTAACGGCGTATACTTTAATAACATAACAGTATTCTAACGGTATCAATTACATCGGACCGGATGATATATCAATTGATTTCGATTCTAACACGCCGTTGCATAAATGCTTCTGTCGATTTTCGATATATCGCACAAAGGCGATGCATCTGTAAGGCCCGATGGATAAGTGTAGCGTTTTAGTGGCTTTTGGCCAGGGGATATTGGCTTCTTTCATTTGCAGAAGGTGCTTGAAACCCATTGAAGGCCCTTGTGTCATGGTATGTTAAGGACGAACAGAACATCAAAAGACCCATGGTGATAGTATGAAAGGAAATTAAACGAAAATATTTCTATACAGGTCTGTGAGCACTAAGTTTAGTATATTTCTCTATTCAAAAATACCAAATTTTGTATCACCAGAGATATGAAATGTTTAAACAATGTAAGACCATTTTCGATACGAGTATGCTAACAATAGAAGGTATGTAAAATGTCTGTTTTAATTACAGAGATATTTTTTTTTCAATCTCGTGAGTTGCGGATGAGTTAAACTAGTTTGGATATGATGCTTTATTCTCAAATTATCACAGGATACATGTTTAGACATGTTTAGACCTGATTTAAGGTAATCCATCCATCATTAAATTCTAATCATGGCCCCTGAAATGTTTAAAAAGATTTCAGTACAGATGCAAGCATCCGTTGACTTGGATTTATAGTCTATTTTGCGAAAAGTCTAAAAAGGCTTGCAGTTACTAAAAAATTCCAACAATCACTTGATGGACCATGATCAGGATTAATGATGGATAGATTACCTTAAATCCTTACACTGACATTTGTATTGTACTTTGGACCATTTCTTATTACAAAAACAGTTGTGTAACGTTGTATTGTTCTACAAAATGAATTATTTTTATTCCAGTATAATAACTCAGGTGATATCGATGAAATATACATTCCTAAATCATGGCACATGTGTAATCAAAAGATATAAATCTGTTTTATCTTCTCCATCCCTTAAATTTATTGCGAACATTTTTTTATCGTTAATTATACCAGTCTGCGTAAACGTGAACCATATACTTCTTCTATCATAATTACACGAGAAAACGTGTCACCAGCTCAAATATGCTTAAATATAGCAATGTGCTTTTAGTCCTAATATAGAATTTACTATTTAATAAGAACTCACTATTTGTGTAATTTGCTCTTTGCGTCGCATAACTGAATTAAAAGGGTCCTTTACAAACATGCCGCAACACGTGTGTGTTTTGTTCTAATTGATATGGATTGAAAGAAAAATACCCACGTTCGGTCGTGATTATTTGCTCTTTCTAAGAGGAATTAACATTTCTATGAATATTAGAGGTACTCACGTACATTTTATTCAAATTTTCTCTCTCTTTCTCAAACAGACAGCTGTTTGGTGTAATGTAGGTGATTAAAATAGTATGCGTTTGCACTTTGCAAGGACCAAATGGTAAGGCCAGGCTCCAATGTGCAAAGTACTGTTTCACACTGGAAACCGTCGATGGGGGAATGGGGGATAAGTTAATGTTATCAATCCATCATTAACTTGTAATCATGGACCTAAAAACAAACAAAAAAAAAAAAAAAAAAAAAAACACGAATGCAGATGTAAGCGTCTAAGGACCTGGAGCTATAGTGAATTTTGCTCATAGTCTTTAAAGACATTTATTTATTATAAAATACCCATGATCACTTGATATATCATGATCACATTTAAAATGGATGGATTACCTTGAAGACAATTTATCGTTCATCGATACCAGTTGTGCATCATTCATATAGATCAAGGCATTTTTCACTAGAAGAAACTAAAATGCTGTAACAAAACAACCCCGTATGTAATACAATTTTCTTACCATCTGTACATATACTGGACAGTGCATTGAAGAAAATAATCGACTAATTCAGTTGGCATTAAACAACCGTTACGTAAGTAAATATGTGAGAGACTCCCTGGGGTTATTAGTGATTATTTACTTACTGTACACGCTAAGTTATCTACGTGCTGGGAAACAGGTATTGTTTAAGCATAACTCCCGATATCGGTTTGTTTTGGAAGTCAAAACTCCACCCACGTCAATTTAAACATCTTTGTATTATTAGATGATTAAAAGTACATATTTTTATTAATGAAACAGTACATGTAACAATTTAATTTACACTTTAAACAATCAGTATAATTTTATTTTTATGAACTTAATTGTTTGGAATACAGTGAGTTAAACTGATTTTTAATATTGATAATAACAGTATACAGTCAGAGTAATGTGTCAGTTACAGTCAGTAAGTGTCGATTACAGTTTAGTATGTGTCGATTACAGTTTAGTATGTGTCGATTACAGTTTAGTGTGTGTCGATTACAGTTTAGTATGTGTCGATTACAGTTTAGTGTGTGTCGATTACAGTTTAGTGTGTGTCGATTACAGTTTAGTGTGTGTCGATTACAGTTTAGTGTGTGTCGATTACAGTTTAGTGTGTGTCGATTACAGTTTAGTATGTGTCGATTACAGTTTAGTGTGTGTCGATTACAGTTTAGTGTGTGTCGCTTTCAGTTTAGTATGTGTCTAAGAATTTTATCTGTCGATTACAGTTAAGTATGTGTCTAAGAATTTAATCTGTCGCTTTCAGTTTAGTATGTGTCTAAGAATTTTATCTGTCGCTTTCAGTTTAGTATGTGTCTAAGAATTTTATCTGTCGATTACAGTTAAGTATGTGTCTAAGAATTTTATCTGTCGCTTTCAGTTTAGTATGTGTCTAAGAATTTTATCTGTCGATTACAGTTTAGTATGTGTCTAAGAATTTTATCTGTCGATTACAGTTTAGTATGTGTCTAAGAATTTTATCTGTCGATTACAGTTAAGTATGTGTCTAAGAATTTTATCTGTCGATTACAGTTAAGTATGTGTCGAAGAATTTTATCTGTCGATTACAGTTTAGTATGTGTCGATTTCAGTTTAGTATGTGTCTAAGAATTTTATCTGTCGATTACAGTTAAGTATGTGTCTAAGAATTTTATCTGTCGATTACAGTTAAGTATGTGTCTAAAAATTGTATCTGTTGGTACAGTTCAGTATGTGTCGAAGTATTTGAGCTATCGTTGATTTCATGTGGTATGTTAGGAAGAATTCACGCTAGTTTTCGAAGATATAAACATTTCTTTCTTCCCCTCGTCCGTTGGTCAATGACCTCGTTCATGAGAAAGTCACACAGTGCGAACAGGACACAATGTAGTCTGTGGGCGGCGTAAGTCAGTCTGTCAGACTACCAGCAAATCTTTTCCGAACGATTAACCCTATGTCAGACTGGCACATTGTCCTTCTTTCAACCGATGTTCAAGTCGTTATCATTCAACAGTGAGACTTACGCAAGAAGGGAATGATCTACAAGGCAGTTTTCCGGAACAAAAGAAATCAGCTCCACTAATCACAAGTAAAAGAGGTGTTTAGGGACGACACAAAGAGATATGAGAAATGTGACCTTTTAGTCATGATGCGACCTATTTTTGTCATACGTTCTGCACTTTTACCGGCCTCAACTGAGTCTTTTGTTCATGCCTGCAACCGGCTGTTCTTCTGCGTTTAGTTCCTATAGGGACATTGCTTTGTCGTGGTATATCATACTACGTGTAATTAGCATCTGATTTGCATATCTAGTGACACGCTCGATCAATAGATTGGCCAAATATGATGCAGCGAGAAACGGTCTGCTACTGGAATAGTCACCACTGTCATTTACAGACATTTTTTTATATTTTTGTCGCAAGCCACGTTGGTACTCATAGAAAGCCAAGTTTTCTGAATCGAATGTGGTGACGCGTTAGACACAATGTACGTCATTTGTGAATTATTGAACGATGCACAATTACTGAACTAGTCATGAACAAGCGCCCGGTCACTAAATGAGCGAATGACCTCTGATTACTAGCAAAATTAATAGAAATTCAAGTTCAATATATCATTTTTCTCATTACAAATATGTGTAATGTACAGGTCGTAGTTTGTTCTTTGCAAAGAAAGTTATACATGTATAGCCTTACATCTAGGTAACCTGGATATATTAACCCTTTCCCTCATATAGACTCATTTTGACGCACTCAATAGGTACCACATAAAGCCTGATCTGTTTAACCCTTTCCCTCATATAGACTCATTTTGACGCACTCAATAGGTACCACATAAAGCCTGATCTGCAGAAAACCACAGTTAAACCTTACCAAATTTAATTACAAAATCCTCATTTCCAGACCACTGAGGAGCAGCGAACAGCATAAAACCTGATCAGCCTGCGAGTTACTCGCAGGCTGATCTGGTTTTATGCTGTTCGCATAGGTCTTTTCATGGTTTCCTCTATGAGGGAAAGGGATAAATTATACATGGTTTATGTATATTTCCATGTGGAGAAAAAAAAACGTATTTGTCCATTTTTCACATTTAATTTTAGAGGCAGTCTATCGCATAGGTGTTGTTCCCACTACTGTAAGGAATATTTAAGAAGATTCTATCCGTTATGTTAGAAATACATATAAAACATATAAAATGAATCCTATGTATCTCCGTTATTGAAACTTTTATATAAAATATTATAGTTTTATGTTACTACTTAATATGTCATGATGAATAGATATTAATAGTCAATAATTAAAGTGACATTAAGCGGGATGGAGTGGGCATATGTCCTTTCAAAATATTCAAGTGTTTTTGTATAAAAAAAAACAACGCTTAGCTGTAAGATAAATCAATGCATTGACATGCTTTGAAACAACTCAACCGTAAATAAAAGTCATTGTATTTAGTTTGTGTATTTTACCATGCATGTTATTGAAATAACATAACAATCAATTAAAATCGATTTGTATTTTGTATATTTCGTTTTTAGACGGCGATTAGCCGTCTTATGCTGAATATCGAAATTAGGCCTTGCTAATTTGCATATTTTCCACAACATTTTTAACTGTACTTCTCCGCGCTTAGTGCGGATCCATGCAATGCGATTCTGCACTAACGAATACGAGTGGAATATGTTACACAGGCGTTTAAATCATAACCGTAACCGCTTTTAGTGTGTTACTGTTCGTTAACATGTTTTCTTTTGCCATTATTTTTCACTGGAAGCATCAATTTTAAGCGTGAAAAAATATATCCGTGACATTTCTTAACCAGAACAGCAACTCATCTTACGTACATGAAGATCTACTCCTGTAAAAAGAAAAAGTAGTGCTCCGTATGTATGTAATTGACCTAAAGTAGTCCACAGAATATTTTGCATGATGGCGAGTAAGGTTCCTCCCATGGCATTTCTTAACTTTGAAATAGATAGGCAAACATTCTAGTATCTTAAATAATCAAATACCTGGTCAATTTCTACATATACAAAACAACAGATAGAATTCGCTAGCACTAGAGAAAGAGAATGACCTACTTAGGTATACAGCTCTTTATGAATGAAAGGTTCATGACCTTTACTCCGGATTATTATGTTACAAACAGAACTTCTGTAGCAACAGCGGATGGAGTTTTTGTCGTCATGTGACTGCTTCAATAATTTCAGAAACTCTGGGTTTAGAATGTTAATCCCGTCGCCGTCTCTCAGCGCATTGTGCGCTTTGATTAATTACATCATTATATATTGATATGAGGAACAGAATAAATGGGTTATTTTACCTATGCATATAAATAATATAATGTAAGATGACCGATTTTTTTTAATTTACTGTCTACACTATCACTTATTCATTTAAATAATTAATTCATTATATACTGAAAGCGTTTTTGAAGAAACACGTTGTGGTACGATACGGTCTAAACGTCAGTATAACTGTTTATATGCGCACCGTTTCTTGGACCTCCATTTCCCAGCTGAGCTAGAGTTTGCATATATCGATCTCAGATTGAAGGCTCGAGTTGGTCTCTACGCAAATTACTCGGAGTGACTTAAATACATTTGCATGTAATATTGTTTAGCTTATTCAGAGATTATGCAATCCTTTGACAGATATGTGTCGTAGAACAATACAGAACTGCAATGGATAAAATAGTATTTTAACGAGGTTATGTTTTCTCATGTAAATGGTGTATATCAATTTTATATAAAAAGACTTATCTATTATTTTTCTTACGTTCGCGATAACGTGGATATACATGTATATCAGGAGCGGCAGCCATTGTGAACCAGTTTGTTTTATCGACCTTCTGCAATTTGGAGGAATGACCGCGAGACTACTCCATCTCCTTCTATATCCATATGCACCAAATGACTGTATACTGCTTATTACTATAAAGCATGTGGCAGCCCTGAATGCCACTCATATCATTGACCATTCCATCGTTTTGTTATGGTGTGTGTATGCGGGCTTTTCAACCATTTTGCGAGTACGTGGTCACTGCCATCTGATAAAAAATTTCTCCCAGCTACCACTCTTCATTTATTCCCATGAATTTCCTCTGCTAGAAATAAACTCACCATTCACCAGGGGATCGGCATTACCCGGTAAAATTCGCTGATTTGCATTGACCAATCAGGGACTGGAGAAAAATCTCGAACATATGTTTATTTCCCATTGAACAATGAGTGAAGTTGTTCGGGAAGTGCTCGTTGATTTACGTAGGTTTACGTCTCTTCAGAGTGAAATGATCTGTTGTGATCATGGTCCATCAAACGAACAAGGGAATTTTATAGTAAATGCAAGCATTGACAGACTTAGAGCAACAGAGTCTATAATGCTTGTATTTATATTAAAGTTTTTAAGCATTAGAAGGACAATGATTACAATTAAAAAATTGATGGGTCGCCTTTAAACATGTTTAGATGTACACTAAGTTCCAAAAGAAAATGTGCTCTTTTTAGTTTTATATATTTCAATATTTAGCAAACATATAAGTTTCAATTTTCGCACACTATGTGTAAATCTAGTGTGTATTTGCCAGTGATCTAGCTCAAAATCAAGGAGGGAATTTGGGCTAGAACGATTACAAATACATACGAGATAAAGTATGCGAAAATAAAACAGATAAGTTTGCTTAATATTGAAATATTTTAACTTACGATGTGCACACTTTCTTTTGAAGCTTAATGTATATGATTTCTCAAAAGAAATCCTTACTTATATACATGTACACTGTGGGTCATATTGAATATTCGAAAACCGAACTTAAAATGTGCCTTATTCATAGGTAACAGAAATTCAATTCAAATTTAAGTTATTTTCTTCTTTATTTATAAAGACGATTCTTTAAAAAGTTATTCAAAACATATTGAAATTTCACACTTCATTTGTCTATAAAATTCAGGCTTTCATATTCCAAGTATAAACCCATACATATGGCCGTATGCTGACATTATATTAAAATGTCTTTCGACAGCCCCCTGAAATTACTCGTTGAATATTTATTGAAAGGCGACGAAATAAATAGGAACGAAGATGTTAACTTGTTCTTATTGCTCGGTTTTTCTCACCTAAATCGATTTTATATTTTACGACATTCAATTTCACTCAGAACTACTTTTGGCAGTATATTTATTTTTAGCGCAGACTAAAATTTCATTCTGCGAGATGGAAATAGAAAATAGAAAAGATATTCCAAATGAAATATTTAAATATTTATAATAGCAATATTCTCCTTATTTACACAATAAACCCATGCAAATAAAACAACCCTTGACTATAAATTATTTAGCGAGCATTTCCACCATTCTTTCTGTTTATAATTTGAAGTATCCGAACTTGGTAAAAGGTGTCTCATATACGAATTAAACAGGTAAAGTGAGGGCATAATATCTCACGATAAAAAAGGAAAGAAAAAAAACAAGATTTTCTCACGATGAATCTAAAATATTAGTCGTACATATGTATGGAAACACATACGTGCCACTGAGTATTTTCTCGAATTTTCATATGCTCACAGAAAACATAAATCGTTATATTAATATACACAAGCCTGTTTCTCAGTATTATTAAGTCGTTTTAAGAAGGTTCGCAGTCATTTTAAGGAGAGAATAATTCATTTTAGCAAAATCGGTAGTTGTTATAGCGATACTAAGTCAATCTGACGAATCACATATAAGTCGTTATAACAAAACACACAAGTCGTATTTATAAACGAGATACTTAAGTGTTCATATGACGAGATACTTATACGAGCGTCCGCCTCGGGAGCGGGAGGTCGTGGGTTCGATCCCCGGCCGCGACATACCAAAGTCGTAAAAGATGGTGCTGTTATAGCTCCCTTGATTGACGCTCAGCATATATGGGTAGTTGCGGGACTTATTGGCCCGGTGTGAGGATATGTGACTGGGTGTGGTATCATGCCACATGTCTTCGGCGTGATACAGCAAGGTGGCAGCACTATATCTGTCTCAAGTAGACATCGTCTCCTAATGACTGAAATACTGTCGGTGGGACGTTTAAACCCAACAAACAAACAAACAGATACTTATACTCTGTGTATAACGCCATAACAACTTAGTTAGACGAATAACATGCCGAGGCTTTCGTACAATTGTGTGACGCTTTTTATTCAATAAAGCGAATCTAGGCAAAATCTTCCCGTTGTAACCGAATTCTATAGAAATTGATAAGTTTCGTTAATTAATCATTCACCTTAAGTTATTGAATAGGCGTCCCAAAACAATGACACAATTATGGTAACATTTTCATAAATCTGCAAATGAGACTTTAATCTCCCCTAATTTCTAAAAAATACATTTAGTCTGATTTGTTTAAGAAAGATTTATTACGTATCAGTTTTAAAGTGAAATATGCTTAAAGGTCGCAGTACTTTATCAAAGACTTTTGTCTTTCTCTTTCCTTATTCCTTTGTTGAACAAAGAACACATGCATTCATATAACTAATTAAACAGTCAGCAGAAAAATTTGGCATATCAAATTTACAAGTGAAGTTGTATAACAAACGGAAGAACTGTCCACAATTTCTTACTCAAGAAACAGTTGTCTTAAATTTGATGATGTGTTTTTATTTTTCTAATAATAAATGAGAAATTTGTCAGTATATGATAAGTATGGACATAGTGCCTGAAGCACTGTCGGCTGGTTGATTGTTTGATCGATTTTTTTAGTTTAACGTCGATACGAGAGTATTTCAGTCATATAGCGACGTCAACTAATTACAGGTGGAAGAAGACCCCGAATGCACCGACCTACCGCAAACCAGCTGGAAGGCTTCCTCACATGAAAATCAGAATGACCTTGCTGGAACTCGAACCCATTCGATAACGGGCTGAGTGAGTGTTAAAGTCAGCGACTTTACCCTCTCGGCCACGGAGGCCCCGAACTGTCAGGTGGACGTTAAATCCATCGAACATGTCATCATAAATATGGACAGCTAT
Source organism: Solen grandis (assembly GCA_021229015.1). NCBI lineage: Eukaryota > Metazoa > Mollusca > Bivalvia > Adapedonta > Solenidae > Solen > Solen grandis. The sequence goes on from CM037793.1 coordinate 15,936,402, forward strand.
TATCCGCCCACTTCAAAAGTTCAAATGTCCTTGGATTTGCATTTGGCGTAAATTGTTGTTGTCATAGGATTTGAGTTGGCTTTGGGTTGCCCATGCAACTGAGTTGTCATTTGCTGGAGTTGTAAATGAAATGAAATTAGTCATATTCTGAACTGTCCTCGGTTACAAGTTGACCATAACTTGAGTTGACCTTATCTTTAGTTCTACCTAGATTGGGTGAGTTCACCTTTAGTTTTCTTTGGGTCTGAGTTGTTTTTATATTTGACTCGACCTTAAGTTGAGTTGCACCTAAATTAGTTTGCTTCAACATGAGTTACCACTTGATTTATTGCTCTAGTGAACCTAGTTTTCTCTGGATTAGTTGCCCTTCTCCTGAGTTTTCCTTGGATTGGATAAACCTTTAACTTTAAGTGTCATTTGATTTGAATATATTGACTTGAGTCGTCTTTGGATTTGAGTTGCCTTTAACATGAATTGTTCTTTGATTAGCTGTCTAATTTGAGTTGTCTTTGCAGTTGTCGCCTTTGCCTTTGGTTGTCCTTATCGCGCGAGCTGTCTTTGGACTTGAGTTGATGGTAACTTGTTTTTTTCCCCTTGAATTTGAGTTAAGGTTCGCTCACATAAGTTACTTTCATCTGAAATTGTGCTTGTGTATGTTTGCATTGTAGTTGTTAGCCTTCCATCGAGTTGTACTTTAACAAGATGTCTTAAACTCATTTTCTTTTGTTGAATTATTACCTTTTTATCGGAACTGACATTGGATTTGAGTTGGCTGTACCATGAGTTGTTCTTGAAATCTTTTGCCCCCTAACTTGAGGTCCCCTTAAATTTCAGCTGCACTTATCTTCATTGGCTTTAAGTTGTCCTTGGACATATATTGTCTTTTGACTTAGAGTTGTCCTTGTAATGCTGTTGTCTTTGATCTTGAGGTGCACCTAATTTTTTTTCTCACTTGATTCATCCATGAACTTGAATGGTTTCGAGTTCCCCTAGCATTAGATGAGTCCTTGCAAATGATTTGTCCATGGTGTTTCGACTCTGTTTTGTATCAGACCATGGTAAATCAGCCAAGACCAACCGTCAGAGAATTATGTCTTGATCACGACTCTTAGATTGAATTCTGTGTGGAATAACAGCATAAATGACGTTATCTTTCGCAAACAGTCCGTCAATTCCAGTCGGCGAGACAATGGTATACCTCTCTATCGACCATCAAATTCTACTGCATTCTTACATCATATAAACAAGATCCCATGCGATGCGACGAAGTCTTAAATTTGCTTTCGGTTTTGTCTGTGCAGTTGTATCTCAAAAACCTACCATCGGTATTGCTGCTTTACGTATCTGTGTATTGATTAAATGACGTTTTGTTTCCTGAATGAAAATGTGTATTGGCAATGGAAAATGTACACTGAGTTATTTCGTAAAAGTCCTTATTTGACATTTTATCAAATGTGCGTATTGACAGTGCGTATTGACATTAGCCACTGTACTTAGATAAAGAAAAACCTCAGTTCAGCATCACTTGCAGTATCTTTAAAATCGATTTATATTCTCATAAATTATGTTTTCCTGTTTGAAAATGACACCTTGTTGAAATAGGCGTCTATTACATGCTCAAATAAACATAAATTTTGAAATCGAAACGAATTCCATGCTGAAATTGAAGTATCATATAAATGTATATAAGATATACAGAGACGATGGATTGTGTGAAAATTGTATTATTGGTTGGAAGGTACACAGCTGACGCTATTTTGGAAGTAGAACATGTTATCTGTGGCTGATAACATGATAACACATTCAAGTAACTAAATACTGTCAGGCCATCATTAATTATATATATATATATATATATATATATTATATATATATATATATATATATATATATATATATATATATATATTCTTCTTGTTTAATTCTTGACAATGATAAAGCTGAATGGCCTTCAAAATTAGGGGTTAACATATAATGCTGACTTTAGTCTTCATTTTTTTTTGTATTTGCTACATCAAGCGTTTTTTTGTTTGTTTTACATGTTGGAATGCAAACTGCGGATGATCTCCGATTGCAAATGACATTAAAACAGCGGAAATAAAGGAATGGGTGAAATTGACGGAAAAAAGCGAAATCGGCGAACTAAAAGAAAATCCTGGGTCTGGAGCCTACAAAATGAGTTGAAACCGATTCTGTTAAGGCAAACAAACATATTTGTAATGACAGCGCGAAGCTCAGTCGTTTTCACTATACGAGGGCCTTACGAAACGATGGCAATTGCACATTTCCATCAAAGTTTTATACCCATTACATAAAAGAGACATGAAGAACCCCATCTGCACAGAGACTGAGTTCCAAATCCTAATACTATTCGGATTCACCCTCGTATTATCATTTTGTTTTTTGTTATCCCATGTTTCTTTTGTTTCTTTAATGCAAGTACAAGAATGTATATAGTTAATAACAAGACCTTTTGGTATTATGGACATTTTTATATTTTCGGGCATCTTTCATCAAAAGTAGGTCAAAGATCAAGGTTAACTACATAATGAAGTTGTCCATCCACTTAAGCAACATTCAAAATATTGAAGCAATCCAATGAAATACATATAAGTAATAGCTGATTAACCAAAAGGTAAACCTGACCAGACGCCGCTTTTTCATCCAAAGTAGGAGGTCAAAGGTCATTATCACAAGGTCAACCGCATAATGTAAAGGTCCCTGTCCAAATATTAAAGCAATCCAATGAAGGACAGATCAGATTAAACAAGAAGTATCTTTAAAAAAGATGTTCGGCGAAGCTAAATAATTTTCAATTGTAACATATAAAATAGATTAAACTATTATGAAGTTGGAAACGTAAGCGAAAATGTTTATAATTATCAAGATTATGGGAGGTATAACAAAACGGATTTAAATTTACAAACTAAAAAAAAGCTAATCTACCAACTTCTTTTAAATATTATGCTCTTGCTGGTAGTTTTAAAAGTAGAGATATTTCATACGTACCCAGGCGAAATCGAAAAATCATAAATCGCGTATATCTCATTATTGTTTCCGGGTCCACACAATAAACTGCACAACTTCTGCGCAGTAGTTACCTCCCCTGAAGGCAGTGTCCACTTTGAAAAGCCTTTTATTAAGTGATTTTTAAATCATATTGCCAAATTTATATTGAAGTGTTAAAATTCCATTGCCTTTTATGTTGAAACTGAAAAAAGAAACCTGTTATATTAAGTACAAAGATATATACATCCTGAAACTCCCATTTCAAATTTGAGTGTCCTAAAAGTAAACAAGCCAATGATAACATTGTAATAACTTTGGCTTTTTTGCATACAAACATTTGATTGGTCGAAAAAGTAGGTCATTCAAAATCAAATTTATACACCTACGCCGAAAAAAAGTCAACCTAACCGGACGCCCGACGCCACCCACCCGGCCATCATCGATTTAAAGGACGGAATTTTTCGTTGAAAAGCCCGTCCGAAAACGATGAAGGGAAGAAATTTGATTTCTTTTAATAATTTACCTAAAGAAGTTTTAGGTACTCGTTTTAAGCTCTGGAACAAGCACAGCGATGGAATGCATCGTATACGCCTCATACTTAGATCTTTGCGAGCGTCTCTGACAAAAAAAGGAAATCCAGGCGCAGTTTGTATAATCTTCTAGCTATGTTTATATCACGTTCGTAATTTTGTTTATTTGTTCGTTACATGAAGATGTCTCGTTTAAATTAAATTTATCCTTACGCATTATTCTTATTACGGTAAGAAATACACAGACAAATTGAATTTTAGCTTTTTGGGAATGTACAATGTATTTATTCATGAAGCGATGTTTTATAAGTATTCCAACAGTGAGAAACTCCGGCTTTATAATTCTGGTTATTCTGTGCGCAGATATTTAAATATAATATTTCCTTTTTAACTTATTTAGCTGTCTGAAAATTGTATTTACAGAGGGTTGTTGCATTGTCGCAATACTTAAAGATATGACGCAGCTTTTAACATGACAAATAACAGATCGCCGCATTTCTGGTTCTATTGTTACATTTGGGCATTTGCATTTACACAATTATATTGAAATTAAACATTGGGACAGTTCCAAGTATAGAGAATAATGCTGGAATTGTTTTAAAACGCCAACCAATATTTGTACATATTAAAAGCCTCGTTTAAATGTATTAATTTTCTGAATGTTTGGAATTAGTTATTGCTTGTCAGCAGAAACTGTAAATTATATCCATTTTAACGTTTAAATATATTATTCGAGAAACATAGACAAACAACATGCAACCAAAATATTCTATATTAAAACAAATACCGACTATATCAGCAGTAATGTTGAATCCATGTTGTGAAATTCTGCCCAACATTTGTTGTGTATGGTTTGCCGTTCTCTGGGACGATATGACGAAAGTGAAACATTCATCAAACACCATAAATGTCCGCGATGCTGACATTACCCTACGGTGTTTACAGAACGGAAAAGTAATTTGTGTTTATTATGTTAATCTTCTCCAGTCTTCCAACACGCTTAAAGTTGTAGTCGTCTAAATCATTGCAAAATTGACCCCAAACTTCAGTCGCAAGACACATTAGGGTGTTTAATACCTCTTTCCGAATGATGTTTCGTGATAGTTAATCTATTGTACAAGGCGTTTTTATTGGCAATTAATATTCCTTAGAAATGTCACCTTTATAGCTTAGCAGTGCATCGGGGCTATTTCACCTTGTAAAATCGATGTGGCACCAGACGCTTGAGTAAATAGTGTCGTGTTTGATAAAAAGCGCCCGTATGATACGATACTAATCTCAACAAAAGGGTATTCTCGTTTGATTTACTTCTGCGACTAAATAAACTTCAGACATTTGCATTGTATTTTATCTTTTATTTCAATACCCTGTGAACTTTTTTTGAATAGCACGGTACAAGACTTAACGCGCGCCACTTGTAAAGCAAATTATTGGCTACGTTTGTTGTTGTTGTTGTTGTTTTAATCTTGCAGTTGTTGTCGTTGTCGCGCGCTCGGGCGTGTGTGTTGTTGATGTGCTTCTTTCGCTCACCATAACGGTATCCATATAAGGTTAATATGACAAATCTAAATTCAAAGACTCGATTGAAAAACACAAATTGACAAAACATGAAATAAACTGATATTAGTCCCTTTCATTGACCCTCGAATGTTATATATTCTTACACCAGTCGTAGTCATTTAAAATGTTTTTGTTGCTCTTTCTTTTTTCACTGCCACCTTGTGAAAGTAAGTGCTGTCTCATTTTTAGTAGCTAGAAGCGCTTACCAGGCATCGCTATTTTGCATATTTTCCATGACAAGTTTAACTGTACCTCTCCGCGCTTAGTGCGGACCCATGCAATGTGATTCTGCACTTACGAATACGAATGGAATATGTTACGCAGACCTTTTATTCATAACCGTAACCGCTATTCATGTGCTGTTGTTTGTAAACGTGTTATTTTGCTCTGTAAACATCCATTTTAAGCGTGAACAATATATCCGTGACACTTATAAATCAGAACAGCAACCATTTTTACATACTTGAAGATCACTCCTGTAAAAAGAAAAAAAATAGCGCATCGAATGTCTGTAATTAACCTAAAGTAGTTCACGCGTAATTTTGAATGAAAGCGAGTTAGGTTTCTCCCGGAGCATTTCTTAACTTTGAATTAGAAACAAACATTCAAGTTTCTAAAACATGAAGTACCTTGTCAAGTTCTACATTTACGTAACAGTAGAGAGTTAATATAAATCGGGTCCTAGGGAACGACCTACTTCTGAAGTTCATACAGTCAGGTTCATGGCCCTAATCCCGGATTGGTGCGTATTCGATTGTCTTACTACCGACTATAGTTGCAGGAGAGTGTGTTGAGTTTTTGCGTCATGTGGCTTTTGCCTCTATTGTATCAATAATTAAGAATCATAGCTTTTTTCCTGTTAATCAGGCTTCCGTCTCTCAGCGCATTGAGCGCTTCGATTGACTTGACTAGACTTGTTTATTTGAGTTTACCGTCGCTTCGACAGTATTTCAGTCATATAGCGACGTCCAGCTAATTACAGGTGGAGGAAGACCCCGAATGCACGGAGGCATCCGGGTAGAACCAACGACATACCGCAGGCCAGCAGGTAGGCTCTCAGTTTTGAATAAGCAGATATAAACAAATGTCTTCAAGCCCTGCCATGCATAACACTAAGTCTCGCAGACAAATGAAATGTTTCATGGACACTTCCCGGACTTCAGTTCCAAAGTATGAAAAAAATGATTTACCATTTACTGAATCTCGTCTTTATAAAAAGGAGAACATCAACAAACAAACAGAACAAGGCATTGTCGAAATCCAAGCTTACACTTCTTTTTTTTTTTACATATTTGGCTAATGGAAGGTAAAATGGTAACGTTCATGGATTGGACCAGGAATTTGCGCCTTGGAAGATCACAAGAAATAAACCTATAACTGTCGAAGGTAACACACATATTAAGTAAAACACATCGATTCTGGATTTGACCATGGAAGGTCATAAAAAATTCTTTCCACCGTCTCATTTCATTCGATGTTAATATATTGCTTAAAATACTTTCCATTGTTGTTGTAGGTAACGGACGTTGCAAATCAACATTGATCTTTAGTCCCCGGGGGTACAAGTTAATATATGCAGCGGTAGTGCTTTGCCAATAACTAATTTGAAGACCCAGAAGGCAGGTTTGGTTGCAGATGTCTAACTTCTGTTGTTCCCCGTTGGCTTCGGTGGTATTTTTTGTTAAAAATGGATGTAGTTATTCTCCTCGAAGGATAAAATAAAAATCCTAATTAGCAAGTCGGTCTGAGGCTGAATTTTCCGTTGGTAATTGGAATGTTTTAGGGGGATGTGGTTTAAATAATCGAGCTCTTTGGATGAGCTGGATAGAGAATTAGAATGAGGGAAGGACAGCAGAAATGCACATTCGATTATATTTTCCGTTTAAATAAAATTCAATCGTGGAAAGTAAAAACTTAGTTAAATGTCATATATTCTAGTAGACCGCATTTATTTAATTTGGCGTCATTTAACCTTACCACGCCAAATTTCTGAATTGGACTTGTCCATTCTTCATTTTGGACTGTACCAATTTCGCCACTCAGTCAAATTTTCAGTAAGTACCCTCATATGCAAAATATGAGGGTACTTGCTGAAAATTTGACTGAATGGCGAAATGTGCAAAATGTTCAAATATCTGAGCAGATATAATTGTAGTGAAAATGTTAATCAAATTGCGTCATTTAGTATTTTTTATGGACTTCAAAATACTCTAATTGCTTACAGTTTTCATTGCCGAGAATTCCCGAAGATGGTACATAATCGGAAATAATTCAAATCTGAAATACTGTCACCAAATCATAATGTGTTTATCTGCTACGTCATCAATTTATGTACACGCGATTCGTTAACGGAGACATACGGAAAGTCTTTTGAAAACGTCAGAAATTTGACGAAGGTGTGCGGAATATGCAAATCAGTATTTTTGTAAACAATTGAATGATCTTAGGTAAAGGATACCGTTTTATGTTTTGTAACGTTAGTAATGTTCTTATCAACGAGTATGTAAAGACTGCATCTCTTCACATACATTTGGCTCCTCTGTCAGAAAAATATATATAGTAAAACCTCGATAATAAGACCACTATTGGGTCCGCCTGAAAGTGGTCTTAATATTATGTTGGTCTTGTTATTAAGTTTTGGTGTTTGAGGGAAGTCATCATTCTAATTCATACACACACACACACACACCTGTTTGAATAATAGTGAGAGAGAAAGAGAGGTGGGAAGAATACCATTACCTTCCTTAAAAAAAGGAGAGAAACAACTGCATCTTCTTTCAGTAATAATTTATATTTTTTGATGACCCTGACCCCATCATACCTATGACGGGGGAATAAATGGGCTCTGAATTTTTCGTAGCTGAAAATTAAAAAAGAAAAATACATTTATTTTTTTTTTTCTATTTTTTTTCACTGAACTATTTCATGCATATCATTTTTTTATAAATCTACAAACAAGTAACAATTATCAAACATACTTAATAGTGAAAATCCTTTCATAATTTCAGAGTTTCTTCACTTTGAATGGAACATGTCAAGAGTACACTGCCTGCTTACATTCAATATTATTTTACCTTCATTTTTTTCCCCCTATTTTCTTTTTTCACTGAATCATTTCATGCATGTTATCATTTTATAAAACAAGCAACAACGTGCTTATTACTAAAAAATCTTTCACATCCTAAAAGTTATCTTCACTCATCAGTAGACTGCTTACTAGCATTCTTGACCTTGGTTTCTCCATCTCCTCCTGGATTTTCCCTAGGTCTCCTGATAACGATCCTAGGTCCTTGGTCATACAGAACACTTTCAGCTGACCTAACCACTTCAGGGCATCCTGGTGGGAGGGGTTCCCCTGCGTCATCCTCGTCATCGTCTAAATCACTTTCAACACAATGTGTGTCCGTGGTTTTCGGTTTGACCTTGTCGACAAGAGTTTTCCCCAATCCTCGTCATGGTAGTCACAGACTTGAATGTCTCCATCCATTAACACATACTCCCCAGCACTCATCACAGATTCAAACCTGATCTTGTCAGAGGCTGATGTAAAACCTCACTTTGCGACTAAATCATTTTCGCGACCAACTCAATATTACGGGCACCTTTTTTCGGATCCGAATACGCTCAAACTTTCAAATGTTATTTTGATAATTCTTTGTTTCACAGACTAGACAAGAACAATATTTCAAAATAATTGTTAGGGGTAAACAAGCTTTTATTGACCTTTATTTGATATCAGAATTAAATATTAAGTAATCCGTCCATTTAGAATCGATTTACACGAGAATTTATCACCATGGTACATTCCACTACAAAATAAGCGCGTTTATTTTATATTAAATACAAACACGATTTAATGGCCTTTCTAACAAAGACAAACTGGTTTTCATTGCAATTTCCTCTAAATTCATTATCGCTTTTAAGAGCGTGAAAATATCACAGATGTCTTTTGTCCCATGAATTGAAGTTGACGTTTCACCAGGACAGGCACGTTTATTGTACAGACATGTATCTACTTCGTGTTCCATTTAAAAGTAATCGAGGAGATGCCTGTCAAATACTGAGATTGAATAGTGCATTTGCCACCAGAGGGTCGGAATTCATTGAGCTTGCTTTCTAAATTTCAAAATCCATTTATATTTGTTAAAAGTGTAGTTCTAAATGAATTGGTGGTACTTGTAGAAGTAGTAGTGGTAGTTTTAAAGGAAGGATAATGAAAACGACACAAACCTGAATGAAGCGAAATATTGCGAAATGTTCAAGAGTTTTTGTGATATCGCCGTACATTGTCATGGAAATGAGAGAATTTGAATGTGTTCGTTCGATTGGATGATATTTCTGCCTCACTGCGACATCACGCCGTGAAATGATATCGATTCAAATACAATTTTTATAAGTCCAGACAAGCATACTATTAAATAAAACAACTGTTTAACATTATGGAATATAGTACGCGTATATGCGGTAGGAAAAAGCTTGCCGAAATAACGAATGAAACGTGTATCTCAAGAGACTGTTTACACATCGTGTCTCCATAAATCGCTGTGTACTTAGCTGCATTGATATATAAATAGCCGTGCGGGAAGATCAGAGTCTACCGTATTCAGACATCTTTATTGTCCGCTTAGATTTTACCGGGATATATTAAGCAGAATAAAACAAATTTGCCCACAGGAATGATGTCTGCGCGCGTCACCATTTGTTGTGAATACCAGCCCAGACGTTATTGACTCCCTTGTAACGAGAGAGGGATAGAGAAAAAAAAGGAAAGAAAGCGGAAACGCGGCGTTTAGATGGCACTGGTTGTCTTGAAACAATACATCATACATTGGCGAAAATCTTTATGAATAGAAACAGAGATTTCCTTGATAAAGCTAAAGAAAAATCAATACCACGTATAAATTGGCTAATGGAAGCTAAGATCAAATAATATCAGACAATGAAATTGTTCAGAAAGCTAATGCATTTACATGTATACTGAAATTTCCAGAATTATATTATTATCTGCTATTTATATCGACACGTTTATTTAGCAAAGTGGCATGAAATTACAGAATTACGATCTTTATTTCAACAATTAGTGGTATTTAAAGAAGCAAATATGTGTAAGTCTTTGTCTATTTGATATTTTATGGGATAGATTAATTAAATATGATAAATACATGCACTGAACAGTAATTGATATGAAATAATTTATTCATGTTTTTCATTTTAAATTATATATTCACGTGTATTTATTTTTATTTTTTATCAACTTTTTTTTTCCTAAATATGCTATAAATATGCTTATATAATTATTAACTTACTTACATTCTTTCTTTTGTATTATAATTTATTTACAACGTCAGGACAGGGAAAAAAATACATAAGTTCAATTATTGATCTTTTAATAAGCGTGGCTGTTTGAATTTATTATTTTCACACAAAAGACCTATCATTGAAAATGGAACCGGACAATAGAACATCCATAAGATTAAAAGTATGTCTACTTAGTTGGTATATACGATAGACAAAATACACCCCTCTCTCTCTGCTTGGTGATATATCCCTTTTTAACATTACAACATGAGGTCAAAATCCTTTCCGACAAGACTTCGGTCATTGCACAGTTTAATGGTCATCTGGGATAGTATGGTCTAGAACTGAATGACGTCACGATGAGCGATAAATGTAACATATATTGCCGCCGTAATAGAGCCGCGTTGGCCTAGCGAGAAATGGGGGTAATGTATACATTCTGGTTTACCCATCTAACTTCCGGTTGAGGTCTAAATTATATATATACTTGTCACATGGGTCGACTAAACATTCGTAGGTTAAGGCATTGTATTAACAGTATCTCATTGCCTTATTCTTCAGCTTTGAAACAATGAAACATGTGTTTGGTAGTTTAATTAAAGGACCATTCATCGCACCCTTTTAATGTGACTACCTACGTTTAGAAACACAGAGTAACGGAACATTTTGCAGTTAAACCATAGGTACACTAATGCACGGAGGCATCCGGATAGAACCACCGACCTACCGCAAGCCAGCTGGAAGGCTTCCTTACATGAAAATTCGAATGACCCTGTCGGGATTCGAACCCATGCGGTGAGGGGCTGAGTGTAAACATTTTGTGGTGAGGCGATATGTCTTGTTGTTCATATCATCTTAATTAGTTTTTTTCATTAATAACGGTTAAAGTTATTTTACTTTTTCTTAAATTTGAACTTCGTGATATATTCTACTCTTAATACGTCTTGGATATGAATTAAAGGGTTTATTTACTATCTCCCGTAACGCGTAACGTATATATATATTGTATTCTTATTTGAGACATGCGTATTACATATTTCGTCATTTTCGTATACTTATTGATCAAAAAGTTAAAAATAATTTACTAATGCATTCTTATGAAAAATAACAGATAATTATTCGTTTCAGAAATGGCATTGCAATTTTATCTTTTATTGAAATGTTGATTTGCGTCTGGACGCTTCTATACCCCTTTTCTTATTTGTGGACGTTTAACTCAGCAGACAGACGTTGTATGTATTAAAAGTATGAATGTCGCATTGACAAGCAATTCATTTAATCGCCACGCACTTCCTGTACATTTTTATTCATTTCAGTTCATCACACAATAAAACTGCATTAAATTCGTTTTATTTATTTGAAGCGACCATTTCTCTTTTTACGCATTTATATAGGCGTATATTGTATTATTAACTATTTCATGTATATGCAGATGTCATTTTATAGATTTTAATAGAAATCTCGAAATAAAAAAATGAAGACTCGTAACTCTCACAATAACTTCTATGGTCATCAATCTGAGAATTCTGTAGAGCTCTTTCTTGACTTTTGTAAAAAAATCATTTGATCATAGCATGAAGAAATGAAGAATGGATGAGCAACTGGTCCCCAGATTGCAGTCTGTTGTCCTCAGATTGCAGCCTCTTTTCCTCAGATTGCAGTATCTCGTCTTCAGATTGCAGTTTCTTGCCCTCATATTGTTGCCACTTGTCCTCAGATTGAAGCTTCTGGTCTTCAGATTCCAGCCTCTGGTCATCAAATTGCAGCCTCATGACTCTCAGATTGCAGTTGCTTGTCCTCAGGTTGCAGTCCCAGGTTGCAGCCACCACAGCCCCGTGTCCCCAGGTTACAGCCTCTTGTTCTCAGATCGCAAACCCGTGTCCGCTGGTTACAGCCTCTTGTCCTCAGATTACAGCCATTGGTGCTAAGATTGAAGGAATTGGTGCTAAGATTGTATCCTTTGGTGCATAGATGTCAGCCTCATGTCCTCATATTGCAGCATCGTGACCTCAGATTGTGGCCACTGGTTTTCAGACTGCAGCCTCGTGTCGTAAGATTACAGCCATTGGTGCTAACATTGAAGGAATTGGTGCTAAAATTGTATCCTTTGGTGCATAGATGTCAGTAGTGGTAAGCTGATTAATCATAAAGTCAACGAATCAGTGACGAGCTACTAGTTGACGTGACGATGACGACGAAAATAATTCGTTGACGAATTATTGACCGAAAAAAGGGGTGTTGTTAATATTTCAACGCGCATCTGATTGGGTAACTCCATTAATTTGATAAATTGATACTCGCAAAGTTGCACTTCGCACATCGTTGGCCTCTGGTTGTAACCTCTTACACTTTTTGCGGTTCAATGTTTATACATGTAATTGAATATTTGAGAAATTAAAATTTATACCTAATGCATATCTATATAATCTATATAGTACAGAATACTTTGTTTTCATGTTGTACAGTAAGAGGGTTTTAATAGGCATTTACTCCAAACATGGTATATTTGGTATTTAATCATGATTAATCAATTAATCAGTGACTTTTGTCTCTGATTAATCGACGAATATTTTTTCGACTGATTCCAATCACTAGATGTCAGCCTCATGTCCTCATATTGCAGCATTGTGACCTCAGATTGTGGCCTCTGGTCCTTAGATTACAGAAGTTGGTTATTAACATGCAACAGTCTTGTTATCTTTGAATACGTGCCATAAAGAAGGTGCTACTGGCTTGATATATTGTTGACGAAAATAAAATAAAACAAAAACAAGTTAATATGTTTTAAATAGAAATAGTTTGGAATGAAAAAAAGAATGTGAATATATTTGTATCCGTTATCTTTGCATTTTTTTAATTGAAGTAATGAAAGAAACTTAAATAACTTTTACATATATCTTAAATGGTTAATAAATGTGTTTTTAGAGCCCATACGATTTGTATCGTGTTATTATGTTATTTTATAGTATCTCTCAGTCGTCAAGTGAATATTTCTTTTGTGCCTCTGTCATTGGCCCGTTTTACATGCATTCGTATTTAATAATTGCTGGAAACTACTGTTTTCAGACCTTTACCAAGCTGAGAATTGGTATTGCTTGTAGTTTTATGTCAATTTTTTAATATAGTTCACAGCTGACAGACAGAGGGTGTGACATTTAATTGATAATTTTCATTGGCAATAGTGCAATTTAAGTACTAAAATTCGAGTTATTCCAAAGGAAAAGTATTAAATAACCGAAAGAGATACTATTACAAACACCAACGTGTCGACATGGCGACTAATTTGGTTTGGATGTAGTTAAATGAGGTAATTACTACATGAGTGGGCCACTTTCATTTACAGGGATATCAAGAATATTAAATGCGTTTGTGTTTTTTTTCTTCCTAGAGGACAGATTTATCTCATACACACACAAAAAAAACCCGCACAATTACTATAGCCAATAAGCAGTAAGAATCGAAAAATCAGGGTTCATCAAACTTTAATTAGCTCATGGTAGCGTAACACTGTTTATTGAAACTTCTTGAAAAAAACAACAACAACAAACAAACATAAAATCTCCATTGTGCCAGGACCAAAGATGTAAACAATCTACCCATAGTATTAAACATTTTTTCTTCAAAAGACAGATATTTTTTTCAGAGTCAATACATTGATATTAAGGGTTTCTGAAAATGTTAAAAATACAAAACTTGCCGTTTTTTTTTTTGTTTTTTTTTTTTGTTTTTAACTAAAACAGTTTTTTATTGGAATTTTAGCCAAATTGCTTAAATTTACTTAAATGTTACTTTTTTCTTACAAAATTTGGCAAGTAAACTGTTGATAATATCTTTAAAACATGGATCTTAAGATTTGTGGTTTTTTTTAAATTCTACAAAAAATAAATGAAAATTTAAAAAAGAAATATTTGATAAATGAATATCAATGGTAACCTGCTGAAATGTCCGGAAAATACATTAACCCTTTCCCTCATATAGACTCATTTTGACGCACTCAGTAGGTACCACATAAAGCCTGATCTGCAGAAAACCACAGTTAAACCTTACCAAATTTAATTATAAAGTCCTCATTTCCAGACCACTGAGGAGCAGCGAACAGATAAAACCTGATCAGCCTGCGAGTTACTCGCAGGCTGATCTGGTTTTATGCTGTTCGCATAGGTTTTTCATGGTTTCCTCTATGAGGGAAAGGGTTAAACATCTAGACTGAGTGATTGTAAACGGTAACAACGATATGTTAAAGTTGCAATGCTACACGATTTCAGTGTATTAAATACAGAAATTACAGACTTATTTGATAGCAGACATGCAGAATATTGCCCTTGTAGTTCAATGGATTAGTCTCTTCTGATGACTAGAATTACATTTATATCAAATGACATTCGAACATTTCTCAAAGACTAACACGTAGATACCCGGATTCGACCGAGCTCAGTCACGTAGTCCGAATATGAATTTTCGAAAATATAAATTAGATAAAATACCACAGATGTTCGCTTTTCCCATGCACACTAGTCACCAGAGCATCGGCAATATCCGGTATAATTCGCTGATTTAAATTGATCAATCAGCGATTGGGGAAAAATCTGAAACGTATGTTTATTTTCTATTGAAAAATGAAAATGTGTGAAATTATTCACCGGCACATAGATTATGTGTTCGGGAAGTGCTCGTTGCTTTACGTCCGTCTCATTTCGGGGTGAAATGGTGTATTGAAACTAACCGCTGATAGGTTTGAATTTTCAGAGCTTTTGATTGGTCTAAAAGTGGCATTTGATTCCAAATCGCCTGTTTCCGGAACTTGGAATTCTATATGTGTTGGGACAATCGCGGTATCGCAGATAACGGGCAGGTAGTATAAGGGATCAATGTTTTCATGAAATATTTCTTTACCGAATGTCAATCATGTATGATGAATATGCAAAATGTCAATGATAAGCGACAGTTTGAAGGCGCCGTGGTCCAGTGGTAACGTATCCGATTACGGATCCGAAGGTTGTGGGTTCGAACCCCGTTGGAGGCAAGAATTATTCATGACCTTCCCAGGCACAAAGTACTGGTCCAACCCAGGAACCGTCGAGAGGGATTAGTATAAGTTGTAAGAACTTGTTACTCAATCGACGTAAAATAAATAAGTTTAAACTAGTGACAGTTTTAGAGATTCGAAATATCAGAGCTAAATTGACTTATTTGTAGAAGTACAAATTTAAAAATTTGCTACATCGTAAATAAAATAAATAAATAAATTTAAAATCTCTAGTTGAATGTCGTGAACATATCGAAAGTACATGGCTGGCATGTCTGGGTCATGTTTCGGATCGTTATTTAATCTCCAGTAATGGGTCGTTCTGTCTCTAGATTAGATAGATTTCTGTATCACGTGGTACGAATGATCCATTTCGAAAACACATATTAATGGATATGTTTAAAATATCTGAAGAATCTGGTTGACAGTTTGACAATTTAAATGACAGTTTCGATATTTCAAGTCATTGGACACGGGTGTTACAGTTAGAGGTTTTTGTTTCACGACGCGTTGTGTTGTCGTTTAATTAATATGTCAATTTTTGGGACGTGATGTTCATCATGATGTATCTGACTTACAGTGACACATCATGCCGGAAACCAAGATGGAGGCGTTTAAAAGCAAATCAATAAATGTAATAACTGAATGATGTATCATGGCAAAATTGTGCCTGTCTCTGTTTGTAAATGTATAACTAGTGTCATTTCATCTCAGTTATTGTATTCGTCAATTAATAATATATAAATTGACATTTGCATACATGGAGCATTTACGTTTAATTGTATGGCAACTGGCACGTACGAGTATACTCTCTCTTTAAGTCGCAATTTCTATAGTTACTCGTAGGCGGTCACATTATCCCATCAGTATACATAAGAAGCATGCATTAAAAAAAACAGGATTCAAGTTGTGTATTTGTTATGATAATGAAAATATAAGCAAGTGTATCTTTACTTAACATATGTTCAAATACAGTGCGCATCAATGCGGAACCAACACCTTTGAGTTCAAAACCCGAAAATCGTCCATGGCATTTTTCAGGCGTTAAGTACTCTGAAATCATGAATTTTCTTTGGACACTACTTTTGTCGATTTCGTGCTGGGTTTTATCCGTGAATATTAATCCCCACGAAAAGTTGTCTCTTATAAAGACCTCGCGTTTTCTAGTACATTGATCCACAAATAAAGGTACCCACAAAATTTTCTTAGTTAAATAATCAACGAAATTTAGTGTCAATGAAAATTAATGCTTTACAGTACTAGTTTGATCCAGAAACCATCGAGTCGAATTAGTATGAGTTGTTCGAACGTGTTTCCAAATCGCCTTAAACTGAAAATATTTACTATACAATTATTGCTTGTTCCGACTTTTCCACGCATAGAAAATGATTATACTATCATTAAAAAATTACGAATTAAATGAATACAAGATAACATATCATTCCAGTTTCTAGTTCTCTTGTGTACATTCAGTTAAATTGGTTTTGATCCGTTTACTTAACAGTAGCAAGGCATTCGTAAGGGTTGTGTCCCAATGCAGGTTTTGTTAACGGTCCGATTCAAGATTTATTCCTTTGTAAATGAGTTAATTAAATGTACAAAACACTTTGCCAAACAACTCTTGAAAATGGAAAAGAAAAATTTGATAACTAAATCCCTTTTAGTATTTACAGTTGAAGATCATTTTCGACGCCATGTTAAAGTATTTCACTCATTTGATAACGTCCAAACTATTGGCGGAGGAAACCCCTCGTGCACGAGGGAACCCGCAAAGGACAACCGACCTTCCACGAGCCATCTGAAGGGCTTCCCCTAATATGGGGAAAACCCATAGCGACGAGGGACTGGCTGATTACAAGACAGCGACAAAAGCCACTCCGCCACGGAGTCCCCCTAATCCTGTTTGGCATTTATTTAGCTGGCATTATCCTAATGAGCCTCTAGTAGTTTATGTCCCAGCGTTTCTACACGGGAGGAGGGTAACATAAGAAGGTCTCCGGATCAATATCATCCCTGGTCTGGCTTTAATCATACGGGGAGTTTCCTTTCGTCATTTGATACATCTTTCATAACTCCTCGAGCGCTGGAATTCTCATGTAAAATCACATAACGTGCAAATTAGATTTGAACAAAACGTATATGCGGATGTATGCAAGCTTTCATACTTTAATATGATAGACGAATATTAATACCACTCCAAAAGAGAAACCAAGGATTCATATTGTTCTGTTAAAGTTTATTATACCCTCGATTCACAAATCGAAATGCGTCTATACCACAAAATATGCCAACTTAGAGTCGTTTGCCATCTACTGTATGACATAAAACATTGTATTTTGGACATTATGTTATGATATGCACTTGTGTTTAACGACATTTTCTTGTAAGGAGATTTTAGTGTATACTTGTAAGTAGAAAAAATAGACTAAATTGTCTCCAGGAGAAATGAAATAAAAATGAAAAAAAAAATAAATGTATTGAATAAAATGATGGCGGCGCAGCAGTGTTTCATTTGTCCCCGTGTTGTCCGCGTAGAACTGGAATATATAAAATATATAAGTCTTACTGTATTCCATATACCCCAATACTTGCTAGTCATAGAGGTAAATCAAATCTCGAACTCTTATGCATAGCATCTATATATCTCAGAAGTGACACTTATGTGTTTATGTCTACATGGGTTTGAGTACGAATACAAGAGAGTCCGAAAGAGGTAAAACTAAGAAAAAGATAAAAGCATATTATTCGAAATATTACGACATTGTTTTGATATTTATATATATTTATATGATGTCTTATGTGATTTGCATGTTACATGATCGTTTACACTGCTTATGGGTCGTACGACTTCTGGTTATGTAATAAAACTTTCTTTCAAACTTTATTAAATTTCTCTTTGATATCTTCGGCGATTCTTTTCGAAAAAAAAAATGACACGAATGATTCCGAAGGAAGAAGGAAAAATACGATTGTGTAAACATCTGCTCTCTAGAACTTTGAGACGCATTGATGAAATTCCTTTTTTTAGCATAAAAGATATAACTTTTATGTTTTTTTGCAATAAAAAATATTCGCCTTATTTTATTCTCTAAAAGTCAATGTTATTGGATGTGCATACTGCAATAATCGTCATTAGATCCATCTGTTGTCATTGCATCGAGATTCATGACATTTCATTAAAAAATTTTATTGAAATACATTTTACACTAGATCACCACGCCTTCATCATCATCATCATCATCATCATCATCATCACCATCATCATCATAATCAGAGTTATACATGATGTGTATAACGTATAATTATATTCATAATGTATACCGTTGCAGGAACCTATTCCAAAGCGATATGACATTGTCCAAAATAACTTTTTTTTTCTCGTAACGAAAGAAACAACAACAACAACAACCAAACAAACAACAACAAAAAAAAAAAACCCCACAACATAAGGTGAACGGGATTTGAACGAGATCTTGCTGAAACGCTAAGCACTTGAAAGGCGCTTTACAGTATCACTCATAAAAGAGATCTAAGATCTAATGCGAGACATATAAATTTGGTGAGAACTCAGTATATTCATAACTGATATGAGCAATTATACTCGTTATCTCGCGGTCAAATGATCGTACATGTAACCTAGCGAGAGCTTCTCTTGACATGCTCTTTACCTATATCAGAGTTGCGGATCTCTATTAGGTTATAATTTCCTTGATACCGGTATTAAAATTACAATTACAGCTAACAATGAGTAACTGATATTTGCCAATTAAGTTTATAATAAAATAAATAAAATGCAACTTTTATATCATGTCGATTTTCGCCCAGTGCTGCGCTACAATTGTAAAACTGACTTGCTTGTACTATATTAAGAATAAACCTAAACAATATTTCAATTTAATTTAAAAAAAAAACTATAATGACATTAAACATTTTTAATTATATATTTAATTTGTGATCCAATACTCGTCAATATTATTACAATAATTCCAATCAGAATGATACTGGATAAAATGTTCGAGAGATGACATGTCAACCATAAAGTCAGTTTTACAATTTGGGTGCATCACAGGGCGAAAATGGGCCTTGCCTTAGGTCTGTGTTAATGAAGACCCTAGTATATCATTAGTATAGAATTATGATGATAAACTCATTTGCTTTGCCATTTGAAATATATGGCTTGGTTTCGATTTACGTTTATTGGGAAGGCGACCTTTTGCATGCATCAGGAAGTAATTTTCGCTGTTGATTCTAGTTACTAATTACATCGTTATTCTGGAAACGCTTTGTCCCTCTGGAATAAAACACGTTGACTCTCATGTTATTTGACATTACGACTTTATTTAACTCCTCAGGTGTTCAAAGAACACCTTTCCGGTCTAATTTGTTTTCTAAGCCTTTCAATTAGTACTTTTGTAACTCTATACTTTTAGTAAATTTATGTGACTCGATCGTTTTGTGTTTTATTTACTACGTTCCGGAAACGTAACGACTCTTGTATTTGATTTCCCGATAATGTTTTATTAACGTGACGTTATTCAAGCGATATACTGACTGCAATAAACACAGATCGATCGACGTAAAATGTGTGTCCCGGGTTTGGATTTATTTATTTAGAAGATAAATTAGGATGGCAAATTGTGTTAAATTTGCTGCAGATTAAACGCTAAACAAAACTTTTTTATTTTGGAACTTGAGCATTTATGACTTGCGTGTTTCCCTGTGTTCAAACGAACGTATCTTATAAAGATGATGGAAATAGGATTTGTTTTTGTCACAAGTTTGGAGTAAGATCTGCCTCCTGTGATTCCAGTAATCATGCAATTTTTATCTATAAGCCTTTTCAAAGGATTGCAATACCGATAAGAGACACGCTAAAGCCTTAATTGGAAACAGAAGTCTAGCAATTCTCCACTATACATGAGGGGATTACATTGTTCAGCTCAGAGAATACAGAATACATTTATTTACTGAAGTTCCACACTGTTTTTGCAGTAACCAGAATACTTAAGTGCACGTGTTTATCTAAACAGCGCTTGATTGTTAAGTTTTACGACATTATTTCAATAATTTGGAGACTATATGTCTACTTAGGAATTATAATGCTGCACCGGATACACCAGTTCTGGGGCTAGCTTTGTATGAGTATCTAGCAGACGGCTACCAGTACTATTTAAATGTATTTCGTACATCGCGACTGGAGATCGAACCATCGCCCTCCCTTTCTCGAGATGAATACTCTTATCAATGTGAGGATGCGCCGTCACGGGTATAAATACAATCTCTGACAGCTGCGCCTGGGAGTCGACTCTTTGGCTCAGTTGTTAGAGCATGGGTCTTGCACGCCGGCGGACCGGGTTCTATCCAGGGCCGGGTTAAGTTTGTTACAGTGGTGGCAGTGACGGGTCTAAAATAGTGAAATTGTACCATGTACATTATGTTATCCTCTGATGTAGACGACATAAAGATTCGGTGAGTCAGTTGGCCTTAGGTGAGACAGACATGAAGAGTTTTAAAATTATTTTGTAGTGATAGCCACTTACGTGGTTTCTTGTTCTCTTTGTCGTTTATATTAATAGCATGCCATAAATGTTTGATATCAATCAATACATATTCAAATATCTCCATAAACGTAGAACGTTTGTTAGCCGACAAAATACGGCCCAGTCTTATTAATTCCATTTCAACAAAGCGACATGCAATAAAATACACTTCTATAAATACATCAGGTTCTGAATAATTAACTTCTGACGCCAAAGAGTGGTAATGATGGATTTGTCAGCCTTTGATTCATGCCTCCCTATTATTACGCACCGATGCTGTAATGTATATTTGATTATTGAAATTAAAACTGATATTTATTAGCATGAAATAAGATATTACAAAACTAATACTAAAGGTTTGCGCATTTATCAGTATAATTTCCTGACAATGTAATGCCTGTTATCACATTGTTCATTTTTCTGATAAGTGATGCCATATGATTACTTTAATTTAAAACTGTTTAAAACGCATTAGTAATTAGATATGAATATATTCAGACTGGTTGATCCGCTTGAGAAGATATAAATGTACGTAATATCGAGTTTGGTATTGAATTCGGATTTTCATGTGAGGAAGCCTTCCAGCTGGCTTGCGGTAGGTCGGTGGTTCTACCCGGATGCCTCCGTGCATTCAGGATCTTCCTCCACATGAAATTATCTGGGCGTCGCTATATGACTGAAATACTGTGGAAGCGACGGTAAACTCAAAAAGTCAAGTCAAGTCAAGTCGAACTTGAGTGGTGGACAAGCATATCTTTGCCAGGACCTTTATTTTGGCATGCATTTATATATTGATAGTTGACGTCATACAGTTATTCAGCGTGAAGTAAGGCACGTGTCCTCCGTGGCTTAAAGTGCAGGTCATACTTCGAGGATGGAGGTCAAAAGGTCAAAATAAGAAAACTAAATCTTGTCTGCACTTTAACTGCCTCAAGCACAGAACGATTTTTCAAATAACTTGGTACAATACTTCTGCATAATGGAGACGAGGTGGTGGCTCAGACGTCAAGGTCACATATGGATGTTGAAAGTCAAAAAACGAATACTATAGACCTTGTCAGAGCATTCTTATATCATAACATCCGTGTGAAGAAACTGTTGTTTTGTTATAAATTTTGCACGTGTTTTTTTGTGTTTTTTTAGCTCACCTGAGCACGTGTGCTCAGGATGAGCTTTTAGGATCGATGAATGTCCATCGTCCGTCCGTCCGTCCGTCCGTCGTCCACAATTTGTTTGTTTGCACTCTAGCATCTTCATTTTATGAGCAATTATCTTCAAACTTTAAAACAATGTTTATGACCATAAAATCTCGGCCAAGTTCGATTGTGGCTGATATCGGAACATTAGGTCAGGAGTTATGCCCCTTTTAAAATTAAAAAAAGCCAATTTCAATTGTTTCACTCTAGCATCTTCATTTTTGAGCAATATCTTCAAACTTTATACAATGTTTATAACCATAAAATCACGGCCAAGTTCGATTATGGCTGATATCGTACCATAAGGTCAGGAGTTATGCCCCTTTTAATATTCAAAAAATGCCATATTTCAAGTTGTTTACACTCTAGCATCTTCATCTTTTGAGCAATCCTCTTCAAACTTTATGGCAATGCTTATGACCATAAGTTCTCGATTGAGTTCGATTATGGCTGAGATTCATCAATTAGGTCAGGAGTTATGCCCCTTTTAATATTAAAAAAATGCCATATTTCACATTGTTTACTCTCTAGCATCTTCATCTTTTGAGCAATCATCTTCAAACTTTATGGCAATGCTTATGACCATAATGTCTCGATTGAGTTCAATTATGACTGAGATCAGTTGATTAGGTCAGGAGTTAAGCCCCTTTTAATATAAAAAATGCAAGATTTCACTTTGTTTATTCTCTACCAACTTCATTTTTTAACCATCATTTTTAAACTTTAAGACAATGTTTATGCCCATAATCTCACAATCGGGTTCAATTGAAACTGATATTGACTTGTAAATTTAGGAGCTATGCCCATTTCACCATAAAAAAAGCCAGATTTCACTTTTACACTCAAGCATCTTTATTTCTTAAGCAATCATCTTTCTCAGGTGAGCGACCCAGGGCCATCTTGGCCCTCTTGTTCTTGTGTCTGTGTTTATTTTCCTTTTTTTTTTCTTTAAAAGAAGGGGGTGGGGGGTGTCCACATCTATTGTTACTGTATATCAACCCAGCAACATTTTAGTATGAGGGCCTGGAAGTTAAAAGGAAATGATGGCAGACTTAATTGTTACTAAAATCTAAGGGGTTAAGGTGAATACCTATCATTTATTAAAAAAATGATGACAGCTGAAATAAAAATGAATACAAATAATAATATTTTGAATTAAAATTCACGTTTCACAATATACCAGAAAACTTGGTGAAACTAAGGAGTCCAACTTCCTCCGGCAAACAGTCAAAAACCCGAAAACCTCAAAGTTGAAATGCCTTTTACTTGCACTAAATTTAGATTTTGCTGATCATTCGGATGTCTTTGACTTCATCGCAGACATTATCGCGATATGACAGCCGATATAACAACGATTCTGGAACACAAACACGTTCTCCCAATGTTCGGATTTGATGGAATAACCGCGATGACAAGTTTGGTCTTTAACTAAGCCGACGAACCAACTCAGTCGGTCTCTTGAGACGTCCAATCTCTTATTTTGTTGTTCTTCGTTTTAAAAGGTATTGATTGGTTGAATCAAACCGTTCCCGCTGAGAATTTTCCAACAACATTACCCTAAATGATTTTTTGTTGTTGTAATTTATAGATTGCGATTTTGTATCAAATAGCGACGTATTCAATTTAAAGTTATTCAGGGGAAACTGCTATAAACATACCATATACTAAAAATGCTCTATTCAAACATATATCTATTCCATTTGACATCCATTTGACGTCTGGCTATGTCTTTTGTTTTCGAAAAATGGATGAATATCTATGTGACTGATTGAATACATGTATGTATATAATTATTGTCGTTTTTGTCCTTACGCTGAGAAATCTTCCTTCATTTCATTGGATATTTAATTAACACGACATCCCTTGCCGCGTTGTCACGAAAACTGTTTCCAAGTTTGAAATTAAACCAGATTCAAATGCCTTCCAAAGACTCTTTATGCATCGCAAACGCGAATTGCAGAAATGAAGACATTTCAAATACGGACTTACTCTCTGCAAACAAGAAAACGATTAAAGTTGTGCATTTACAAAATTACTAGATAAAAAGTAAACTAATTTTGTTCACCATTTGTGATAAGTTTGCTGCTGTAACGAGTTCCCAAAACCGCAATCTAAGATAGGAACAAACATGTGTGTGGGGCCATTCACATTTATATCACGTATTTGTGGTGAAAGCGAATTTTTCTTTGTAAACACAAATAGTGTTGTTCGCACAACTGAACTGATCGTAAAACATTAGGGACACAACTGAATTCGCCGAACTATGAAAGCAATTAACGTTAAGTGAATTCTGCAATCCCTCTGTCTCGCACAAAACACTATTGAACTATGCAGCAAGTAAGCATTTAGCCCGAAGTTCAATTAACGTGTTTGTCTCTAATTCTAGAGATGAAGTCAGGGATTCGAGAGAGCGAGAAAAAAACTTGCATAATGCACGTTTTTCTCAGAAATCTTAATTAATGAAGAACTTTTGAAGGAAGCTAAAGGCGGTGCCTTTTATAACATCCTGTCGTCAGTATATACGATCCGATATGTAAGTAGAACGATGCGAAATGAAGGAGAGATATAAGCGGATTTTCTGACATATACGACCACTCTGTAACTAAATGTCATGACATGATTGATTATAACCAATCGATGTTGAAATTTCCGCTAAACGGTAAAAGCGTGAAGTAATTGCGATAAAGAAAACAAGTTTTCATACCTGATATAAAAGTTTTAGGGGGTTTTTTTTTACGTATAAACAGTGAAGTACGAAACTTGAAATACTCTTTCGGTTATTCTGGTGTAAACCAGAATCACGTGTTCTTTGTGGCCTTGCTGTAAAGGTCTTCAACAGATGATTGCATAATTGTGTATACAGAAAAATCTGTATCTATTTTAAGAGTATACTAAATTTCATACTGATTTGATTACTTGGAATGGAAATACAGCGCTTATAAGAAAATTTGGTTTCTCGTTGCGCGAATCACATGCGACGTTTATGTGGAGTACGTGATGACGTCAGCGTAAACGTATCTGCTGAACATTTTCTCAACTACAGTCGATGTACTTCCGGTGACTCACTACCCATTCTCTATATATGTTAGAGTACCACCGACACTCACAGAAACTATAGCAGTTTAGTCAATATCACCAGGGGTTCGGAAATACTCGGAATAATCCGCTGACTAAACTGACCAATCGGTGACTAGTGCATATTTATAACCCCGCTGAACAGTGCGTGGAATGTTACACCAACATGACGATTATTTGTTAAGGGAGAATTATTTGGTTTACGTAGGTTTACTTCTCATTTAGGAGTAAAACGGTCTATGCAGGAACCTAAAATGTGCTAAAGTTATTAATAAAGAGATATTGAAACTTGGGGTGCGGGAGGTACAATCCATAACTGGCAGACATAGGAGATGGTGCCGGGACGAATTGTACAAACAGTCCTGTCAAAGCAACTTGGGATCCTGGTTATTAATTGTCAAGTATCTAACCTACGGATCCCTCGGGTTAGGAAAAGTATGAGGAATACAGGCTGTTGTTTCAACTGCTAACATCTTATTTATTTGGATTACATAAGTTACTGCGATGTTAATATCTCGAGAGCTTAGAGAAAACAGATACTGTCTCTTAGTATCACTCTGGCATCTGACTGCATATTTTGGCAGGAAACTATAGGGTTAACGTTACTAGTATCAGTTGTCTTTGTAACATGGAGACATTATCAAATCTAGCGTGTACATATACCAGTACTTCTAAAAGTCATGTTTTATTATGGATATTCAGTTGAAAATAAAAGAAGAGCCCCTCCTCAGTTGAAAAAAAATATCAGTTGGCGAATGCTGGATGCCACATGTGCTACGTTTTTACTCCGAAA
>CM037793.1:15962528-16012528 GCA_021229015.1 Solen grandis
CTCAGAAAAGGCATAATATTTGGATAGTCGCTTCTCATAATAGGCATTATATTCAGATGGTCGCTTCTCAGAATAGGCATGCTATTTAGATAGTCACTCCTCGGAACAGGCATGCTATTTTGATAGTCGCTTCTCAGAATAGGCATGCTATTTGGATAGTCCCTTCTCAGAATAGGCAAGATATTTGGATGTCGCTCCTCGGCAGAGGCATGCTATTTAGATAGTCGCTCCTCAGAATAACTGAATAACTCAAAATAATAAATTTAGTTTTCTCCGCATTCCATTTCACGGTATTTGCACTTTCATCGGGGATATCAATTCTTGATAGTCCTTACTTAGAAGTGGTTTGAAGTTGTTTAATTTTCAGAGAAATGACTTAAGTATGTGCAAAGTTGGATATCTCTCCGCTCCTTTCCAAAACGTGAGTAGACAGGTCACGTCTAGGACAAGGTAGACCGAAACAAACTTATTATGGTCTGTTGGAAAACAAGTTCTTCCAACTTATGTTCATCTGACTTGACGGTATGAACTTCGCGTCTGAAAAGGTCATGAATATACATGCTTCCTCTTCCAATCTGCTCTGGAAAACCATTTCGAGATAATTTCACGAAAAACAGCGTTTTTAAGATAGATTGATTAAGCATTTTCTGTGTAAAAAGCATATAGGAATGAAAACGTAAAACAGACCGCTCAAATACCTTTATGATCTATCTATTTGACCGTCTTTGAGTGTATTGACATAATTCTCAATCTCCTTGGCAACATCACGAATCGGGACTTTTCTCTGACGCACCGACGCATGTCTGTAATGATGGTTAATATAAACAAAGAAAGGAAGACTAAAAATTACTCAAATAAAAAGCAAACAAGACAAATAAAAAGGAAAGTGCTTAATGCCATCGTTAATAAAAACGTGTTTGTGGAACATCTTTGCGGTTCTGTATTCAGGGAGCAATATTGTTGACGTCTGAGCGGTCTCGGGCTAGAAGCAGACGCGGCTGGACCCATAATGTACAAATGGGGTAATTAACGTCTGCGTTTTTATTTTTTGTACATAAAAATATTCACTCATGTTATCCATAGATTTTGACTCACCGATTTAATATAATATGACTGACAGAGACTTGATGTTGTATATTTATGGATTCGGAAATACTAAATGTATTTCGTAAGTCGTGGTTCAGTCTTTCAATGGGATTTTCGCACTCTGATTTTCCAATTCGATTTGTTTATCTCATTCTTTTTGACGTTTCGAAGGTTAGACCAGTACCTTGCGCATGATGAGACCACGAAAGGGGATTCGAACCCACAACCATCCGACCCGCAATCATGTAGGTTACAACTGAACTGGACCGCGGGTGTTCATAAGCTATGCTTGCTTATTAACGAACATTTAAATAGTTTCTCTTTAAAGCAACTCGTTCACAGATGCTCGGTAGAATAAAAAAAGACTATTTTCTACTCTCCCTCGTAAATGTTGGTGACATCTTTGTTTCCTGACAAATATTCTCGGAAAGTGTAGGTCACATTGCAGAAGAAAACGTTATTTTCAGCCTATGAAGTAAGCGCATGCGCTAAAAATAAATATGATTAGGCAAATGAAAATAGAAAATCTAGAAAAAGATCCCCCCCCCCCCTTTTTTACAGAAATGAGGGCTGTCCCAATATTCTTTGACAAGACTGTTTAAAAGCTAAAATAAATAGGTACTAATCAAAGATTAAAATATGTTAACAAATACAAATAATTTTTTTTTTTACAAAAAAAAAAAAAAAGGATATACATACTCATTAAATTTTCATTGCGCATCTGTATACATATATATTTTCTAAGATCCGACGGAAATTCATATTTACCCAAATAAGCTCTTACCTTACAAAGGATAAATTCAATAAATGAAAAAAGAAATGCGTCTGTGCGTATCACTATTTTTTTTTTAATTCATGAAATTGTCTATTTATACCGAAAAGGGAGATAATTGGCATTAAATATCTCCGAAATCAAGTACGACAAGAATGATTTATTATTTCATTTTTCTTGAGAATTTACTTATATCTATAAGTACTGGAATAATAAAGACGTTTCTCCGCTCGATTTCTTTCAGCAGACAAAAACCTTGGAATAATCTTAGAAAATTTGAAGCAATTTATTTTATGTTAATATGTAAATGTGCTTATTTTCCCCTTAACGTTTGTAATATTGCATTACTATAGTCTTTTTGTTTTATCTAATAAATATATATATATATACAGAAATCCTGCTTTTTATGGTTATTTCCTTGTTTTGATTGCTTTTGGGTACACTTGCTGTTTTTTTTCTTAACTTTGTTTCCCTATATGTAGAGTGTCCCTACAATTTTGGGGGTACATGGCCAATTTTGGTAAAATCATCTTCAGTTGGTAAATTGTATGCTGAATTATGATTATCAAGTGTGAATTTTGCTGCCAGATTAATAACAACTATGACTCTTAAGCTCTTTCATACATAGGATTGTTGAGAAGTGTATTGATAATCAAACATGTACTAGTTTTGAAAAAAAAATAAAATAAATAAAGATGTTGGTTTACATGAATCAGTAGATTTAACGGTTAGTTAAACAGAAGAATTGATTAAAATGGTATGAAATCGGAATTTCTTTAGTAAATAAATGTTTATATCTGTCCCTAACCTTTTTATATTAAAACAGTTTGGAAACAAGGTTCAATTTATTTTGCAAATTGTCGTTGGTTTCCCTGTCAAAGTATGTCCCGACTGATGTGATATATCGCGTTAATGTACATAGTCCGAGAATATAGACCAAATATGGCAAAAACTGGATACTTGAGGATAATGAAAAGCTGATATTTTAAGATGAAAGTCTTTCAAGGACAGAGGTATTGTCTCAGCAGACAGAAAAAATTGATGCTAATTTCGCGGAAAATTCCAGTCTGAGAGTTCGAATGTCAAATGATATGGGGACCTATAAAGACAGCTTCATTAATATTATATTTTCATCTATAGAATGTCAAATGTGACTTCAGCTATTATTAATATTGCTTTGATTACTATATAAGTTTCACAGTAATTGAAGTCAATAGCTAATTAATGTTTAGAACGTAAGAAAGGACAATAGTACCAAACAGGGGCCCGTTTCACTAAACTTCGTACGAAAAAAAATATTCGTAAGCGTAAATTCACAGATGTAAAATAGTATTTTTCCTGTGAATTTTTCTTTACAAAAAGTGCTGTGTTTGTATAATGCAATAAATTGGGTCATTTTTCTTCATGTTTTATTGTGAAAATTAAACATTAGTAGACACTATGAAGATCAACCAACTTACGACTAAGAACAAATTTGATCGTACGAAGTTTAGTGACGTTAGCTCGCAGATCGTAGCTCGACACTATACTAATTTTCTTTGTCCATCTTGGTAGTAGATCGTAGCTCAACCACTGATATAAACCAATATAAATGGTTGAGCTGGATTGTAGATCGTAGCTCAACCAGAAAAAAACAACAAACAATATAAATGGTTAAGCTGGATCGTAGATCGTAGCTCAACCATTGAAATGAACCAAAATAAATTGTTGAGCTGGATCGTAGATCGAAGCTCGACCATTGGAAATGTTTATGGAATGGTTCAGCTTGATCGTATATCGTAGCACAACCATTGAAATAAACCAATAAAAATGGTTGAGCTATGATCTACGACCCAGCTCAACCATTTATATTGGTTTATTTCAGTGGCTGAGCTACGATCTACGATCCAGGTAAACCATTCCATGAGTATTTTCAATGGTCGAGCTACGATCTACGATCCAGCTAAACCATTTATATTGTTTTATTTCAATGGTCGAGCTACGATCTACGATCCAGGTAAACCATTTATCTTGTTTAATATCAATGGTCGAGCTACGATCTACGATCCAACTTCACCCATTTATATTTTTTTTTCAATGGTTGAGCTACGATTTACGATTCAGCTCAACTATTTATTTTGGTTTATTTCAATAGTTGAGATACGATTTACAATCCAGCTCAACCATTTATTTTGGTTTATTTCAATGGTTGAACTACGATCTACGATTCAGCTCAACCATTTATTTTGATTTATTTCAATAGTTGAGCTACGATCTACGACCCAGCTCAACCATTACATGAACATTTTCAATATTTGAGCTACGATCTTCGATTCAGCTTAAATATTTATACTAGTTCATTTCAATTGTCAAGCTACGATCTACGACCCAGGTCGACAAAGAAAATTATTTATAGTGTCGATCTACGATCTACGCGCTAATTTCACACACCTCAAACACATTGCACATTGTCAAATTTGTGTTAATGATAATCTTCGTCTTTGTCTGAGATAAACATTTGAATCATATATGTATATGTGTGTATACGCATGCTCATTTGCGCCTGAACGGTACAAAATTAAATAGCCTAAACTTGTTTTCTTAACAATTAAGAGAGGCAAACGTTTGAAAATCAGAGGATCACTGGGTTCAACTGGTTATAAACAAGATGCACTGTAAGTGGATAGCAAATTGTTCATTCAAAAGATTATCTGGAATGAAACATGGTATTTTATTTGTTGAACCGGTTAGACTTTTGATATTTTTAATCAATTGAAGTGAACTTTATTGAATTCTAGTTTGAGACCATGTCCAGGGATTGTGACAGGCTGTCAAAGTCTTTGGATTATGTCATCATTAGATTGTCATGGAAATGCCGGAATTGATGAGTCCATTTGTTGTTATGTTGGAGTTTACCTTGGCCGTAACTGTGTTCCAGTCGTATAGCAACACCCCGTTAATTACATTTTATGGAATGAGGAAATACCATGAATTCACAGTACACTGTATCATCAATTTCAAAAGATAAATTAAACCCTTATGTGTTATGCCTATTGCCGATCTCGACATGTCGACAAGCCAAAACCGTTTTTTATTCTTTGCTTGATAGTAGGGAATTTACTATTGAAATTTGGATGAACATTTTTTAATCTGTTTTGAACAGAGAAAACGTTTAGAAATATTTTCGTCGATTTTTAAGACTGCGTCATATTTGGCTGTCATGCCTTTAAAATATTTCTTTAATAAGCTTATCAAATGTGGTATACATGCTTCCGACACTTCAGAAAACATTTTAAATTACTTGTGTTTCCATCTTTTTCAGTTTCCAATTCCCATTTTTTTCCAAAGGCTAATGCCAAGTTCCATGCAGAAAGAGTCATATATGTTTTGATTATCCATAATGATGTTACGTAAATTGTAATCAGGGGAGCTAACCATGTCCTTCATGGGTCTCTTGTTTTATGATAACGTTGAGTTTATATAAAGACAATTTTAAAATGCCTAACATGTCTAATAAATAAACAATAGTAAGTAATAAAACAAATGGAAATGAATGTTTTTTTTGCATGTTACATATTTGGAATTGTGTCTTCATTTACTATGCTGAGATGTCTTGGAGAAACATGCAATGGAGTGACACTTCTGCTATCACATATGATAATATTGAGATTGTTATAGCACAATCACTTCTGTCAGTGATAAAGCTTGTATGGCAAACAGACGTCAACAAGTTCTGTAAAGAAAGGATATCTCGTTAATCTCGAATAGTACACTCCTGGACGTTGTAAAATTACACTTATGAAAATACATGTAAAACCCCGTTTCCATGAAGCGGAAAACAGACGCGTTTTCCGCGCGACTTTATTCGGCGTAGAACACGCGCCGATTAAAATTACTTCGCTTCAGTATTTACTGAATGTTCATGTTTCCAATGACGCGTTTTTAAGCGCTGAAAATATTCGGTGCCGAAAGAATTCGCTGTCCTAAGCGATTTTTTCTGCATTTCCGCGCTGAAAGTGACGTAGTGCGTGCTAAAATGACGTCCTTTCCTTTGAATACCTCCTCAAATACGAAAACAAGAAGTCACATGAAGTTTAGCATAGCGGTTTACGAAAGTTAACTGAGCTCGTGAGGGGCAAATAGTGTTTTTATGACGCATCCTTGACAGAAAATAAGGGCCACACCCTACAAAAGCAATCATCAAATCTTCAACGTCACTTTCTTCCAGATATGCAAGCTAAGCAAGCAAGCAAGCAAATTTACTATTTACTCCTTTTTGACAACGCCATTTTGACATTGAACCAAACGTGTATCCAAAAATCCACTTCATACTTCTGCGTTGGTTTTCAGCTTCTTGGAAACGGTTTAACGGCGAGGACAAAATACGCTTCTCGGCGCCGATAAAATCGACGCTAAAAAGGTAGGCTTCATGTAAACGGGACTTAATGCTGTTTCAGACTTTTAAGTTTTAGTAATTTTGAAGTGATCAGTTCTTAATCTTTTGGTTAATCTCTCACCCTGGCTGTAAAAATGTTTGCGCCAACACATTCGCCAAATGAGAAAAATTAGAGCCAAATTTAAGAAGTTGGAGCCAAATTTAATGCAAGTGGCTCCAATATGTTTTCGGAAATTTTTATTGTCTTTATATACTGGTATGATATATGCGTTTGCTATACTTGAACTATCAAAGACATATTCAATTGGTGCATAATATTTAAATATAAAAAAAGAAATATATGAAAATAAAATCAATACAAATACTGTCATATAATTCAAATGAAAATTAAATGAATTTAATTGACATTTAGTTTTATAATTAAATTATTAAAAAATATTTCATTCAATTGTCAAACAAAAAAGTTCATTCAATGAGAATAGGAATATTAATATTTTGATACATCAAGAACCAAACATAAACAAAAGAAAAAAAAAGTGTTCATGTTAAAAAAAATATATTTTGACTAAAAATAAAAAATTATATGGAAATATCAAGTGAAATTAAAAAAAAATAAATAAAAAAAATGGGTACGTTATATATCGGGTACGTTTTAGTTTGGATACGTTTTGACTCGCTCCATTAGCGATTAGTATAGAGTCATTTATATACATCGGTACATCTACGCTATTTACCAG
Organism: Solen grandis; assembly: GCA_021229015.1. NCBI lineage: Eukaryota > Metazoa > Mollusca > Bivalvia > Adapedonta > Solenidae > Solen > Solen grandis. Next base: position 15,969,499 of record CM037793.1, read on the forward strand.
TTGGAATCTAGATAGGTAAACTAAATAATCAATTTAAATCTTTTAAAGAAACGGTAGTAATGAAACATTGCTAATGTTTTTCGCTAATGGCCGCCATTGTGATGATTGCGCAATTTCATAGCAGTTCCAAATGCAGGTATACAATGTAAACAAAAGTCGGTAGAGAGTGTGACAAATATAAACAAGTTATAAGCTGCCAATACCATCCGAGTATTCCACATCTTTGCATAATTAGGAAGCCTTAGAATGCCTGTTGATTGGATAATCCCACAGCAGGTGCTGTTTACGTAAAGTAGTATACAGTGTAGAACGACCTGTATTTTTGTTCATTAAGGAACTTAAATAACCGCGGTACTTATTTACTGATTTCTTCTTCGTATGCGCCAAACACATTCGCCAATTAGAAAAATCTTGCGCCAGTTTCATAATTTTGTCGCATTTGGCGCCTTTGGCGACCGACAGCGTGAGGTCATCCTTGTTATTTAGGTACTTCAAATGAAATAAGGTTGATTTGTATATTTCCGTTAGTTTAATATTGGAAGTGTAATTGTATTTGGTAATTTGGTATTCAGTTTATACGTAGGCTGATTAAAGTAACATTAACAGGAGCAAGCTTCTGGTAACTTAGATGTGCTCTCGTTAACTTCAGTTTTTAAGGATGACCTAACGTTGATCTGATACTTAAACACTGACCTCACGCGCGTGTATATATTACGGCTCTAGGTAACTGGTTGGCAACGGACACGACCAAGACTACGGATTTCCAGATGTTCATATACATGTAGTTTCATATATAGTCTCATAGATAATAAAACATAATAATAGTACTTATTATCATGGTCAAAGTGACAAGCGATCGCGGTCATAAGACTACGGGATTTCTAAAATTGGAAACTCTTTGAACCTGCGTGGATCGCAACCACGTCCAATCTATGGTTTTGTAAGGTAATACGACCTTCTACAATGATAATAAAATAAATTCAGATAAAAACCAGTTCATACCCACAGAGACAGTATAACAAGTCATGTCATTTCAGTGGGTACAAAATAATTGTCATTTTGCTCCTGATGGGAAGGGACGTCTGTATTAGGGCTGTTGAAGGGTAGACAAATAACACAAGGACAATACCAGAATGCCTGAAAAATGATCTAAGTTAAACGAAGGGCTCGTTCAACCCGCACGATGTACCGTAATTGGTAGTTTGGTATGCATGGAATTCAAGCCCGAGAATTAATTAGTATGAAGGGAAAACCTGTGCAAATCTTTCCTTAATTTTAAAGAAGTTCCAGAAACAATAGCGTCCTTTGGGAAGTGGTTATATTGCAGAGAGAGGCAGCTGTGCGCGTACATATCACAGAAACAGAGAGAAGCTCAAAGGAATAAACTATTCGCCATGTTTGTAAAGTGAACCTCAATGGCGGGCTCCCAATCTGTCAAACGTAGTTAGCATTAAGAAATACTTAAAGATTAAGGGGCATGTTACATCATTATTGCTTGCCTTATAAAACATCGAAACTGTTTTTTTTTTAAATCAAATTTAGTTAGTTGCATTACTACTGATGTCATCTTTGTTGTTTGCTTAGATACTTTGAGACAATTGAATGCAGGAGTGTGTGCCTATTATGTTACAGATATTAAATATCATTAATTGGTTGTTTTGATGAACGTTGAGTCTGATTTACTGCATAGGTCAAATCATGCCGAAAACTATCTTGTGGTCCAGTAATATTAACGTATCACCCACAAAGAGGTCATATCGGAATAAGAACTTTGTCCTGTCTTCATATGTTGACGATATTTTGAAATATTGATTAGGCATATCAATTTACCATGCTGTTATATAATTTTAGGGTGTTGCCCTACCTTTGCTGGCGGTCAATGTCTACGTAGAAACATCTTAAGACCCAATATATTTCATAATGATTCAATTTTCATGAAAAAACCAAATATAAGATAATAATGACGTATCGTAGACACAAACGGTACATAACGTATAAATATCTGCTGTAAAATATCAGTTAAACGTATTAAAAAATGTTGATCAAATTACGCAAATGAGTATTTTGGATGGTTATCAAAATACTCCCATAGTTTACATTTTGCATTGGCGAGTATTCCCGAAGTCTGTGATCGGAAATAATTTGAATTTGAAAAAGCGTCGTCGATTCAAAGTTAAATATCTGCCACGTCATCAATTTATGCACTCGTGATTCGTTTACGGAGACATGCGGAATGTCGAAGTTGTTTCCCTTCTCGTGTATCGATTTATACACCGCAAAATGAGTTTGGGTATCGGGTACCGGACTCCCTTGTATCTAACTATTGTCTCTTCTGATGCTGTCTCTTCAGCAAAAAACATGTGGGAAATCTTTGACCTTAAGGTCTAAAATATGACCATAATAATCATAAAACATCTATCTATCCGCAAATTAGTTATTGTTGTAAACAACTGAATGATAGATTCTTTCTTATGTTTGTTGGGATTAACGTCCCACCGACAGTATTTCTGTCATTTGGAGACAACGTCTACTTGAGACAGATATAGTACTGCCACACTGCAGTATCACACCGTAGACATGTGGCATGATACTACACCCAGCCACATTATCCGGACACCGGGTCAACCAGTCCTGCAACTACCCTTATATGCTGAGCGTCAAGCAAGGAAGCTATAACAGTGCCATTTTTAGCTCACCTGAGCACAACGTGCTCAAGGTGAGCTTTTGTGATCGCCCTTCGTCCGTCGTCGTGTGTCGTGCGTCGTGCGTCGTCAACAATTTGCTTTAAACGACATCTCCTCTGAAACCGCTGGACAGAATTTAATGAAACTTGGCAGGAATGTTCCTTGGGTGAGGCTCTACAAAAATTGCTAAAATAAAGTTGATCCATGAAGAACTCTGGTTGCCATGGCAACAAAAAGAAAAATAATTTGAAAACTTTAAAAATCATCTCCTTCAAAACTACGTGCCAGATTTCAAAATAATTTGGTACAGATGTTCCTTGGGTCAACCTCTACCAAAGTTGCTAAAATTATTCCGATCTGTAAAAAAACATGGCCGCCAGGGGCGGGGCTTATTTGCCTTATATGTATATAGAGAAACCTTTAAACAACATCTCCTCTGAAACCACTGGACAGAATTTGATTAAACTTGGCAGGGATGATCCTTGGGTCAACCTTCACAAAAGTTGCTAAAATAAACTTGATCCATGTAGAACTCTGGTTGCCATGGCAACAAAAAAAAAGAGAAAAAAAAAGAAGAAAACTTTAAAAATCATCTTCTTCAAAACTACGTGCCAGATTTTAAAATAAATTGGTACAGATGTTCCTTAGGTCAACCTCTACCAAAGTTGCTAAAAAATTTCCGATCCGTAAAAAAACATGGCCGCCAGGGGCGGGGCTTATTTGCCTTATATGTATTTTGGGAAAACTTTAATCAACATTTCCTCAGAAACCAATTGACAGAATTTGATTAAATTTGGCAGGAATGATCCTTGGGTCAACCTTCACAAAAGTTCCTAAAATAAACTTGATCCATATAGAACTCTGGTTGCCATGGCAACAAAAAGAAAAAAAAATGAAAACTTTAAAAATCATCTTCTTCAAAACTACTGGCAAGATTTTAAAATAAATTGGTACAGATGTTCCTTGGGTCAACCTATTTATCTCATGTAAGCGATTTAGGGCCTCATGGGCCTCTTGTTTACGACTTTGGTGTGTCGCGATCGGGGACCGAACCCATTACCTCCCGCTTCCGAGGCGGGCGCTCTAGCTATTAGGCCACCAGGGACGGTAGATTCTTGCATCTCGTAACAAATATGTAGCACACATTTTGCTTTCAGTCCGAAGAATATACACTGCTTTTAGAAGTATAATGGGCCTTTAATACCCATATACTGCAAAACTTTTATGTTGTAATTTTAATCCCCTTTGCATTCACACATCCATTTATTGTAACAAATGCATTCTATTGTTTTTCAGTCATAATTCTCTTGAAATCACCGTCTTTAATGCCAACAAAACATATTTTCTAATTACATGTATGTCAGATTGACCTGCTGTGCGTTTTCAATTAAGCTGATATGTACTTTCTTTTAACATTTTCTTTTCATTTCAAACATGATATTTTTGACTAGGATGGTCAAATAAGACTTTATTTTTACCGATAATAACTGACGACAGAAGGTTTAAGGTAAAGTCGCTTGCGGTAGGTCGGTGGTTCTACCCGGATGCCTCCGTGCATTCGGGGTCTTCCTCCACCTGTAATTAACTGGACGTCGCTATATGACTGAAATACTGTCGAAGCGACGGTAAACTTAAATAGTCAAGTCTAGTCAAGTTAAGGTAAAGTCCCTGTAATGATTCCGCTACATTTCGGACCTCATGGCCTTTCCTAATGTTTCATTCCATTACAGGGACTACACCTTAAAGCGTTCGCCTCGGGAGCGGGGGATCGAGGATTCGATTCCAAATTGTGATTTACCACAGAAGTTAAAGAATATAGGGATCCAGGACATTTTGACACGTTGTGTGGATACTGCATTACCATGTCACATATCTACGGTATGATTTCGCTTTGAATCAGCACTTGATCAAAAGATAAATAAAAATTCCAGCAGCAATATTCTTAAAGGTTCAGGAATTCTTTCTTATCCCTTGTCGCATGTACTTTATTGATAAACATTTTTTTCTGAACATATTCATAAGATAATTATTAAAACAAACGCGTGTGTCTTAAAAGAATTTAGGCTGTATCAGTTTTTATTCTCATCACCCAAGATTAGACTATACACGACCCTGTCAAGCCTTCACAAGGCATTTGTGACCAATCATGTTTTAAACAAGTACAACCCAAAATAAGGTTACCACTTTGAAAGACTTGTTATTCTTTGACACTAAAATCGAAATTAAACCAAGGCGAGTTAGGCATCGGTATCGGACCCAGTACACATGGTCATATTCTTAATGGAATTTCGTTTTCTTTCTTTTTAGCTCACCTGAGCACAGCGTGCTCAAGGTGAGCTTTTGTGATCGCCCTTCGTCCGGCGTCCGTCGTGCGACGTGCAACGTGCGTCGTCAACAATTTGGCTTGTTAACACTCTAGAGGCCACAGTTTTGGCCCAATCTTCATGAAACTTGGTCAGAATGTTTCTCTCCATAAAATCTTGAAAAAGTTCGAATTTGGGTCATGTGGGGTCAAAAAGTAGGTCATGAGGTCAAATCTTAAAAAAACATTGTTAACACTCTATAGGCCACATTTTTGCCAAGGGGAAAAAGTCATGAGGTCGATCTTAGAAAAACTTTGTTAACACTCTAGAGGCCACATTTTTGGCCCAATCTTCATGAAAATTGGTCGGAATGTCTGTTTCCATAAATCTTGGTCAAGCTCAAAAGTTGGTCATGTGATGTCAAAAAGTAGGTCCATATGAAAAATCCAACATATGTTGCTCATTTAAAATCAGGTGAGCGATTCAGGGCCATCATGGCCCTCTTGTTTTTTTATCATCGGGATTCTCCGAATGATTGAATTGAACTCATACGTAATGTTGTCCAAGAATACACCGTGTGTTGCCGGTATACGAGGAAATTCATTTGAGCGTAGAGAAATGACATTTTATAGAAATATAGCGTTCAGATTTGAGGGTTTCGTTAGTAATGTTGCTTACTTACATGTAATCAATCTATAGATAGAGACTGTGACGTCGAAACCCTGCACTAGTCTCTATTATATTAGACTAGTGCAAGGTAGTGACGTCACAGTATACTAGACCGTATGATTCAGCCCAAAACTGCGAATTGTGATTCCGCGCAAATAGACCCACGTAATAATAGAAGCTTTAAATGAATATGACCAAAGGTTAGAAACATAAGCATGCTATGATAATTCTAAATGTGACTTTATTATTGTCGATACTTTATATTGTAATTGTAGATTGGCAATGAAAAAAAACTTTAAATGATTTTTGGAAAAGCTTGGTTGGTAATTTAAACAATGTAAATAGCGCATTCCAATAACATAATAAATTGACAATAACTTCATTGCCCATTTAGATATTTTATTTACGTTAGTTATCTATTTTAATGCAATCTCCAACGCAATGAGATCTTCGTGGCGTAACCATGATTTTACCCATGATTCTTTGAGCGATTCAAACCAGTGTTGACACATTGACTTGTAATAATAGAATACTATTAGAAATTAAAACCACGAAAACCAATGACATTATGTAATCCGTCGGCGTTTGATGTTGTCAATATGGTATCATCCGTAGGAGATATTTCTATTCGATGATATAATTTGGAAATTGGTCGGAAATTATGCAAACGTTACCTTTGTTAAAACATTTTTAGGAGTTGGAAACTCATATTTTCAAACGTTTTGAGTATCATTTTCTATCTTGAGTTATGATTTTGCTGGCAGTATAAAACCGATGCGTGTCTGCAAAATTTCTAACCTGTTAATGCCTGTTGTAATGATTTGGATTTTTTTTTAGTTTAGTAAAAATTAAATAAAACTATACGAGATTTCTTATACTCTCATTTCTTTGTTTGCTCCTTGATTTTCATGCTGATGTGCTGAAATGTGTTTTGTTGTTGTTGAAGTTCTGCGATTTGTTTTCGGTAAAGAACATTTTTAAAAAAAATTAAAATCAATGCAAAACACCACGAGTAATTATTTGATAACATAAGAATTTAAACACATGCTTTGTAGTTGTTCAGAACCTCTCGGTTTCGTATGACGACATTAAATAGGAAATTAGTATGATACTTATCTTTTTATATATTTTGTCAAAAGGAATTTATGACAGTATTTTGTATTTAACATGTTATATATTTACTTACTTATAGATACCAAATTTTAAGTTTGTGTTGTAGTTTGATACATAATTTCATATAAACTTGCTTTAGACCATTTTTTTTATGAAACATTCTTAAGACGTGATTACATAGCTTGATTTTTCAGTCACATGATGAAAATCACTGAAACTGAATTCAAACTGCATGCCTCCCGTCAAATATTTTAAAGACGAATTATATAGCTCGTTTTAACATATTTTATTTTCATGGATTATTTCGTATTGTACTTGAACTTACAAAGAATATCAATTTAATAAGGATTAAAGGATTGATAACCAAAAAGTTCGTATTTGAGTATTGGAGCTTTGAAAATATAATAGATCATTTCACAAGAGGATCGGTAATACCCGGTATAATTCGCTGATTTAAATTGACCAATCAGTGACTGGGGAAATATTTCAAATGTATGTTTATTTCCAATTATACACCAGCTCGTGGGGTACTCGTTGATTTGCGTAGGTTTTCGTCTCATTTCGGAGTGGTCTATTGACAAATGTAGAGGTAATAAATACGTTTATTAAAAGACAGTGTGCATGTTATATATATATATGAAAATATAACTTCCTTGTGTCTGCTACATTAGTAGCTAGTCGTCTGCTCTGCTGAAAATTGTCACAAGGTGTGACTTTCACCCGCCGTTATTTTACGATATCTCTCTTTGTTTCTTTTCTTTTACTCTTCTCCTTCGCACTGGGGATTTAGCGAAGACTGTAGACAGCTTAATATTATCATTTTTATTTTACTTAATTCAACTTAATACCACAAATATAGAATAATCTTATTTTCTTTCTTCCCATGTTTCACACGTGTTTCCGTATATCCAACTGACTCTCTCATATGCAACCAAAAACATCCTTTACAGATTAATGATCAGATTAGTATTCTTAAAATAACGTATCTCACATACAATCATATACATTTATAATCATACATAGAACATTGTAAGGAAAACAAGATTCAGGGTGTCAAAGGGAGAAAGCAACTTCAGTGTCACGAAAGGTGAAATAGTTACAATATGTTGACTTATTTAATCAGAGATGATTTTTAAAAAAAAAAAAAAAATTAATTATGAAAATAGGATATGATTAGTTTGAAAATATGCATTTTGCCTAATCAAATTAGATGCTTTGCACTTTGAATCCAAGAACATAAGCTAAGTTAAGAAGTGTATAATCATAGGTTGGTTTACAGTTACAAAACAGTTTAACAGTGTACATAAAAGATCTGAAATAACTAACCATAAAAGAAGATTTTTTTTCTTTTCTACACAATAAAACCCCTTTAAATCATGTATTAGATGAATTTTATCATTGTAGGTTAACAATCTATTTTGATGGACGCATTATCATAAATTCGGGATATCGATGTTAGTTTAACTTCTGAAATTTTTCTGAAAAAAAAGGGATAAATTGTTGGTTATTTCATTTAAAAAAGATATTGGCTATTTTTTGTTTAAATTTAAGATACTGGTTTTTAAAAAAATTTTAAAAAATTTTTTAAAAGTAAAGTATTGGCTATTTAAATATCAAAGTATAAAGATAAAAAACATAACTTGCTGTATAATATAGCTACCAGATTGTAGAGATTTTAGAAGCGTCTTACAAATAGGTATTGTATACGTTTGAAAATTAGCCTTTTATACTCTTCCGATATCGTATCATGGTGAGTATCGATCATCAAATGTAGTACACGCATGTGGGGGACTGATCGCTACCCCCACCACCATCACCACCATCATCATCATCATCCCCAACACAACCACCATCATCATCATCATCATCATCATCCCCAACACAACCATCATCATCATCATCATCATCATCATCATCATCATCCCCAACACAACCATCATCATCATCATCATCATCATCCCAAACACAATCACCAATTCACCACCATCATCATCATCATCATCATCATCATCATTATCTCCAACACAATAACCATCACATCATCATCATCATCGTCATCCCCAACACAACCACCATCATCATCATCCCCAACACAACCATCATCATCATTATCATCATCATCATCGCCATCACCATCATTAACATCCTCCTCAACTTTATCATTTTTTCCAATTTCTTTTTGTATTTTTCTGTCCCCGGATGACCACTTGGGCTTGTTCTGCATGTACTGATACATATATAACAAACTGCATCATTTCCCCATTCGTTTTAAGCAGTCGAAACCAATATTACATATAAAGGCCTCGATGAAATGAAACGAAAGAAAATAGCCATGGTACTTATGGAATTGATATTGGACTCCTGCCCTTAACAGTCATTTGTAGTGAGTGAATTGGCCTTCGTTGCTTATTTCCTAGACATAATGGTGATAAAAAGTTCTATTTCTGTGATGAAATGCGCCTTTGTTTATTCTGACTAAAAGCCATTGGTCCGTTGATGCCTCGTGTAAGAGATAATTAATTCTCATTACTAGTGAAAGAGACATTTTATAACACCAGACGGGACGTTGCTAAAAGAAACGCGCATGTCTTAACCGTAGGAAATGAGAGTGTACTCGCCTTCGACAACGCGGATTTATACTAAAAATATAAGGACAGTAATGTCTTCTCAGTTGGTTCAATATATAGGACTGTCCCCAGTGGCCGAGTGGTTAGAGCGTCCGCCACAGTAGCGGGGGTCCTGGGTTCGATCCCCGGCCTTGACATACCAAAGTCGTAAAAATGGTACTGTTATAGCTCCTTTACTTGGCGCTCAGCATATAAGGGTACTTGCAGGGCTGGTTGGCCCGGTGTCAGGATAATGTGGCTGGGTGTGGTATCATGCCACATGTCTACGGCGTTGTACTGCTGTGGGACATCACTATATCTGTCCCAAGTAGACATCGTCTCCACATGACTGAAATACTGTCGGTTGGACATTAAACCCAACAACCAAACAAACAATCAATATACAATAGTCATTTAATTTAAATTTATAGAATACTTCCGTAATGTTACGAAAAGGACAGGGGCTGCCGTAATGTACTTAAAATCCAAATTAATTTAGGTTAAAAAGCATGTACACGCATGTACCCCAGTAGATCAGCCCCTATCCTTTTTGTAACATTTCGGACATGATTTATAAAATGACGAAAACAAACCCAATTCATTTCCTTATTCAATCAGTTATACATCATATTTTTCTTAAAAAAAAAATATTGTACTCCGAATTACAAACCAATCAGGAATTATTTTTAGCTCCAACATAATGACAGTGGTTAAACAACAGATGCACGGGATAGTATTTCAGTCATAAGTTGACTTTCGTTTACTTGAGGCAGATATATGACTGCCTCACTGCGAGATCACGTCGTTACTAACTGGCATAATAGAACACCCAGTCTAATTATCATGGCAACCCAGTCCAATTATCATGGCAACCCAGTCCAATTATCATGGCACCCGGTCCAATTATCATGGCAACCCAGTCCAACTATCATGACAACTTATACGACTGAATTTTGAAAGAGATCAGTCTTTAAGCCTTTATCGTGATATTAAAGAAATGAGCCTTGTATTTTGGTCTGCTTTGTTTTTTTGGTATTTAAAGAATGGAGTGTCTTTGCGAGTAATGTGGCATATTGGGCATTTGTGAGATTTATAACTATAGATGCCAATCTTTATCACTATCGATATTTGATTTTATCATAATAGGATATAGTGTCTCAATTACATTAAAACGTATCTTAATTGACGCTCGCTAGGTAGGATCCGATGACATCGCATTAAAGGTCGACTTAAATTGACCTTTTATTAGTCAATCAAATCGCAGGCTCCAAAATGATTTGGTAGAACTTCGTGAATCTTTGCAACGAACTGAAATTTTGCTGATGTCACCAAGGTATTCCGATTTTCAAATTAAACTTGTTTTTAATCGTGCACTTTCATTAAACAATTTCGATATCATTTTTTAAATTGATATTCGCGACGTAAAGTTTGACTTGAGACCACCTATGACGGGATGTCAGATCTTCGTAACGTGGAGAATCAGAGCGAAACGAAGAGCTGATTTTAATGAGATTGTAGTGTGTCTATTATATACGTTTATCAGTATCAAATAATCAGAGCATATGGAAGAAGAAAGTAATTAAGATGGACATAATAAAGACGCCAGTGTGGACCTTCTGTTTTCCAAAGGCAAAGATCATAATGTCATTTAAGGTTATCCTTCCACCATCCAGCATTAAATTATAATCATAGTCATTCAAATGCTTAAAGCTCCTTCAGTGTACGGGTTGTGTGAGCACCTATTGAATTGGCATTATAGGCTCTTTCGCTCAAAGTCTTTAAAAGCTTGCACTTACTACAAAATTCCCACGATCACTTAATGCACCATGATCACAATAAAATAATGGATGAGTTACCTTAAGAAAATTACAAGTCACAACAAACCTTCGTGTTCAATGTTCCAGCCCGAATGCACAGATAGGCGAAGTTATCAAGACACCCTAAGATTGTGACATAGAAAGAATATATATGTGTAAGACCATTCATTTCTGTGAAATGTTCAACAGTAAGAAACTCCCGGCAAAATAATTGCATGTCGCACTCTCGGTTAAATCTACCTCTGTCAAAAAATAAAAAGACGTATAAAACAGTTCCCTGTGACGTAGCATGGAAATACCACGGTGATTAACAGTCGCTGTAGTAAAGACCCAGTATTTCGCAGTAACAAACAGTTCGTGTAAATTAAGAGATGTCCAGATATGACTTCTATACTGCTCCCAGAATCACACTCACTTACATGACACATTTCTCACCGCGTGGGTTCGAACCCCGATTGGGTCATTCGGATTTTCATGTAAGGAAGCCTTCCAGCTGGCTTGCGGTAGGTCGGTGGTTCTACCCGGATGCCTCCGTGCATTCGGGGTCTTCCTCCACCTGTAATTAGCTGGACGTCGCTATATGACTGAAATACTGTTGAAGCGATGGTAAACTCAAATAGTCAAGTCAAGTCATGACACATTTATCCGTTTCTCTCAGACTTGATACTGTTGTACAGTAAAACCTCGCTATTAAGACCCCCATTGCTTCCAGCGAAAACAGGTCATAACAGCGAGATGCTCATAACAGTAAATTTTACCAATAAAGTCATAACATAAAAAATTGTGGTTCCAAATGAGCGACCTTAATTCAGATGTGGTATTAAAGCAAGGATTCTGAACAGGGTTGCTTGCAACTTTGTGTTATAGAATTGATATTTCCGTATCGGACAACATTTTAAGGCTATAGTGGAAAGTATTTAAATTTCCAATTTTTTGTTCCAAATTTGTTTCCTGGCTTATTATGAAGTTTGTTTTTTTTCGGCGAAGCTGTATAAAATTGATTCAGACCTACTTCTTCAACGAATCAAATGTTGGTATGCAAATGAAGCAAGAGTAAATGCCATGCCATCAATGGCTTGTATAATTTATTTCTAGCATATTTATGATATTCCAATTTAAAATGGGAGTTTCAGGTTGTATAGTTCTTTCTACTTGATATAACAGGTTTCTTTTTGAAAGGTAACACAGTAATGAAAATTTAACACTTCTATATCAATTTAGGAATGCTGTTTTGGCAATATGATTAAAACAACTAAATAAGAAGCTGGCGTATGTTTATTTTTAGATAACAATTTCCCCTAATTTGTAAAAGTGGACACGACCTTCAGGGGAGGCTACTACTGCGGAGAAGTTAAGCAGTTTGTTGTGCGGATCTGGAAAAATAATTGGATTTTCGCGATTTATGATCTTTCGGATTCGCTTGATTGCATATGAATTGTCTTTACTTTTTTCTAACGTTTCCAACTTTATAACAGTTTTAATCTGTTTTACATGTTACAATTGACAATTTTTTAGCTACGCCGAATATCTTTTTTAAAGCTTTTTTCTTGTTTATGTTTCTATAAAAATACTATTGCATTATGGGATTCGAAACTGAATTGAAAAGTGTTAATGATTGGTCCTGGAGATAACATGCTTAATAAACTGAAATAAAAAAAGTAAATGCGCGAAATCGATATTTATACGAAATATCGTCAGTACTTCAGTTGTATTTACGTGTACACATTCGATTCAGAACTCGAACATTAGCTCAGATGGAAAGTATCATTTCTTAGCTTTAGAAAACCGGAATACTGCGCGCTGCAAGTTTAGGTCTCTTGATCGAATTCAAGGTAAGACCACTAGTTCGAATCTAAGATAAGGTCACGAGTTCGAATCAAAGGTAAGACCACTGGTTAAATTCCAAGGTTAGACCACTAGTTCGAAACAAAGGTTAGGTCACTAGTTAAATTCCAAGGTTAGGTCACTAGTTCGAACCAAAGGTTAGGTCACTAGTTGTAAGTTCGATTATATGGCGAGGTCACTAGTTCGAGTCCAAAGTTTAGTCAATACTTCAAATCTAAGGTAAGGTTAATAGTTAGGCCACTAATATTGAATTGGGAACGTTTTCTAAAATATAAAATCTTATTCCAATCTTAAAAAAATGCGTAGTGATTTTTTTTTCGAAAAAAAGTAGAAGGAGCCTAGATTATAGCTTTGTCAATTTTTTATATTCTAGTAAGAGGTAAAGCAATCAGTGGCAAATACAATTTATAGATGAGGAGACTGAGTATTGTTTACTAGAAACAGGTTTAGAAGGAACAGATGACAATGCAGATGGCGCTATCTAAAGAAATTGCGACCGGCACGTAGCTATACTACGGTCATCTGAACTTCCGGTGTTGATCGCCTAAAACAGCACTGTATGTTCCCCTGTTTCGATGTCGATTTTTTTTCTGTTTGTGTGCAACATCTTTGTTTTTGATCTAATTTACTCAATGATCCATTTTAAAAAAAAATCATTCATCGCGTTAGCAGTGAAACTGAACGGCATCAAACCGCATGTCGGTTCTTGGTACAAATATTATTAACTCACTCTATTGCCATGGAAACGCATGCAGATTTCGGTCGAGTTAAGGGCAAAAACTGGTCTCAAATTTCAATTTCTCACATTTTCAGGCAGAGTGACAAGGAATGTTTTAATCGAGATCACAAAGAAAATGCCTGCCCGCACGTGTGTGCACGTGATTTCACGCGCGCACGCGTAATTTGATTAAGTTTAATGTACGAGATCGGAGAGACTGATTACATTTGTATTCACTCAAGATGTTGTGTTCGACACTTTTAAATTGCAAAAATAGATGGATTGTTCTTTTTCAAGTCTGTTTGGAGCTGCGTCAGATGGATAGAGAACAAATCCACTTATAACACAATTGAAAACAAGATAATTTAAGGGTATCCCAATTAAGTAAAAAAGAAGGAAAAAAAAGATAATTTTGTAAGACTTGTTTTCTAAATGAATATGTTTTGTATAATTTTATATTGTATAAGAATAAACTACGTGTATTTAAGGAATTCATTGATGCAAGCTGTATGGTTTTGATATTAAAAATCGCGAGTTGGCGTTCATTTTTTTTTGACGAAGTTATAAGCGTTGTATCAAATGTACACAGCCCATTGATCTTTGATATTATTTGCCCACCGGAATAAATTGTGCGAAATTTAATAGCATTTGTGTCGGCGTACTTCAGCTGGTTCAGTCTAGTTTGATAGGCGGATTTGTGTATGACAATGATCAAATAGATTGCGTTTTTTAAAGGTCCCTTGAGATTCTGGCTTTTACCAATGTAAACGACCGGTGGACATAAAATTTCTGCGACAATTTCGATTTTCCCTCAAACACACATCCCAATAAATGCCATTAATGCATTTTGTGATAAAAAGAGCATTTCAATTCGTGGAATAGCTAACGCCGAAAATAGCACAATTTATATAAGTTATACAATATCTATTTCGAAGTCTGGAGACTACAGGGAATTATTTAAATGGCACAGTGATCGTCTTGAGATGAATACAGTGAATTTAAAGAACCTTCTTCAATTTTTAAATTTGATTTCTATCGATTTAATAACATCTGATGAATGTGCTATGATTCTAGACAGGTTGAAAAGATCTAACACACAGAACTGATCTTCAAGTAGAAAAAAAAAATCCCCAGAGATTAAAACAATTGAAGATGAAGAAGCACACACAAACTGTTTAGGAATAGCGAATCTGATTAAATAATTCATTGTTTATTTGTGATCTTAAAGGAGATTCTGGAAAGTCTTTTGGATCCTGGTCCAAAGGTTTGAATGTTGAACCCCATTCGGTCACGTGACTTCATACTTGACAAAAATGCAAATAATTAGTAATTTAGTACTATCCAGACTTTGTATGGACATATTTAGAGTTAAACATTATTTACATTAGTCTGAGAGATTGAAATGTAAGTTCTCAATACTTACATAAATCGCTCTGAATGGCGCGAATGGTGGAATTTGTAATAATGTCTTTCAAGCAAGCTGGAGCAACATGAACAAAATAAAAATCTCATCAGTGTGTTCCAAATGCAGAATATGAATATGTATTTCATGTGTATTGGTGCATTTGAATAATTCACAGAAGGTCGTGTAAATTGATGGAGACATGATATATCGTAACGCAATGCATATTAAAATTAATGATAAAAACAAGGAAAAAAGAATGAGCATTGCATCAGTTTGTTCAAAGTCAAAGTTCACAGAGTACAAAGAGCAAAGTTCAGTGTCATTATTAAATCTAGGAGTTTCACAAAGAACCCCTCATTTGTCTCGGCAGGGTTTCCGGATTGCGTAGCGGTTAAAGCACTGCCCTGTTCGATCCAAGTCCCACCTGACGTTGTGTCTCTAAGACCTATTGATCATCCATACAGAAAAGTTGATTTCTAGTGTTATCCTGGTTTACCCTCACATCATGGACCCTTCCAACACTATCGTCTGTGCAAGCGAATGCAGTTTAAACTAAAATCTTGTCACATAGACTTTATACGTAGAGCTAAAATTACATTCAACAATGAACATTATCCCATGTAGAGTAGATAACAGTTGGTTTCCAATCTTAACATATAACTCATCATCTCCACTATCAACCGACCATTCTGCAATCTTCTTTTCCCAAAAAGCAAAGCACCACAAAATGTTCAAGGTTACATTGAACAGTTTGTGTATCAATAGTGATCTTATATGGTGCTCTGGTAGAATTAAAATAGTACGTATTTCACTTCAAATGCTTTCATTTGGCTATGTACGAGGACAATCAAAATTTTGGTGTCCTCTTCTGCAACTTCAACTTTGGTCAGATTTAGAGAGAGCAACGTCGGAATTTTAACAAAGTACAAATTTTTTCAATCTTATGTGCCCATCACCAAATTCTGTGATTGTGAGTCATGTATGCCACCACATTATGAACTCACTCGAACACAGCCGTATGTGCCGATCAAAGAGTCACAGTCGTGTTTTACTTCGTCCATCTCCAGGAATCCCCCGTAAGATTAAGCTCCTGTGTAACATGACCTTGTGATTTGACAGTTTATAATAAAGCAATTCACGTTTTGAGAAAAGGCAAAACTGTTTCCATACATGGAGAACGACTTCGAGAATGACTTAACGTATGCAAATAAGAGACTTGAGACAGATATCAGCTTTAGTGATTATCAATATATAATTTACAGTAGTTCCAATATGTTGCCGTATTAGATAAATTGGAGAACATTCGTGGAAAGGTTTGCCGTTGACATTAGGGTGAGATTGCGCAAGACACGGGGTTAAGGGTAAAACCAAAGGGGAGACCCGGAAATGTAAAGGAATGAATAAACATTGTCATGTCAGAACATTGAGAGCAGTCTGAGAGAAGGCTCGTGTTTGCTCGATACACTTTTAAACTTAGTCATTTAACGTCGAATGGAAAACACGTTCTTACAACTTCCTTTTTCTTTTGGGTGGACCAGTTCATGGCGTCTTCAATTCATGGAATTCTTTACACATTCATTGTGAGTACTTCTACTGATAAAATATACGTCAATGTCAAATTATTTGTTTGTTTATTTGTTTGCATAACGAAAAAGTACCAAATTAAGTTGTGGAGGTAAATTGATAAGTAAGAACTAAGTTCTAATTCTCACGTATCTATATATAAACGTATTGGTAATGGTCATATATATGTTTTTTGGTGTTTTTTTCTACGCTGTGTTTCGGTTTCGGTTAGAAATTCTGGGCTACTTTATAACTCTTGAAGCTTGATGCAAAATAATATTAAATTTGGAAATATGTTCGCGATACATATCTTTATGTTACGTTTTTTAAAAAAAATAGTTGAGTGTTCTCTGACAGGAAGACTGCACCAATTCCCATACATATATAACTAATCTATCAATCGATAGCCATGTGTCGCATTTGTTCCGTGTCGAGGATAATAGTAAAGATTCGTAATGTTGAATTTATACATAATGATAAATGGTACTGCATATATTTCCCTGCTTACTTTCCACATGATTCGAAGCGGTGAGAGCGAAACTAGGCTAAGAGCATATATTTATGTTAGCACTTAGCCTAGTTTCGCTCTCACCCCTTGATGTGATGATTTTTTTTCGAGCTCGAAAATGTTGATCAACTACAGTATCGCTTCTGAGACGTTCGCTTTTGGTAATCTACACCTTATTACTTTTGTCTACATTTATGAATGTAACGCTTAATTGTTTAAGATTTATTCAGTTACGTCAATTAAACACAATTCTCAACTCATACGCTTATCTAAGTCAATAGTACTTGGGTACTTTGCCCTTCAGAAAGGTATTAAAATGTCTTGCCATCAGCGGGGATTGAACTCCTAACCTTCGGACCCCTAGTTAATGAACACTAAAGTGGAGCACGGCGCTTGGTACATCAACGTTCCCTGAATATAATCTTCATCTACACGTGCATGATTTACACGTGCATGCAAATAACAAAATGTTATTTTAATATTACAAATGCTTTTCCTATTTAGAATCTCTTTTTTTTTAAATAGCTATTTATCAAATTTGACAGATTGATTTTTAAATGTTATCTACAGGCAATTTGGCATAGGTGACGAATTTAGCTTAGCACTGGAAGTAGATACACAAGAAAGTCTGAGAGATGAAAGTGAAATTGATTTTACATCAAGGGATATCCTAGGCCTTAAAGTTTGTATCATGGATAAATATACAATATCAATTTCTGAATATGAAGCACATAGTAGATTTTACCTTGTCGATTTTCAACTATTGCAGCCGAAATACGATTACACAATGCAATAGTATTGGACAGAGGGGAATTGATGTGCAAACAGTTGTCGCTTTGCTAGTTTTACTATTTAGGTACTCTTTTTCTTTGCTGAATTCATTTTTCTTATTTGTGGTAATCTGTGGCCGAGCGGTTTGTGGCCGAACGGATGAAGTGAAGTCGTTGACATAGCATTACTCAGCCCCTAATCGCTTAAATTCGAATCACGGCTGGGTAACCCATGTTATTCTTTCACACGAGGCGGTCTTCCAGCTGGTCTGTTGTAGGTCGGTGGTTTAACGCAGGTACCTCTGTTCACCCTGGTCATTCTCCACCTGTAATAAGAGCTTGACGTCGCTATGTGACTGAAATATTGTAGCAGCAACGATAAAACATCAACCCAAAATATCTTTTCTCTTTCATCGGTCTCGTATTTTTCTTTTTCGGCGGAGCTGTATGCCTTTGCTACTGACACATATCTTTTACCGATTTCGACCATTCAGAAATGATTAGACATTTATTTCTAAGCGCAATTGCTTATAGGCAGTGTTCTCATTGGCTAATTGTCTAGACCGGTTCATTTACTTTTTTCACAAATGTGAAAACCAATGTGCACTATCAGAGATACAGACTATTTGCTTTCATGTTTATAAAGGTACATTTAGAGACTTACATTTTTGCAGATACTGCATCTGCAAAAGTTTTACGTTTTACAGTTTGTCCTACTTGATCGTCAAATGAAATGCTTTGTATTTCTTTCAGAATTCGAAAAGGATATCTTGTTATGGAGAAAATATGGTGCCTACGTGACCAAAGACCAATATGGGCGGAGCTTGTTGCGACGGCGAATGATTACGTCATGTTTTGTCAGCTAAAATATATAAATGTACCCAGTAAAACTGACTATGCATCGTACTAAATGCATCACGTGTGGGAGGTGGTTCCATAATGCGAGGTGTAAGGCAAACTTATGACGTACGTGTCAAATTGTAAATATGTTATTGTTTATATGAAAAAATTCTACGGATTTATCGCAGCGCTCCGGTTCGCGTCGCTTGCGATAACATCCATGAAATTTAAAATATAAACGATAACTAATTACTTGAAAAACTGTTTTCAGTTTACAATGGCGCTTTCACAATAAAACGTTTATAATCAAAAGCCTATGTTTACATATGTTTGGGTCCAGAGATCATGTGTTCCGGCTTTTTAGACATCTGTCCATTTATGGATATACGCTAGTAGTTAAAAATGTAAGGATCTTTATCAGATTTATGTTAAACTGAAAATAATTTCGACCCCTTTACAATTTTAATATCATTTTTTTCTATATGAGCTACTTTTTTCCACTGCATTTGAAGCGTTTTTCATTTCAACCCAAGATATAACAATCATCTAAATATCTCAATTCATATAACTTTCCACACCAACTTAGATCAACTAAGCATGCCGCAGAAATTGTTTTAAAGATAATTTTTGTTTCCTTTCTTTTCCGTTAACCCTTCTTCGCCCTATTTTTCTGGGATTTGTCCCTTTTAATACTTCTATCATATTAGCTTTCTATCGTCTAAAATTGAATATAACGTGGGTGGCATGTTGCCATCGAGATAGGATGATGGACTACATAATTTCAGAGAAACCTTGTGCACCAATCTTTAAAAAATAAATAGTTTCTTTTGCGCTTGAGAGAGAGAGAGAGAGAGAGAGAGAGAAAATAGGTCATGCGTGTGTGTGTATTTGTGGCCCGGCAGTCTTTTACTCAGAATACAGTAATTTTTTCTATGAATTACTGTTACAGTATAACAAGATCGTCTGAAAAGAGAACCATTGATGATGAAATACATGTATTCGTGTCATTGAAAAACAAAAGGAACAGAACCGGTCGAACCTCACAGCCTTGAGGGACACCGGATGCTACAGGGGCTGGATTGACACTTTACAATCCACATTGATTTTTTTCGACATCTTTATGTTCATTATTTATTCTTATACCGTGTTATATGTCAAGCACAACATACTGTGATATGATTTATGGTTCATTCTCACTGAGTCGTGGTTCAGTGGTAATGTACATGGCTATGGATACGAAGGTTATGGGTTTAAATCCCGAGGATGGGAAGAATTTTCACGGTCTTTTTAGCCAAAACTTCAACTCATTAAATTCTGGTATACCTACCCATCTTCTCTCTCTTCCCCTGTGAACAGACGCCGTAATACATCTGCGACATATTTCTAGAAATACACGACCTCCCATTAGGCGCAGAAATGAAGTATCTGAATAAAAATATGGGGATTTGCTAAATATAGCTCAACAAAATAATACTCAGTGAAACATCTTGCAAAATGTCAACCGAAATATGAGACAGCCGTGCTGTGCTAACGAGCAGATGAAGAGACTCATCATATCAATTTGTTGTCCTGCCTGACGAACATGGGTGGTCGGTCAGTCATTGTGACCACCTTGCAATGTGTTCATCAGAAACAGAGTCCAGTAATCGATAGTGTCATTTTACCAGAAAATGATAGAAGAAAAAGGCGTGGCATGTCGAACGGTCCGTATCTGAGCGCTTATACAATACTGATCAGATGCAAGCGTCTAGTGTACTGATTTGCATGATCAATAAAAGCTCGGAGCAGTGGAGTTTCCTTCTTACTAAATATCGGGCACTACTAACTTCTTACTGTTCACGGATTTACATCGGATTATTTGAACGCAAGCGTATTCTAAGTAAGTTTATATTTGTATATTTACTAGTTATTAAGAATGATTAATTACACATTTCATTACGACTGGAAACTGTCGGCTCGTGTGTCAATGTATAGAGCACTGTATAACTGGGTTTCAATTGCCGTGAAAGAAATACTTATTTTGTCGCCGCCTCATGCCATATGCCATCGAGTCTGTTTATGATTTATCTGTGGTTCAGAGATTTGCATATTCCTTTTTTCCCTCCTGGCCTGACTCTCAGCGTATCATTTACAGTCGGATCAATCGCTGTAAGCTGTTACAGTAATATACCCTTTAGGTTAATGCCACTTTGATACGCTAAACCAGTGTATTAACACTGTTGTATTACAATTACTCTGAGTAGTCGCGTTTTATATCAAATCAAACACGGCAAAACGTGCAACTTCCAGCAATATTAGCGTAGCATATTGCTGGGATAATTCAGGGCCTCGGGACCTGGGATATACCATGCTTAGCCGGTCGCTCTGTGTCATTGCAAACGCTTTGTTTAGCGTTTCCCTGACACTGGTGTGTGAAAAATGCGACAAGTTTCTAGTAGTAAGCAGCCAGATGGTCGCTCATCGGACCACGTGCTCCATGTTTTAACGAGAGTTTCTCCTTCTGTACTTGTCACCATTGTTATTACGCTTGAACACTGTCTGATTTGTCTGATAGGAGAATTTCGCAACTTGATAATAAGCGGCAAAAACAACACATGGATATTGATCAATAACTTGTTGGTCTGTGGTATTGATTCAGATCAGGCCGGACACAAACACGTACGTGTATCCTCGTGTGCTTGATAAGTGTTAAAGAGTTGATTAGAGGAAGGTTTTTTTTCTGATTGAGCAGTGTATCGTCGATATTTTAGCATCCTTTATTTTCTGTTAATCCATTCACTTATCATAACACTATACATGTATATTATTTGCACAACGCAAATCTATAAACAAACACTTATTTATCTGTCTATCAATCCTTCCCTCAGTCCGTACAGCAATCCTTCCATCCACATATATACATAGAATTACACGTACATATAGGTTCATACACTCGAATGCATACGTACATACATACACTTGTATATGTCTGATTTGACTTGACTTGACTTGACTATTTGAGTTTACCGTCGCTTCGACAGTATTTCAGTCATATAGCGACGTCCAGCTAATTACAGGTGGAGGAAGACCCCGAATGCACGGAGGCAACCGGGTAGAACCACCGACCAACCGCAAGCCAGCTGGAATGCTTCCTCACATGAAAATCCGAATGACCCTGCCGGGATTCGAACCCACACGGTGAGAGGCTGAGTGAATGTTAAAGTCACAGCGACTTTATCCTCTCGCCCACGGAGGCCCCACACTTATGTGTATGTATGTGTGTGTGTAGGGGGATATATACATACTGACCAGGTTAAGTTTTGCCTATTATTAAAACATGTATACAGAAATACATACTCTGTTTACGTTGTGTCATATCATACGATTTTTTTTAATCAACCCGATATAGATATTAATTCCTAACGAATGTACCATCCCGTTGTTCTATACATTGCATCCCAAATAAAGATTTGTACGCTTTGGCAAGTCTATGACGTTTTACTAAGATATCAAAGTAACACATGAATATAATGTTGATAGATTTTTAGTGGGTATGTAGATGAACATATGATATGTACGTCTCCTGGTGTATGTTCCCTTTCTTTGATAAACCTAGATCAAACAGTGTATAAATACACTATTTAAAAACTGGAGTCTGAATGGAACAGCGACACGCATTTATCGAAATGAAAAAAAATAAAAAAAATACTGGCAACAATCTGTTATTTCGCCACCCGACTTAGATGTTATGAAGGATTATGACCAGCCTATTTTATATTTTTAACAGGATTTTTGTATATATCATCCTTATACATTCATTTTAACGTGTACACAGTAAAGGCATGTTGGAAAAGAATTGTCATAAATACAACAAACATCACAAAAAGATTTCAAGACCAAGCATCACCAAGAGGGATTGGTCAAATTTAAACATTAAACGTTATATAAATCTTTAAAAAAAAAATGAAAGTAAAAAAAAAATATTATTCCCTAACAGAGATATTATGATGTGCATGTGACAAACGTCATGAACTGTGGGTGCGCACTTGGCCATCGAAAAGAAAAAAACTCTGGATTTAGGACTAAAGTTCACCTAGGAAGCGGGATTTCATAGGTTCGATCCCCGACCGCGTCATACCAAACTCAATAAAATGGTACTGGAAGCTTTCTGCATGACGCTCAGCAAATATACAGGGAACTTTCAGGGCTATAGTTAGCCCGATGTCAGGAAAATGTGACTGGGAGTGGTATCATGACACATGTCTACGGTGTGATACTGAAGTGTGGCAACACTATATCTATCTCAAGTAGACATAGTTTTTAAATGACTGAAATACTGGGACGATAACCCCAACAAAAAAGAAATACTAGTATACAATATTCATTTTCGAATGATGCACTTGAGTGTTATTGATCGCTAATGCGACCGCGACGGGTGTTTCTCTGTGAGCAGCTTCACTTGGCTTGGAGGATAGGATGAAGTATTTACAAACAGAAAATATAAAAAACAACAACAACAACATTTAGGTTAGTCTACGGACCTTGAATCATGTTCTATAATTCAGTAAGAGCAACTTTGACATGACAGTCTCGAGATTTTGCATAGAAACTTATTTAAATATTAACACTTAGCTTTTTTTTTTTAATAACTAAGTACCACCTGGCGCAAGGGGGTAGGGTGTGTGGAAGTTGAGGTTTTTAACCCTTCCTGTCGTCTTCCTCTCCCTTTTTTTTCTTCTCGATAATTTCCTTCGTTATCACTTATTTGCATCAATATGATCCCTACACTGACAATAAAACCGTATCATCTGGCTACGTGTTGCCAATATCATTGGAAGCCTATTTTTTAAATTAACTTTTCTTTTTCAAAATTCGCACCGCTATCTGTTTTTAGTCAATTTCAAATCGTCCAATCAAATGGCTCGAAAGTGCCAGGGGATCACTGCTATGTTTTCTTTCAAGTGACACGGATTTCCAAAATATGTCGTGATATCAACGTCGACAGTTTCAATTAGCGCATTAAATGGGGGTGAACGACGGCATTCTCGTCAATGAGAAGGGACTCTACCACTGTTACTCTTGACAACAGACAGTAACCTCTCGTGATCACGAGAAGTATCATCAACGGCCGATCTACTACTTCTACCATCTCCTACAAATATTCTAATTAATTTGACGGCACGTGCTTCATTAGCCCTGGCGAACTGGAACACGGACCCAAATCTCTCGCAGATTCAGGGACGAACGGGAAGCCAGTGGCGAAAATAGTGAATGAAGTAGTTCTAATATACTTCAGCGGAATAAACTTGTTAGTTGTCGAAGGATTCTGTTTGGGGCTATTTGCACTAATTGTTTTCTTGTATTGTGGGTTTAAGAAAAAAATGATTCCATTAATATTGCAAATGAGTGCATATTTAAGTGGATAATGTTTGATTTAAAGAGGTGAATTGAAATATAACCTGAAGAGAAAACAAATGTAAGTTTCTCAATAGTTTATATGTATAACATATAATAATATAATCATTTTTCCCAATTATCTTTAATTCAACCAAAGTACATATTTCGTCATTTTTGCACCCTCCAACACTCCCTGAGAAAAAAGTCTGAGATATTTTATTTTAGCCGACTATTTCTAAAGCAAAATGATAATTATGTGAAATCTCATCGTCGGCGGCGGTGGAAATTTAATCCTCTACGTTGCTAAGATGAGCTGCATAGCTTCTGATTTAAAGTATTACTACGCGCTAAATATGGGTGGTGGAATTTCGAGCCAGACTTGAGAAACAGAGAAATTATTTTATGGGGTTAAGTACAAGACGTGTTGTTTTGTATTTTCGGTAATCAGTCAGACCTTAGAGACTCATTACAAATAGAGTATTATCTAAAACGAATGGGAAAGTCGTCGTGGATACATTCGTTTATGTTTGGAGGATGTACAAGACGGTATATAAATTGTGTTGATAAAGTTTTTATTTTTATAAAGACACAAAACATACTTTAGGAAGAATAGCACCTATAAAATGAATGATGGTAATTAAGAGATTCCTTAAGTTAATATTACATCTTTGTAACATCGCATTCCTTTCACCTTTTCATAAAAGCAGTACCTAGCGCGTTTTTTATGTGAAAACGTGAATTAGTTACAAGCAATCACCCACGTCATCAGTCAAGATTCGAGACATTCTCCCTGATTTTTCAATGGTTTGTAATTTTAAATCTTTTTAAAGCACACGCCAAAGACCAGAGGGTGGAATGACTATAATATTGAACCATAGCAACATTAAACCATAGCAGTATAGCAACATTAAACAAGCAACATTAAACCATAGCAGTATAGCAACATTAAACCAGCAACATTAAACCATAGCAGTATAGCAACATTAAACCATAGCAGTATAGCAACATTAAACCATAGCATTATAGCAACATTAAACCAGCAACATTAAACCATAGCAGTATAGCAACATTAAACCATAGCAGTATAGCAACATTAAACCATCACATTATTGAACCATAGCAACATTGAACCATACCAGTATAACAACACTGAACTATAGCAGTATAACAACACTGAACTATAGCAGCCTAGCAACATTGAACTATATCAACATTAAACCATAGTAACATTGTAACACAACAAAATTAAACCATATCAGCATTAATCCATAGTACATATGTAATATTGAACCATTGCAACATTGAACCATAGTACATCTCTAATATTTAACAATTGCAACATTGAACCATAGCAACATTGAACCACAGCAACATTTAACCATATAATATTAACCATAACATTAACCATCATCATTAAACCATAGTAACAATGAACCATTGCAGCATAGAAATATTGATTATGGCAACATTGAACCATAGCAACATTGAACCATATCAGCATTAAACAAAAGTTACATTGAACCATTGCCGCATAGCAATATTGAATTATAGCAATATTGAACCACAGCAGTATAGCAACATTGAACCATACAACATTGAACTTTTCCTCGGCGTCAAGGGTCTATCGAAAATCAACTAATACAAAACATGATCTTACTAATTCCACAAAGCACACTTAACACTTAATCAAGTTTTTCACCATTTTTTTTATGTATTTCATATTTTCCAGGCTTATATTCCACAAACCATACTTACCTACTGAGGGAGAATTTCATCGTTTTGTGTCTCTAATAAAACTCCAATATCTCATTTCTTAGCAAATATTTTGGTTATTAAGGTGATAAATTATGTCAGCTCAGTCATGTAATTGAATATTTCGTTGATCAGCAAAAGCAGGACACGCTTTTCCCCTCTAGCTAAGAAATTTAAGTACATGTATTACTTAGCGCTAAGTAATGTTGGAAGAGTTGACCAGGTTTTCTTACGGACAAATCTTGACAGTAGTGTGGCGAAGATTAGTGTCTGATCGTCATAATTCTTCTCCCGGACCGAACCTTTGATTGCTATTTTGAAATAATTAGGTACAATTGCCATTGACGTTAAGACGGTGCGCAGGCGTCCATTTACCATGTACCATTTGTACATTAGGAATGGTAGAACCCCTGGTGATTTAACAGGCAATTCTTCATGTTAAGAAGTAAGCACTGTGGATTATTTTTTATGCAGTCCAACATTGTTCTCACATATTGTAAATTTAAATGTTGATGATTTTTGTACTTTATATTCAGATGTACATAACCCTGTTAATATGTTGTTGTTGTATTGGGGTTTACCGTCGTTGCGATAGTATTTCAATCATATAGCTACGTCCAGCTAATTACAGGTGGAGGAAGACCCCGAGTGCACAGAGGTACCCGGGTAGAACCACCGACCTATCGCAAGCCAGCTGGAAGGCTTCCTCACATGAAAAATCCGAAGTCCATACCGGGATTCGAACCCACAGCGGTGAGGGGCTGAGAGATCTGTAGACCATGACTGTAACCCCTCGGCCACGGCGGCCCCCTGTTAATATGAATTTCAGCTGTAAGGGCATATAACAAGTAAAACCAAATGTGTTAAATCAGCTAGTCAAAATGCTAGACTATGGGATGGTAAAAAAAAAGATAATTTTATTACAAATATTGATGCAAACAAAATTAATGTTATACTAAATGATTTAGATATTATGTATAGTTCAAATTGTGTTACTGAATATAATATAAACAATGTGATTACAAAAATTAAAAATATATTTCATGAAAGTGCTAAGATCAGTTTTGTATCACATAGTGACTATGCAAAACCAAAAGAACAAGGTAATAATAAAAGTAGGTTTAATTTTGAATGTAAAAACGCAAGACGTGATTTTCACGGAGCAATATACAAATATAAACTATGTAAAAATGCTAGCAATAAAGAAAACTTAAATATTAAAAGTAAAATGTACAAGAAAACTCTGAATAAAAATTTCAAAAAATACCAAAAACAAAATGCAGCTAAATTAAATGAACCCAAAACAATTTTGGAAATACTATAAAGGCAATAAACAAACAAAATGTAATGCATCAATAAATGAAATGTACGAATACTTTAAATATATAAACTGTGACGAATCAGAGGTTTTTGATGATAACTATAATGATAATTATGTCTGTGAAGACTTTACAGGAGTTGATAATTCTGTACTCAATGCTGAAATAGATATACAAGAAATAGAGCAAGCTATTAAAAATCTAAAGAATAACAAAGCGTCTGGTGAAGATAATGTGCTAAATGAATATATTAAAAATTCCTATCATATTTTAAAGCACGTAAAACATGGAAACTTACAGTTAATACATCAAAAACTTAAGTTTTAATTTTTTCAAAAAGTAGAATAAGAAACCTAAATTTTTATTTATGTAACGATGAATTAGAAATTGTAAATGAATACATATATCTTGGCGTCTTTTTCAGTAAAACTAAGAAATTTTTCTAAAGCTAAAGAATATATTGCTAAGCAGGCAACTAAAGCTATGTTTTGTCTATTGAAAAAAGCTAAATATCTATGTTTAAGTATCGATTTACAAATAGAACTATTTGATAAAACCATTAAACCAATTTTGTTATACGGATGCGAGATTTGGGGACATGGAAACAATAATATTTTAAAAAAAGTACAATTGATGTTTTTAAAGTATATATTACAAGTTAAGAATAGCACTCCAAATTGTATTGTATATGGTGAAACAGGTGTTAAACCACTACAAATAGATATTGATTCAAGAATGCTAAATATTTGGTCTAAACTTATCATTCCACCTAGTCTAAAGCTCTCGGTTTCTATATATAATATTAGGTATAGCAGGTTTAAGTTGTCGAATGATATTCGAAATACAGACTTCAAATGGATTAAGTTTATTAAAAATATACTAATTAAATGTGGGCTGATTAATATATGGGAGTTTCAATATTTTCTATCAGATCGTTTTGAATGAGTGGTACTAGTACTCAACAATAAATTCATCAAGAAAATGTTTAAATTGGAAAAAAAATATATATTAAAGTTCAGAACAAGAAATTCAAGACTTCCAGTAGAAATTGGTAGTTGGCAAAATATTGACTTATATGATCGTATATGTAATTTATGCAATAGTAACAAAATAGGTGATGAGTTTCATTATTTGTTAGAATGTCAATATTTTCTAAATGATAGAAAACGTTTCATAAGTAAATTTTATTATAGATGTCCCAATGTATTACTCTTTAAACAGTTATAATTGGAATATAAGCCTGAAAAATTAAGCAAATATCGTAAATTATGTCAGTTTGTGAAACAAATTATTATTAAGTTCAATCAATAGCAGAAAGCCCCCCCCCCCCCCCCCCCCCCTCCATATTTGCTCATTTACTATAGTTTATTGTATTGCATGCATGTCAACCTCGTTCCACACTTTATAATGGATTACTGTTTTTTGTATTCTCATTTTGTCAAATTTGACATGAGATGTTGAAAATAAATAAACTTGTAACGCATGGCTGAGAAACATAGCTAAAATGTCAAGGTCACACTAACATGTCGGATGTCAAAAAATAGGTATATTGCTTACATACTGAAAATCTGTTGTATTATTTTCTGAAAATCTGCTGTTCTTTTTTTCTTTTTGAATTTTCACATATCTTGTTATCATTATTGTTTCTTATTTAATTGAAATACTGTCAGCGGAACGTTCAACCCAACAAACAAACAAATAAACACATATATTGTGCGTTATTATGGTTACTGTTTATTTCAAATCAGCCATTTCTTCGGATATTTTGAGAACAAGTATGGCGGAATGTATTTCAATATCATTTTAGATTTAGGTAATACTCAGAGTTAGGTATTGTTGATCTATTTCGTGCCTAGATTTTTTCTGACCGTGTATCTCATTTCGTCATGTTTGTGGTAAATGTTTAATTTGGCAATGGGGTTTAGCCACATTAATGTAATGGCAAATCAGAGATTTTTCCTCTGGGAGTTAAGCAAGGAAATGTGTCATTATTTTTGCTCCTGTATAATATTAGTTGGATGGAGCAATATATTGAGATCTTACGTATAGAAATTGTAACTCCGATGTAGTTCGTAGGCCTAAGAAAATGGAAGCAGCAGTGGTAATAAAGAAAACACCACAGACTAGGTTTCTGCTAAAACAATTCGGACAGTACAGGTTGTTGTTCATATCACAGTCAAACTGTCTTAAGCGGTTGGTCAAGGGAGCACGAGAATGTGGTCGCTTAACAGAGGTTGTCGTTAAATGCAGGTTGAACATTTAACAAAATGCCAGTTTAGTTATATTTAAACTGACCGCTAAATGGAGGTAGACCGCTTAACACAGGTGGTCGCTAATACAGGTTCAACTGTATATACTACATGAAAGCTTCAAGAAGGTATCCGTTATTGACTGTCTCTTAGCCCTTCACCGCAGTGGTTCAAGCCCTGGCTTCCTCACTATTTTTTTCATATTGGGAGGCCCTCCGTTTGATTTACGGTAGTTCGGTGATCCCTGTGCACTCGAGGTCTGTCCCTACCTGTAAATACCTGAACATCTTTATGTGAAACACTGTCGCTGCCATAGCAATGTCCGAAACTTTTGCGCCGCTGTTGAATGGTAAGGCGTAAAAAAGGATTTGTTTCTTGATACCCGACCTACTTACCAGATAATAACTGAATATGTGACAATTTTTTAGAAAAGTTTCGACATAGCTAAGTGGAAAAGTGGCTGGTATAAATATGCCACCATAGTTAGTATCTGGCAAATAGAAAACTTTCGTGTTATCCTTTTGGTATCTTAACAGACAAAACTGCCTGTTAGTGCTCACTACCGCCAGCCATATATTCACTTAAGATAACTGGATATCTCGCTTTTTTCAAGTTATTCAGTTAAATATGTGGATAACGTGCATTGTTTCACATAATTATCTGGAAAAAACATGATATCCAGTTAACCTAAGTAAATATGTGATTTTCAGTATTGGTCACTAACATAGTTTAGTCCTGTTAAGATATATAAAGTTGATAACACGAAAGTTTTCCACTTGCCAGATAATAATTGAATATGTGACATTTTTTCAGAAAAGTTGCGACATAGCTAAGTGGATAAGTGGCTTACAGAAATATAATATCCTATATCCCTTAACCAAAGATAAATATTTCTAGTTTTCCCTTTGTGTGGTACTTCTTATTCATATCTCTAAACTTTACACACATTTCTATCCTATATAGTATTGGTCTAAAGTCTGAAGTAAAATGAGAGAACAAGAAAGATTCTTCTATTTAAAAGGTAATAAATCCTGTCTGACTTCGGTTGAGTTACAGATAGATTAGATATCTATAAAATACAGGCCGCTAGTTCCAGCTTGAACTTTGTACATTTGTCCTAGATACTTACATTCAAAGTCGTTTATTTTACATCAGATGTAAAACATGGTTTTCATTTTATGAATTATTTTTGTCCCTCTTGAAAGTTTGTGAGTTAGATTTATACTTTCCGCTTAGAAAGGTTTAAAATATTCTGGTTCCTAGACGGGATCGAACTCACGACCTCTTCCACTGGGCCACGGTGTCCTTTAAAAATGACATAGCCTTAACATCAATGAGATTAATCATTTGTATTGTTTGTTCGTTGGGTTTAACGTCCCACCGACAGTAATTTAGTCATTTCGATACTATGTCAAAGTTTCCAAACTGCAGTATCACGCTGTAGACATGTGGCATGATATCACACTTAGTCACGCTTTCATGACACCGTGTCCATCAGTCGTGTAACTACCCTTACTTGCTGAGCGCCAAGCAAGGGAGCTTCATTCAAACATCGAAATACTATCTCAACTCTTGAGGTTCATTTTTTAATGATTGCAATATCCTATACATGTATAGCTGTTTCAATGGTTATTTAAATTATATATCATTTATCATAAAATTGTTTATTTTTGTTTAACATAGATGTTTATATGTTGTACTGGACAAAATATGTTAGCATTCAAAACGAGTGTATACAAATTAACAATATTTCATAAAAATGTCAAACGCATACGCATAGTAACATTGGATTTATTAAAATTCTACTATGACCTATATAAATGACGTTAAATATATATTAATATGACAAATCCGTACTCCCTGGAGCATGAGGTCTCAGATTTCTTAATTGCCTTCATCTAGCACGTCTGACCTTGAATCTAACATATTGATTAGTGAACGCTTTCTTTTGTAAGGTGTTGGTCTTGCACGAAAATCTTAATTAACCTGTATAAAATGCCATTAAATGCATGTAGAACTTCCGTTTGTTTTGTCGGGTCTGCATTTGATCCACCAATGTCACGCATGCGGCTAATCTCTTATCTGGCTCTGATGACGATTCCTATCACGTGCACGGTGTCAAGGTTGAGTGGTCCCTACAGAGATTATCATGACATTGCTGAAATAATACCGCACAATTTTACTCACAAAATTGTGTCATTTCTGTCATGTCGATTTAGAAACAAGTTTTTTTTAAGCATAAATACGTATACCTCTCAAAAGCTTAAAATCTGGCTGACCGGACACATCTAAGAAGAATTTTATTCATAAATTGTTGTAGCTAAATTAAGATATCCAGTCATTATATATATATATATCTCGATAGTTCTGTTAAGACATGTACATGTCGTAAATTGCAGAAGCTGAAATGAAAAAACTGTAAGTTGACTTTTAGTAACATATTACGTAGCGGTTTACATTAATTGCGGTAGTGGAAAAAAGGTAGCTGGAAATATCAAAGTAGACATTTTGTCAGATATTGCGGTAGCTGGAAATATGTAAGTAAACCCTTAGTCATAAATTGGTGTAGCTGAAAATATTTAAGCAGGCCTCCGCAGCTGAAAGTACTGAAAACCTTTAATCATAAATTGCGATATCTTGAGGTATTTAAGTAGAATTTTAGTCATGAATTGTGAAAGTGATGTTATGGCTTGACTTTACTATTTGAGTTTACCGTCGCCTCGACAGTATTTCAGTCATATAGCGACGTCCAGCTAATAACAGGTGGAGAAAGACCCCGAATGCAGGGAGGCATCCGGGTAGAACCACAGACCTACCGCAAGCCAGCTGGAAGGCTTCCTCACATGAAAATACGAATGACCCTGCCGGGATTCGAACCAATGCGGTGAGGGGCTGAGTGAAGTGATGTTATGATGTACATGTAGTCAGAAAGTGTGACAGCCCTATCCAGAAATATGTTCGTAGAGAAATCAAGTAGATTAATGTATATGGTAGCTTGAAGCATTTATTTTAAATAGAAATATCTAGATTTTATTGCAACCGTAAATTTTAAGAATTCAAATAATGCCATACTTTTGGCTTGATTTATATCTTGGTATACTTTGTCTGGACACTTTGAATGCCATATGAAATACTTCATTATTCCAAACAAAGTCAACAGACTCTGGATTTCAGATGTCTTGTACCTATGAAGGCTGATTTCTACCATGTCGTGTGGCGGGTTTTCGGGGCAAAAGGTCGATGGCGAAAAGACGAAAAAAAAACCTAGTTTGGCGGGACAAAAAGACGAAAAATCGAAATTTCGGGGCGAAAAGGCGAAAAAAAGGTTTGTCTTTTTGCCTTCGACCTTTTGCCCCGAAAACCCGCCACACGACGTGGCAGAAATCAGCTACCATATGTACTGGTTGTATTATTAATGATGATTCAAGTGAGTAATAAAACCACGTATACAATATGTGATATTCTATGAACATAGACAGTATTATGACTGTTTGTTAGATCTCAACGACATCGTTATTTCTATATGTAGATTTCCTGAATTAAACAGTTCGGGTAACCAGTAATCAAATATCGAATGTGGAAACGTTTATGCATTTTATGACTACCTGGCACAATAAAGCTCTTATTCATCATCAAAGTAATTGTATAGTGAGTCTGCTTCTCATCTGGATATTCGATGTATTTAAATAAAGCTTATTTTAAGGTTGAATGATGGCCCTAATCGATGCTAAAACAAAACATTTATTTAAACAAAGACAAGGTTTCTAGTTCAAAAAATAACATACAACTATTTAGAATATACCATTTCACCAGAGGTTCATTCACTGATTTGAATTGACCAATCAGTGACTGAGGCAAAATCTCAAGTATATGATTATTTCCTATTGAACAGTGCACCATTATAAAGATTAGGTGTTCGGGATGTCGTCACCTTAATCTCTAACTCCATCTTTGCCATTTTGAGAAAAACACCGACAAACATTCAAAATCAAATATTTCAGTTGTTGTTGGCCGATTTGAAAAATTAGAAAGACAGAATGTACGCGGCTGTCCATAACATATATATTTTAAAGCTTTAAAATGCACCTAGGGTTAGGGTTAGGTGTTTAAGTTATTTAAATTTTGACATAAAGAAAAACTATCATTGTGCAGTTATTTATCCAAAATTTAAATATCCGAATTTATGACAACTTAGATAGATAGAGTTATCAAATAAGATATGTGATAAGCATCATAGTAAAAAATAAACATAAATTAGCTGCAGCACTAAAAATGAATAGACAATATCAATATTTAGCACTAACATAGTTGTTGATGCATAGTATTTTCAATTTGTTCAGTTTTGAAATTCTTTACACAAAGATGGCAAACTTCATTTCTTACACGTGGTGGCTATTAGACAATTTCATTGGTTAATTTTGACTCATATCAGTCTAACAATCAGATCTTTAAGAGAATGAAGTTAACACATAAAATGTCACATGACAAATTGTTGTATTACGATTGGTGGAAATACATTTTACCGTTGTACTGACCAAACTCTAGGACATGCATCAGTCTTATACTCAAATACTGATGAAAAACATGGGGATAGCTCTAAATGTGACTAAAAGGTTTTGTAACGGGGGCTCAATTTGCAAAATCAAGGACATAGGGACATAGCTCCCTCTGAGACGAATTCAATGATGTATGGAACCCAAAATCTTAAAAAAGGGTAGAAAAAACAACAACATTCATTTGAGATTTTACCCAGTCACTGGTTGGTCAATTTAGATCAGCGAATCATATGGATATTGCTGATCCTCTGGTGAAATTGTCTATGGTCTACTAAACGTACAAATTTCAATTGAAAAGAGTTGTGTCCCTTGAATTCATGTCACATGACACTGATTGTGTGTAATATGGCGAAAGAATAATACATCTTCCGTGGAGGCAAATGATATATAGGAAATAACAACATGTTAACGTACATGACTATCAACTTATGAGTGACTCATACTATGAAAATACAAGCGCTGAAAACGCCGGAGAGCTGTGAAGCAGTCAGGAAACTGGAGTGAAAAATATAAAACATGGACTTATACAGATGAAGATATGTGAACAGAGCAATGGAAAATGGCGTTAAGACAGAGAAGATATCGCTAGATTTACATGTTATATGTATAAATACTGCTCTCTGCTTATGTATTTATGAAAATCTTGAAATTTGCTCTTTTAACAGACATGTTTCAATACGAACTATTTTTGACCCCAAAACTACTCCTGTGTAGTAATACATCCATCTTAAAACACCGGCGAATAGCTTCAGTTTTGATTCTTTAAGCTTTCTTCGTGCATTCGCAGTTTAAAAATCCATTATAATATGTGATTAAACAGTAGTTCCAAAATGTGTCGCCTTGTCAAATCAGAGCAAATAAACTGCCATTTAGAGTTACGCGTTTCAAGATATCAGCTACTCTACTGTCTCGTGTCGTGATGTTTTTCTCTCTCTGTTTTTCAAGCATTTGTATATACTGGACATCCCAGGCTAAAATCAGCAGTGATTCATTTTGAAATTCACCTTAGATTCAATGAGCCGACATTTTCGAACCTACTTTTCTATCAGACGTTCGCAAACATGTGTAGTTCCAGGACTGCGCTGTCAATATTAAAATGGTGTGACTGCGTCTGGTATAATGTCACATTGCTTTAGCGTCATCTTGCAGTGAAGCAGCAATATGTATGTCTCATGTACACACGATCCTCGACTGTAATTATATATTTGAAATATCACAATCAATTTAGTAATCATTTCCGAATGTCCAAAGCGTTTCCCCATAATTGTATAGCTATTTAAAGTGTTTGTAAAACGTATTCCCGGAGAAACTCCACTAGCCTGAATTGGCATTCTTTCACGTACGTGGCCGAAATTCGAATCCGAAACGCATTGCTAATAATCAAATTGCGTTATCACTGCGCTATCTTCGCACCCCGTGATTGAAAATATGCGTCTTTGTTTTTATTTTCTTTGCTCACTACGATGGATGTCTGAAAATGAATCCGTTTGTACCACACGTAACGTAATTGATCATAATATCATATAATTAAATTGCTTTCAAAATTTTATGTATCTATTTACGTGTGGTTTACCTATCGGTATATACGGAAATTGTTATTAACATTATTAGAAGCAGTAACGAACAATTTTCTCGGAATTTCTTTATGCATTGTAACGAAATCTGTTCTATCCTGAAGCATAATTCCCAAATCGCATGTCAACATTGCATTTTCCTTATCAATTCCTATAAAGTACACTATGTTTTGTCATAGAAAACACGTGATGTGACAGAAAAATCAGTAAACGGGTCCGCTATAGCAAGTGTGTCATGGCGGATGTGTGCGTACATGATATATGTTTCTTAATATTGCGCGCGAGCCGAGGTGTCCTTAAACGTAAGATTTGAACATGATTAAAACTGGTATAATTTACGAGGAAAAGCTTCATCCATTATTCTATAATGTACCTTCTAAGCAAGGGATCTTAAGTACTATAAAGCCTCAGCTTCTTGTAGCTATTTTGTTTTTATTAATTTGTGAAAAGAAATTATTTATGAATTCAATATAGTTTTTTTTCTTTTATCTAGGATCTTGTTTTGGATAGATCTCAGGAAAATGCAGAAATAATTGTTTAGAAGAGTTTAGATTTGCGAGTAAAAGCAATGTCTAGTTCACAAGGACATACATACATACATACATACATGCATACATACATACATACATACATACATACATACATAATAAATCCGACCAGCTAAGACTATATATTGGTCATTATATCCGACCAGCTAAGACTATATATTGGTCATTATATCCGACCAGCTAAGATATATATTGGTCATTATATCCAACCAGCTAAGACTATATATTGGTCATTATATCCGACCAGCCAAGACTATATATTGGTCATTATATCCGACCAGCTAAGACTATATATTGGTCATTATATCCGACCAGCCAAGATATATATTGGTCATTATATCCGACCACAAGAATTATTGGCCATATATCGACACTAAGATATATATTGTCATTATATCCGACAGCTAAACTATATATGTCTTTATATCCGACCACAGATATTTATTGTCATTATATCCGACCATGAATAAAAACAACAGAAACTATCATCCGACGACTAGCCAAAAACTGCATACAGTAAAATCTGTCTTATCCGACATCCACTGGGACCAACTGACAATGTCAGATAAGACAGTGTGTCGGATAAGGCAGGTCAATATAGAACATACTTTTAAAATTTGAACCAACAAGAAAAGTCGGATAATACAGGATGTCGTTATGAACAGGTTTCACTGTATTGGTCATTATATCCGATCAGCCAAGACTATATCCGAGGACTAGCCATGATTATATATTGCTATTGTATCCGACCACCCAAGACTATATGTTGGCCATTATATCCGACAAGCTAAGACGCAAAGTGCCCACAAACGAAGATATACACAAATGACCCTAATCATGGCGCCTGTTGCATGCTGCCCTCCCCTCGCCGTTTCCTCATCTCAATGTATACCACAGAGACATCTGGTGTCTATTTAGGCCGGACGTCTTTCTAATTATCGCACAACTCTTTTATTGAGTTTACCGAGGCCCCTTGCTATTTCGCACCGACTGCAATAATAACAGTTGATTACAATCCTTCAATATCAAAGAACTGATTAATTGAAGATGTTACTATTTATAGACGTCATCCCGCACTGGCTTCTTACGAGTTTTCAGGCAAAGTCAATACCATTTAAATTCGCCCATTTGTGAGTTGGTTGATAAGAGACGACATAAAATCAATACTCCAAACAGAAAGTTTCTAGATGGCTTTAAACAAAGTACAGAGTGAGAGATGTCTCCACAAACCGCATACTGCGGATCTCTAAAACTTCCTTGAACAAAGTCCGATACAATGTGAAAGACAGCGCAGAGGGTTGGCGAGCAGCTCGTCCTAATTTACATCTAAAGTGAAATGCGATTCAGCCTTTAATTAAGGAAATTCCTGTACCGAACCCAAGGTCTTTCTTGCTGCTAATCATATTGTTCGGAATGCTGCCTACTTACATATGACCGTGAAATGCCTTTGCTCACGCGTATTGAGGGGAACCCAATCAATTTTGAACCACACACACACACACACACACACACACACACACACGGAATTTTCTTGAACTAAGGGCAACCACTACTTTTTTTATTGTGATTAGGTAGACATTTAAATATTCAACATCAGACTTCAGTTTCACCAAACCTACTTAAAGCTAAGTAATATATACCTAGTGAAAAGTTTTATCATTCTTGTTTCCTAAATATACCAAAATAGTTCGTATCGTGAGAACTATAAGTAGTAAATAAGTTTCTCCAACTACGTCATATGCTAAAATATTGCGAACATTTTCGATTTTAATCATTATATGACGTTAAGCAATGTTGATGGAATAAACTCCACCAATCTTAATGATAAGTAATATTTTAGGGTTATATTCTATCATCCCGTGTTCCGTCCTATAAGGATATTTTATCACCCCGTGTCTATCCTAGGGGAATATTTTTCCTATGTTCCATCCTATAGGGACATATTTTATCTTCCCGTGTTTCATCGTATGGGGACATATTTTGATAAGATAACATATATGTACTTCATTTCTTATGAGAGACTGATTGTGAAATAACATTTGACTTCATCTGTAAAACACTTCGTCAAACAAGAATGGTGGAATGTGTTCCTACCTTCTTGAATGTTTTGCTTGTTTCTAGACATGCGAGCGAAAGCGTTATCTTTTCATCTTTATCAGTTACTCCCCTTTATAAAAATAACATTTTTACATGATTATTAATTTCTAGATAATCTCCAACTCATCGATTTTTTTTGCATTCTATCATTTTATACCTTTATATTATTTAATGAAAAAAACAAACAAAAAAAAACGCGATTTTACGAGATGCCATGGGATTTTCTGAATATTCCCAATTCTGTCCTTGGAAAATCGCGATTTTGCTGAAATTTGAAACAAAAAAACAACAAAAAAACAACAACAAAACAAACAAGAAACAAAAAAAAACAACAACAAAAAAAAAAAAAAAAAAAACTTGAAGACATGAATAGATTTTCTAAACATATTCTTCTATGACTGATTTATCAACACAAAACACAAACTGTTCATTGTGCCAAGGACCCTGCAATCGCAGGATTCTGTAATTGATACATGTCAAACATACGGTTCTACATGTCAAACATACGATTCTACATGTCAAACAAACGGTTCTACATGTCAAACATACGGTTCTACATGTCAAACATACGGTTCTACATGTCAAACATACGGTTCTACATGTCAAACATACGGTTCTACATGTCAAATAACGGTTCTATGTCAAACATACGGTTCTACAGGTCAAACATACGGTTCTATATGTCAAATAACGGTTCTTCATGTCAAACATACGGTTCTACAGGTCAAACATACGGTTCTACGTGTCAAATATACGGTTCTACATGTCAAATAACGGTTCTACATGTCAAACATATGGTTCTACAGGTCAAACATACGGTTCTACATGTCAAACATACGGTTCTACATGTCAAATATCGATTCTAAACATACGGTTCTACATGTCAAATATCGATGCTATATGTCAAACATACGGTTCTACATGTCAAACATAAGGTTCTACAAGTCAAACATATGGTTAGTTAGTAAAACAAACAAAACGATCTTAAAACTGACCAATGCAGCTTTAACCATTCGAAATACTGAATAAGGTTATCGTACGAAGAAAGGATATTCATCCTGTTAATTGAATTCCATAAATAGATTTATAAACAAAAACATACTACTGCTGCTGCTAAAATAGTGTCTAGTCTATATAAAAAAGAAAACTAATATCGTTCTACAAATAAGTTGAAAGTGTTAGTTTAGGATTGAACTGTATCAAGTTCAATTGTGCCTACCGTCATCATGTTAACCACTACTTTGTATTTTTGATGCAATGTCTCTAAAAACTTGATCTGAATTGGATAAAACCAGTATCACGCCAACTCGTGCATATCCTCGGGATGTTGTGGTATGTTGATTTCACGGATCCAAGGGGGGGGGGGGGGGGGGGGGGGGTACCCGGCGCGCGCTCCCTCTAAAATGTCCATACATAAATGCAGACACACAACCCTAAAAAAGAATGCACTATTTCACAGCTTGAAAGTTCCCCCGGATCCCCAGTCCAACCAGAAATTTAAATACGACTGCAGTCAAAAACTAAATTTATATGTGTTAATTATTGGTGCAAGAGATATTGTAATAAATTGAAAAATGCTTGAGCGAATCGTCCGCAATTCATTAGGATATTTTTTTTTAAACAATCATCGGCATTTTCTTTCACTTTACATTCAAAAGGACACACTCGTAACATTACATTGACTGCCCCATCAACTAAGAAGATAGAATTGCTTCATATGCTTATTATGCAAGTTGAGGAGCGCTAGATAAAGACCGATGTTTTCCTTTCTCTTTTTTTAATGAAGTAATTCATTTATATTTTTACCTGTATTTAAAAATAGCATTCTTGGGCTATATTTGTTTTAAAAATATACTAGTAATTATATCACTGATATATCCATTCGTGGCGTTTTTGTTTCCCATTTGTTTCCTTTTGATTTCATAATATTTTCTTTAAAGTCTTATGTAAAATCATTAAATTTTGTTCATTATGTCCCTAAGGGAAATTCGTGGGTACATTTATTCGTGGATCTATGTTCTTGAAAACGTGAAGTCTATATAAGAAACTAGTTTTCGTGGGGATTAATATTCATGGATAAAACCCACCACGAAATGGACGAAATTTAGTGTCCCATGAAAATCAATGATTTCACAGTATGAATTGTAGTAAAGGAGGAGAGGGAGAATGGGAAGAAATAGGAAATATGTTTAAGTCCTCCCTTAAAACCAATTTTCTTTCTATTCATTCTTGTTACCACTGCAACAATATTTATGCATGTAAGATTTGACAATTTACATGTCAAGTTTGAAACCTACCAGTCTTATGATAAAGATAAGCACCGCTTGACAATTTGACTGAATATATGAAATACAATATGCGACATAATGCAAGTTCTCTAAACGTTATTATCGGTGCCATCAGAGCTTTGATTAAGTACCTTAGGTTTTGTGAAACTCAGTGACATTGTGGGTGACACCCGGTGGGATTCAGTGGTTATTTCCTCTTCGCATTGTTCTCTTAGAGCGTGTGACACCTTAGATATACCAAGAACAATGGCGGGCACCAGCTGCCGCTGTACCATGTTCACGGACCCCGAGCTATTACAGGTAATAAATAACAATCTTATACCTGAATCCATATACATATTTCCGGAATCCGTTTGTCACCGGTTGAAATTTGAAAAGTTGGCATATTGTATTTGTAATTAAATATATATGGTCACGAAATAAGTTAAAGGCCCATTGTTTGTTAGAAACAGGCCTTTTGAGTTCAGCAAAAGGAATTGTCTGAAAATTGATCAGTTTTATAACGCTGTAATTCGTACTTCCTTTTAAATTCAATTTCGAAATGTTTCCAACGTGGACATGATAGGATTTTACACCATAAAGAAAATTATTTTACAAGATATCAGCGGATATCAGTTTTACTTACTATGTAACTTTAGATCTCAAAAAACAACAACAACAAATATATATATATATATATCTCTTTTGGTACTGGAAAAGTACCATGACTGGATCATTGGTCTTCCAGGATGTTTTATTTTGTCGACGGAAGCACCCAGCACTTTAATCCGCAGCTATTGATATGTGAACACTACCTTAGACCATACTTAGAACGTATTCAATTAGAGATTTCGGAAATTTGCCCTAGATTAAGTTTGTAAACTAACTATTGTGTCAGGAGTGTAGCATACACCACACATATACATGTGTTAAGGACCGTGTTCTTTCGTATGTTGGTATTGTAACTACAGCATCTTTATTGCGTATCTCTAATTTATAGTAAATAGCATTTCGTCAAACAGACTCTCTCTCTCTCTCTCTCTCTCTCTCTCTCTCTCTCCATTAGAACGCCAGAACTCCTAAGATGAAACAAATTATCCATAAAGCTTGGTCACCAGGGAAATCACGAGGTTTATGCTGTTCCATGGATAAGCCGTATCGGGGAAGTATTTGTTTCGAATACCAGGATATTTGAAAAAAAAATGTGTTTACTTGTAGATCATTTGGCTTAAGGAGTGACCAATGAAACAACACATAGACAGGGGGCTGAAAATAAATAAAAATGATACAAAAAACAGTTTCTTAAGTTATATAAGTTTAACGAGAGTTTCGGCAATATTCGGCATTTATCGTACATGTAGTTCAACGTCAATGGCTGGTGTAAATGTTAATTGAATGCTTATAACAGTGTAGCTGGTCTAAGACAATAACTAATTTTACCATATGTTCTATAAAAATACCTGTGATTATTTGAGCCTGATTAATTATAGCAACCAAGAGAAGTTCTGACTGGAATAAATGATATAGGGGGTAAGCATCATTCTATTTCAGGCCAAAGGTCATGCGTATGGGTATACCTTTGTCCCAAGATAATGTTTTCACTTAACCATTGCACCAACCATTTGGCCGCAAGCCTATTAATTTACTCGGATTATCATTGTTTTCGTAACATTTCGGACATGTTGTAATTGGCAGATAGCCGAGATTATCCGTTTGTGTTCACGTCATACGCAGGTTTCCCAAAGTTTTAATGAATTTTGGGAACGAACAACCGATCAGAAACACAGGGACTCGAAGTTCTATATGATTCGCCCCAGGCAACTTCGAGACTCTGTGATCAGCACTGGTACGAGTACTCTGCTTTGATTTTTTGCAAAACACATACTCGGAAACCATTTATTATTATTATTAGCCCAATTATTATATTGACATTCACAGTTCGGTATGAGTAGATGTAGCATTCAACAAATAAATCTTCAAAAGAAAATCTATATAAAAACTGTTGATGCAATCCGTTCATATATACACACAGTAATAAACAACACTTGCAAGCATGTGCGAACAATTCTTGAAATCTATATTCAAAC
This sequence comes from Solen grandis, assembly GCA_021229015.1. NCBI lineage: Eukaryota > Metazoa > Mollusca > Bivalvia > Adapedonta > Solenidae > Solen > Solen grandis. The sequence goes on from CM037793.1 coordinate 16,012,165, forward strand.
TTTACGGTAAGTTCATTCGACAGTGCTTTGCTATTATACTGGGACCAAGACTCGAACAAAAACAGCTGGTGGTTAAGCAACGGCCGGTTGGTAATTAAACGGGCAAGGCTCCCTTTTAAAGGGAAATTTTATTACAATTTATGTGCAATTGTTTTCGTATCTGGTCAACCAAGGAAAGGTAACTGTAGTTTGATACCAACTATTCCTCGTCTGCCGTCTTTTCTATTACAAAAGGCTTCGCCGACATATTTTGGGCTGTTTGCTGGGAGATGGTACGAAAGGATATTCAGTCCTCCCCCTGGCATTTATTTCTCAATCTTTGAACAAGACAAAATTGGAACATTTATCGTTCAGTTTTGTCAGT
>CM037793.1:16012628-16062628 GCA_021229015.1 Solen grandis
GTTTTCTTTTTTGGCAATTTCATTTATAAAATTCAGGGGAAAAAATGGATTTGTCAATGGATTAACGGATTCGGCGAGAGCTCGTGAATTTAGATTTTTTTTAAATTATTATTTTGCTCTGTCGTGTAACCAGAAATCCCCGAGAAAACGGTATTTTCCCAAATTTGGTGTCGGATATGGAAATATATCTTTAGTTATAAGAATTTACGACAAAGGTTCTCTTGCAACTGTTCGAGTAGGACGCCTAATTGGTCGTTCTTAATGTCTCCAAATACAACCGGAAACATAGTGCAACAGAATAACGTAGGCACAGTACTGTGAAAGATGTTATCGCCTACCTCCCAATTCTCCGCCTACACCGACATTTTACTGTCTAGTAAATAGGTCTGAGAAAACTAACGATAAATACATCACATGCGATATTTTGGAACAATTTTCATCAGTAAAATACCAATGTATAAGTAAGACCTTTGTTCCTCTTTGTTGTTCATGATAGTGATTTAGACGTAATTTTGATTCTGATTGATACGTCATGGTATCATCTTATAAGTAACATTCCCGGCAGCGACACACCATAGTCGTAAAAAGATGATGTACTTATATATTTCCCTTGCTAGGGTGTGATATAATGTCACTTGTCGACGGCGTGATATTGCAGTTTGGCCTGCCTCGTGCAGACGATGTTCTCAAAATTACTGAAGTTCATTTGATTTGATATTCAGATTTATCATTTGTTGTTCAAAGTTAGAATAATTGTTGATTGTGCAATTATTAATCGGTAATAAACGGAAGTGTATCTCTCAGCAACATTTGTGTATACGTTCGAATAAATATGGAGAACATCTGACATCTGTATATAGTCATTTGTTAGTGTTTTTCTATATGCACTTTTTCAACTTGGATGCGATTGGGTCTGATGTAACGAGGGATACTTATATGTTATTCTATGGGAGATTTTCCAATTTAAAGCTTAAATACAATGTTATTATTTTGTTCATTTAAAGAGCAGCGGATTGCTTAGTTTGTATGTGTGTGTGTGTGTGTGTGTGTGTATATATATATATATATATATATATATATATATAATTACCCGCATTTCAAATCGCGTGATAACTCGGAATAATTTGTTCATTTTAAAATGTATGAACAATTAACATTACGTCCCTTAGACGTTTGAGCATGCTTCAATCAACGTTGCATTTCGAGGTTCAGTGTCAGATGTATTTTGTGTGCATTATCTTCTATTATTTCATGTTTAAATGCTATGTTATACAATATAAAGACTCATTGCACATCAAAGTCATTCGGATACTTGATTAAAGGGGATGATTATATCTGACATTTTGCAAAACAAAGCGGACATGGCGACAATGCATAGTTGCATGCACTGCTGCTATGTTACATGGAAGCTATAACAGTTTTGAGTGAATGTAAACACGATATTGTTGTTCTTTTTATCTAATATAAATTAAAGGAAAATACCCAATTGCATGTTATATTCTTGGACAGAGATTATATCTCAGGAAAAGAAAAAACAACAACGAAACATTAATTTAAAATTAGAAAAGATTATACTTTGTGATGTTGATATTACACGTTTTTAGATCGTATGTTGTTGGTGTTAAACTCATACAAGTAATTTTTTGTTAAACGAGAGACAATACAAAGAAGGACAGGCTCGAATCTACTTGTAGCACGACATACTATCCTGATATGCCTGGAACACAATCCGCCATTTTATGTTGAAAAAAATATTGGAGAACATGACGATTAAGTTGGCGAAAGTTATGACACAAACAACTAGCAATTATTGTTCAGAAATAAAACCATCAAAATATTATTACAGGGGCTATTTAAGTTTTGCCTAACGCTATTTATGTTTGATAGAATTATTGCCACATGTTTATTTTGATACCCACTGAATTTGAAAATGCTGTGTTCATAAAATATACTCAGTTTTAAGGAATGTGTACGCTTACGCTTTTTGGTAATTGATATGTATTGTTTCTTTCAGAAATAAAATGTTTGACATAAGCCTTAGGTTATAGTATGACCTGGTTTTATTTTAGTTTAATCATTGGAATATTGTATATTATATTGGTTTATATCAGTTTAGGGTAAATGTAAATATAAATTCAATTCACTATACAGCGATTTGACGGATAGCGGTATTGCTTTTAATATTCTCTTGGAGAAGATGGGGTCTTGTTGTTTGTGGGTGGGTGGGGGATGGGGGGAGTACCAAGAGGAAACGATGCAGTTAAGAACTACGCTTACCGAGGACCCATTATGTTTGTATGCATACACTCAGACGCAAGTGCGGTGAAACTTGAAGGAACTTATAATTGTGGAAGGTCAGAAAGACCTTTTTAAAATGTATACAAAATATTGGTGCCTGGACACACTTCGCTTCTTACAAGTGCATCTCGGGTTCTATCCCGGGTCACGTTTGTGAGAAGGTACGGTGGTCAAACACTTTGGCTTTCGGGTTCTCCCATTTCTTCACATACGCTGCCACATGAACCGTCAAGGGTTATTTATGTAAGTGTGTTTCACTTGTTTAAATTATGGAATAAACAAACTAGAATATAATGTTAAAATCAAAATTGACAGACCTTCAATAATTTAATCTAAACCTAGCTTTCAGAAGAAATGAATAATTTCGCTGCAACAGACCTCACAAATCGTTAAACAGTTTTGTTTGAAACAAATCTTTTTTTTCGGCAGTAGTTCGATGCCTCTAAATGAATTATTCTTTCTTTTTAATTTGAGAAATCTGTTCCCAATTATCCTGAACTCACTTGCTACATGGCCTTCAAATATCTATTAATTAATTAAGGAAACTCCGTGATTAGACATCTTTCATGAACAAATTCTTTTTTCCAAGGAAGACGAAATATCTGATTTTTTTTTTCTGAACGGTGATTTCACCCACCTGAGCACAACGTACTCAAGTTGAGGTATTTTGATCATCCGTCGCCGTGCGTCGTGCGCTGTGCGTCGTCCACAATTGCTTCCCTGGTACCACTGGGTAGAAATTAATGAAACTTGATTATGTTTGATCTTTAGGTGAAACTTCATAACAGTTGCTCAAATAAGCAGTTTCTTAAATAAACTTGATCCATACAGAACTGTGATTACCATGGTTACCAACAGAATTAAACAAGCCAAATTGCAATGGGCACAAATGGTCAGCTCATGGTTTCAACCATGATGGCTAAAATAAAGTTGATTTCTTGATAAATATGGCCTCTAGGATGTCTGTTTCTTATTTTTACGCTATATTTTCGCAAAATTTTATTTATTTGACGTTTTTTCTATATAACCTATGGTGATTTTTTTAATTGGCACAAATTGTCACCTGATGGCCTCCTACCATAAATGTCAAACCTTGAAAATATTAGACCCCTTGGGGTCGGTCAATTGTCTTATTTACTCTATATAATTAATAGTAAAATTCTTCTCCTTTGATACCAATGTTAAAAAGGAAACTTCTCCATTGAAACCAATGTTAAAAAGAAACATATTTGTGCACTAATGATAACCGCTTGATCCTGGCATTGCTGTTCCATTGAATAATGAGGCTGCAAGGAGGCCTTTTGGTCTTCTATAGTAATATAATCGATATCTGAAATTTGAATCAGGTTGCTTTTGTAAAATACCAGGTAAAATTAAGTGACCTGAATTGATTATATAAGGCTGATAATACTATGGTGACTGATAATGGGCCATTGTTGCCCTCCTTTTAAACTAATTTTGCTGAAAAATTAAACTTATGTGCAAATATTTTTTTATCAAATACAAATATTTAGATATTTTAATGTATGGAATTATATTTTGACCAATGAGATTGCAGTATTTATCAAAATGTTCGATCGGTTTAACTCGTTAAACCACTTGGTTTAATGGTTAACCTAGTATATACGACCAATCTTTGTGCGCATGCGTGTAGAGATGGACTTGGGTAGTAACGTCAAAACATAATTCCATACATTAAGTAGGTTAATGTTTGTTATCGAGGGTTTAACAAGTTAAACCGGTTTAATTTGTTTAACCCTCGATAACAAACATTAAGCTATACAAAGTAGAAATGTCCTTTTATTTAAATATGGACCAAGTGGGAACCAACAATTCAGCTGATTCAGGTTAGAGAGGGATGTTCAGAACATTTACATTGAGATATCGAATAATCCTTAATGATGAATTTCCATCGCGACAACTGTATCATTACCCTCTTTTTTGCACTAATTAAATATCTTTGTAACAATTTGCAACAAAAATTAGTAGGATGATAATAAACAAGTGACAAATTTCTAGAAAGAAAAGCAAAGGAAAAGAAAAAGAAAGAGTTTTAAAAAGCAGCTCAACGACTATTATTTGATGTACTGTAAAATCATAAATTTTCGTTGACATTAAATTTCGCTGATTATGTACCGAAGGGGATTTCGTGGGTACATTTATTCGTGGATCTATGTTCTAGAAAACGAGAGCTATATAAGATACAAGTTTTCGCGAGGTTTAATATTCGTTGATAAAATCCTCCACAAAATCGACGAAAATTTGTGTCCCACGAACATTAATGATTTCACAGTAGTTATTATATAACCACATGATTTTCTGAAATAAAAGAAATAATTTGAAACTGATGAAAAGCTATTCAAATAGCATTCAAACTCTGCCGGCTTATGCCGGAGTTTGCCGATGATATACGTTTTCGTGATAAAGATTGCTGTCACTGTACATTTTCCATTGAATATAAATCGTATATAATCGGCAAACTCCGGCATAATCTGGCGTGTCCAGTCTATATATACCATCCCGTAACTTACAAGTTCAAGTTATACTAAATGTTTGTTTGTTTGTTGGGTTTAACGTCCCACCGACAGTATTTCTTTGGAGACTTTGTCTACTTAAGAGAGATATAATGCTGCCTCACTGCATGATACCACACCCAGTCACATTATCCTGACACCGGGCCAACCAGTCCTGCAACTACCATTATATGCTGAGAGCCAAGAAAGGGAGCTATTACAGTACCATTCTTTACGACTTTGGTATGTCGGGGGGGGGGGGGGGGGGGGGGGGGGGGGGGGGGGGGGGTCGAACCCACTACCTCCCGCTCCCGAGGTGGACGCTCTAACCATTCGGCCAACGGGGAAGGTGATACTAAATGAACAAGAGTATATTTCGTATAGGCCTAAATGCTACATGTTTCTCTGTTTTCCGGTAATGCATGCATAGGGTATGGATTGATGAATATATGATATTGATTTTCTCACACTGTCAAAACTGGAAAATTATTTTCTTGTTTTATTGAGTTTAAAAATATATTTTTGATTTCTTTTAAAGAATTAGTTTATGGTACAAATAATCAAATTTGGTATGAGAGATAATATGTTTTATGTACTGAAGAATTTATGGAAATTTTCTGTGACTCAAGAGTACGCCAGGGAGATTGTTTATCACTATGTGTGTTTTCTATGTTATTTAATGGCCGTGAAGAGCATTTAGAATTTAATGAACTTATACGAGTACATGACAAAGCTATTTCTCCTACTTTAAATGAATGATATGATAATATGATGATTTGATTATGTTTTCAGACAATACTGAGGGATTACAAATGGGTTTAGATTATTAGCATAACTATTGTGTCCAGGTGACTTGACTTGACTATTTGAGTTTACCGTCGCTTCTACAGTATTTCAGTCATACAGCGACGTCCAGCTAATTACAGGTGGAGGAAGACCCCGAATGCACGGAGGCATCTGTGTAGAACCACCGACCTACCGCAAGCCAGCTGGAAGGCTTCCTGACATGAAAATCCGAATGGCCCTGCCGGGATTCGAACCCACGCGGTGAGGGACTGAGTGGTGTCCAGGTGAAAGTTTGTTATAGATATAAAATGAAATATATAAATATTCTTTGAATGTTAGTACTATAGAGAAATATAAGGAGATATTTTGGAAACAGTGCGAAATAATCATAGAGAGGATTTTTTGTTAAAATTTACACAATTTTTACATTAAGCAAATACTTATTTAACCTTACAGATGCAAATATAGAACAAAGTTTAGTTACTTGTTAAGTTTATACTCCAAATATGAAATTATGCATGTTTAAAAGGTATGATTACTTACCAAATCTGCCTAAACAGATATTTAGGAAAGCAATGTCAAAACCCATAACTTGGCTGTAAAATCTAGTAGATTGAATCGGCGAGAGATTATTATTTAAAATGATAGAAAATTCATAAACTATAAAAGTGTTGAAGTTGAATAATCATTATCACTCTTTGTTGGGATGTAAGTTACTTATTATTTACGCAAAGAATATAAACTAAGATTCTATTGCTTTTGCTCTTATATACACAAATAAGTTTAAATCTTTAAAACAAAAAACGAAAATACCAAATAATTTAAGTATATATATATATATATATATATATATATATATATATATATATATATACACACACACACAAAGCCTTACTTTATTTGATTCGGTATATAATGTGTGTTTATATTGTTGTTGTTGTTGTTGTATTGGGTTTTACCGTCGCTGCGATAGTATTTCAATCATATAGCGACGTCCAGCTAATTAAGGTGGGGGTATTGTATGTATGTATATTATTGCATAATGCATTATATACTTGTGAGTGCGAAGTTGAATTATTGCCTTATATATACAATACATTCTCTTCAAAATTATTACCTAATTATGCCGGAATCACAATATAACATACACATGGGTTTTGTCATTATCAGACTCTCTTTGTTTGATTTATGTAATAACTGGTCAATTAACGTTGTCAAATACAAAGCAGTAGATGTATTCATATCTAAACGTGTATATGTAGATGTTATTATTTTTTGGGGGATAGTGTCGCCATGTTACGTCCTTTATTGTGTTATTATGTGTGTCGTATATGCCTAAGGTCAATGTATTTGGAAACTAAACATCGTCTTATAATAGCATATAAGAAAATTATGTTTACTTTATAGTTTGAAAAATTTGAAAGTTTTATTCAGCATAAGCCAGAAGGTCGTACGACCCATGCGGCAAAACGTATTACGTGAATGGTACAAAACATGACGGAGATGAACAAACGAAAAGTGAAAGCAGTGTAATCAATCATGTAACATGCAAATCATATAAGACATCATATAAATATATAAATGTAAATATCGAAACAATCTCGTATTACTTCGTACAACTTCTCTTATCGAAACGAAACAGAAGAGGAAGTTCGGAATAGAAAGAAAAATACACCACGCCAGACAACATGAACAGTACGTTACTATATGACCATATAAGGGCACAATTCATTTGGAAATAGCCTGTTTTAAGAGGATAAATGTAAAGTGTGATACAAATGGCCAAATTAGAAACAAAATAAAGCAGTAATAAGGATTTTTGTTTAAATTAAGTTTAATTAAAGAACCAATTCCACAAGATGTATTTTAAACAAGAAAATACGAGCAGTGGGAACCGATCATTGGCCTTCTTTACGTTGGCTGCTTACATTTATGTACTAGCTAGTAAGTTAAGACTTCGATCAGGAATCTCTTAAAAGTAAAATACTGCTGGAGACTTCAACTGTGTGGGTGGGTATAATTATCACGCGGTCTGAGACTTGCTGACGTAGGACATTCCTTAAGAAGATCACGCCAAATGCTCTTAGACATCACTCTAACATATAACTCAAGAATGATCTCAGTGTATTGAACTTAGGAGAAGACATGTAAATGAGGATCAGGCCATTACTCGGGAAAAGTTTTAAAGTCAATTATAATGATTTTATTGGGGGTTATTTTCCTTTTAAGGTATATGAAAAGAACACATTTTTTTTTCAATTTTAGATAACAAAAAAAAAATTGAATAAGAAATAGAGCAGAAAATTATTTGATTATTTTATAGGAGAAAGCAGAATGATGAAATACCTTTGATGATATTCTATCAATCCGTGTATAAGTCGAACATATAGGTTTGCCATACCTTTAAGGATTTTTGATTTGTGCGCGAATCCAGATTTTTTTTTTTTTTTTTTTTTTTTGGTGGGGGATGTCGTGAGACAGACATAGTGCTACGATATCACGCCGTAGACAGTTAACATAAAATCACAACACCCCCTTACCGGACAAACCATTCCTGCACTTATATAATGAGCGCCAAACAAGGAAGCTATACTATGGCAATTGTTCTATTTTTTACGACCTTGGTATATCGCAGTCGTGATTCGAAATTCATGATGGACGCTCTTACCATTTATCAACCGGGACTGCCACTTACAGATTGTGCATGCATCCCAATTCATCAGTCATCTTACATTTGCAATACTTACATTAAGTCTACTTAATGCTATGATTAAGTTATTTTGTGACATGCAGTCGCTCTAAGTGGACTATCACGACTTTTTCTTCTCGATTCCATGACAACGTATTGAGGAGTTCCGATGTCGGGAAAATAATACGTATTGCATAAGGAGGAAGATCAAGAACTGACCTTTGACCTTTACCCAGACACCCTGTTTACAGCCAGTCAGAAGTCACAATACTTGTAAGTCCGTAACTTGTAAGTTTACAGTCAATCAGAAGTCACAATACTTACAAGTCGTGGTTTTATACTGACCCGACAAAGGGTGAGCTCATTGGAGGACTCAAACCTTCGATAGTTCGCTATTTAAACAAACGCTTGATTCGAAACAGTTGTAGGTATATTGGGAAATATAGAATTAGGTAGAAAATGTATATTGCCAAATGGCTTAAGGTAATTTTTGTCTCTCGAGCTAGTTAAACTTTGTCAAATAGTTTCAATTTTAGCCTTGGTGCTTTGTATATATGGTACAATCATGATTTTACTGTGAAATTTGCATTAAAGGAAATTACGATGGGTACATTTATTTATGGATTAATGCTCTAGGAAAGTGAACGAATTTCGTTGGCGTAGAGTAATTAACATTCATGGATAAAACCCTACAGAAAACCAACTTAATGAGTATTCCACCAACATCAGTGCTTTTACAATAAGCTGAGTCTCTGTCTCTATCTCCCTCTTTCTACACCCCCCCCCCCCCCCCCCCCCCCCCCCCCCCCCCCCCCAAAAGATCACCGAGGTAAATCGGAAACAACCGCTGAATATGATAATATCACCAGTTCCTTACTGAGTTCTAGCTCCGGCAAGATAACTAAACTAAATTAAAATAAATACATGAATAAATAAATAAATATTAAATAAATAAATAAATTGACTGGATTATTGTCGGGGAACGTTCAGTCTATGCAAACAAACAAACGCCTTCACTCTTACAACTGCACGTAACGTAAGTAACATAATCATATTTGTCATGAAAAAATGTGTCCTTCTGTATTATTTTATACGTACTTCGATATCTTCTCAACATACATAATTCTATTTACTTTCTATATATAGGAACATTAATGGACTTGAACATGCAAAATAAATACACACATCCAATTATGCTTGCCATAAAAAGACTTTGAAAACAGGCAGGTACAAAAGTACCTGTAATGTCAATCGATATAACGTAAGGTGACAGATGGCTAACTATAGAGCGTCACACGCTAAGCTGTAAAATACGAACGTCACATTTAACATTCACACCAGCTTCGGAATACATCACTATCGTGGTAGTATTTTTTTTTTTTTTCATTATGTGAACTTTATAGAAAATCATTAAAGCCGCAAAAACCCGTATTTTTTTTTCTTTTGACGATGAATTTATTTTGTTATACTCAATTATACCGCCACTGCGACAGTATTCCGGTCATTCAACTATTTACAATTGGGGGCAAGACTCCTAGTGCAGTAGAGCTCCAGGCAAGCTGGTGCATATCGCAAGCCAGTTGGAAGGTTTCCTCACTTAAACAATCTGATTGTCGGGTTTTGAATCCAAAACGGCAAAGTGAAAATTACTTGTTGCTCTGTCATAAGTCACTGCGCTGCATGTTAGATAGTCCGCAAGTTGTTTTATATTTGTCCTTTATTGTGTATCGAATTTAAATATGCATCCTATAGAAAATGTGTGTGTGTGTGTGTGCGGGGGGTGGGGTGGGGGGGGGGGGGGGGGGGGGGGGTAATGGAAGATAGACTTCCAGCTTGCCTTGAGTCTGTAAGTCGGCAGTTTCAACCAAGTGTCACTATGTACCCAGTGTCGTAACTAATCAGTAAGACGGCTTTCTAGCTAATATTCCGTGGCAGCGGCGGTTGCCAACAAATGCAACAACAACAATACACTTATAATAATAAATGCAATATCAGTTATAACAAAAATATAACAACAACAACAACAAATAATAATAATAATAATATAAAAACAACGACAACAACAACAACAACATAATAATAATAATATAAAAACAACGACAACAACAACATAATAATAATAATAATATAAAAACAACGACAACAACAACAACAACAACAACATAACAATAATAATATAAAAACAACGACAACAACAAAAACAACGACGACGACGATGATGATGATGATGATGATGATGATGATACGGAGCTTATTTTAAAGTCAATAACATTTGCAACTTGGATACAATCATCATTTTATGTTCTTTGGTTTTATCAATAACCAGTCCTACCATTAAAATAAAAGATGAAATATAGCATCAAGCATTTAAATCTCATTTTAGCACATTGTTTCATGTTGATTCCCACTATTTATCGATGCATACAACCGTTGAACTTGTTATCTGTGTCTGTGATGTTATCACTTAAAAAAAAACAATTTGCAGAATTCTGTTTTATCTTAAAATGGAAATTAAATAACATTCAAACGCTATTCATATTTGGCCACGAAACATTGTAACACACTCTGTCGAAAAAAAAAAGAGTACGTTCAGAACTTTATTGATTAAAATGTACTTTTTCTTGAGGAAGAATCAATGTTTTCATTCTCTTCTATGCGTCTTTTTAGCGATCTTTTGTTTAAGACAGACAATCCTATATTTAAATGTCAGTGAGTAAAAATAATATTTTTTTATCATATATGCATACATGAATGCATTTGCAATAGCATTAAAGAACATGACAAATTATCGAAACCTGGACCAGTGGGCCTATATGCCACCTTAACTGCAAATGTCGATATTTTAAGGTAATCCATCCATCATTAAATTATGATCATGGTCCATCAAGTGATCGTGGGAATTTCATAGTAAATGCAAGTCCTTTATAGACATCGAGCAAAAGAGCATTTAACTCTAAGTAAATGGATGCTTGCGTCTGCACTGAAGTCTTTTTAAGCATTTAAGGGACCATGATTATAATTTAATAATGCATGGATCACCTTAAAATATAAATAATGATTTAATCATACCAGACTTGAATCAAACCGACCATACTAAGTGCTAACTTATGTTGAAAAACTTAAAGGCGAATTTCACCATTCTACTTTCTTTAACGAGGTACCACAATATTTCATTTCTGAACAAATATTGCTAATTGTAATATAAATGACTTAGTTATGTACTTGAATAGTTTGTAATACAGGAATAGTTTGTAATACAGGAATAGTTTGCGTTTCTTCCCCGTTTAAGTATTACTTAACGCTAAGTCATATTGTTGCAATTCGAGCCAGTTGATCATTATATTTACAGAATATACAACTGTTAAGCTTTAATCATGACTCGAATTCCATCAACAATACTTAGAGCTAAGTAATACTTTAATTCTTACACTAGGTAGATACACATTCCACCATTGCTATTTTATGAAATATTCAAGTACATAACTAAGCTGAATGAATTATTTCTTTAATAACTAACAGTACTTGTTAAGAAATGAAATACTTGGGAATTTTATTAGATGAATAAGACTAATGAAAATCGCCCTCAGTTTTTAAGTTTTACTTAGCGCTAAGAATTGTTCGTGGAATTCGACCCTGAAACAATTTATTTACTTACAAAACAACAAGTGTCAGTACTTATATTTACTATAATTAAATTCCCCGATTGGCGCTCTGCATTTATACAGGGTAGTTCCAGGACTGGTTTGCCCGGTGTCAGAATAATTTGACTCGGTGTGGTATTATGTCAAATATCTGCGGCGTGATACTGGAGTGTGACAGCACTATATCTGTCTCAAGTAGACATCGTCTCCAAATAAAAAAAGTAGAATCAAGAGTGAAATCGAATATCATCTGTTCGAAACTTTTGTAACTTTGAATAAAGATAATATGAAATTTTGATACTGTACAATGCTTTCAAATTAATGCATAAAACAATGAATACGCTTTTCTAATTTGAGTGCCACCATTGACGACTTGATTGCAGTATTTAATGATTATTTTGGCAGTGTTTTTTTCTTCTCCTTCTTCAGAATGTTACAAATTGCCTAGGAAATCTATTCACGTAATTTAAACAATTGCCATACCGTGCACGAAATTGACGTGCGATAAACAATATTCGAATCCCGTGTTGGCTCCATAACCTCGTACTATATATCGATATATTACACTGCCTGTTAATATCCTGATAGTTTTTACAGGGTAATAAAACTTCCTTTAACATTATATAGTAAATGTGGCCTTTTAAAGGTTAAGGATTACAACATCAAGTTTTGACGAAAATGTATGGAATTCCAGTATTGTAATCTCCATATATTACACGTAAAATGCAGATCTCATAATTTTCACAGTACATACGTTTGAGATCACAAAAGAGCTGTTGATTAGTAGTATTAATAAAAAGTAATTATCTTACAAATACTCTGAAAGGAGAGAGAAATAATAACTTACGAATTAATTAATATCAGACATAAAACCAGGAGATGCTCTACTTAAATAAACCTGTAAAGGAAAGTTCGTATACTCTCACTGCGAACGCGATAATGTGAGAACTAGCAGGTGCGCGTGTAATTGTGCTCCGATGCACTCTCTTACACATCGGCTTACATTACATTCACCTCTGTGGTGGGCTCAGAAAGTAGTTCCAAATATATGACGTCATCCAGACCGTTGTTCAAATATTTAATATGAAGGAGACTAGATAGGCTCCTTAAACTTTGAAATATATATAAATAGCACTACTGATCCTGATCGAAATGGTCATTAAAATTACAAATTATGCAAATAAAAAGTGGCTTTAAATTACGATATTCGACTGAATCTGTAAATATTTAAATTTGCAGACGAGCGTTTGCGGATTGTTCCCATCGGCGAAATAAGGCAGAACATAGTTCCGATAATAACAAATGAAATTAATATTTTACACACATTTTATGATGATTCAAAAAGTATTTATTCAATATTTCTATACTTTTGATCCGTAAAATACACTTAAATCCGCGTTAAATGAGTGTTTTCTGTTTTGACATGATTCTTGTGTGCCCATTGCAGAGATGTTATGTGAGGAACGAACTACAACTTTGCTTGGAGATTGGTTCCGATGCCATTTCAAAACTGACGACAACTTTCTGGCATCTTTATCTCTAAAATAAATGCATTATTTGTGGATTTAAAACTATACAAAGTCAATGAATTGTAGTAATGTTAAGCTTTTTTTTTTTTTTTTTTTTTTTTTTATCGCCTAATAACACTATTGTTCTAACGCGCATCTCCGAGACCTCGCGGTCTACGGCATCTCTTGGTTTTAGGTCTTTGTTACTTTGTATCTCATAGGGAAAAAAACCTCAGCTTTTATTAATGCAATAACACACATTAACTTTATATTATGTGCACGGATATAAATATCATACTTAATTACATTGTGTGCGCAAAATCTATCCTGTATTTCTTTTGAGGTAATGTAATGATGCCATTTGCTTACTATCTGTGTGTCATTTATTGTTATGTCATGTTCTTTCTAGTTTTATATCCTCAATTATAAGAATCTATAAAGCATTTAAACACGAACGTTAAGGTCAAATGTCTGTCGAAGCTTCCTTTTTCTTCGTAATTAAAAGCTCTGTATTCTGCATCAAAGACAAAATGTCAAAAAGAAACAGCGAGCAAGATCATACGCCCATCTCGATTTGTTAATTGAAGCATACATTTTACCGTGGCATTGAAAAAATATGTTTGTAAGTTATTTTGATTCTCAATTGTCTCTGTTACAAAAGGGAGTTCGGATGTTGGGGAAGGTGCTGTTTTATTTCTATTCAGTGTGAATAAGTGGTCAGGAAACGTGTTTTTTTTTTGTCAATTATTTGTTTGTCTTTAATTGTTCATCTCTGGTTTACTCTTGTATTGAGGTTTTTGATATCCAGCGCTGCTTAATAATTTAAGATGTTGGAACCCGGCATTTTCTCATCATTGCAAAATCTTCAAATTACGTAATTAGTGATCACGTGCGCTTTCATCTAAGAATCAGTTGAGTGGCTGAACGTGCTTCACTTCTCACTAGTTCGTCTAGGGTTCGATTCTTGGTCACGTACGTGAGAGGTTACAGTGGTTGTCCGTCCAGACACGTGGTTTTTTTTCGGGTTCTCCGGTTTCCTTCCACATTAATGACCACATACGCCGCCATCGTAACCGCCGAGAGTGATTAATATAAATTGTGAGAACTTGTTTCGTAATTGATGTAAAATAAATAATGTTTAAATGAAAAAAGGATCAGTTGAGATGTACATGAAACGAAGTAGGTGATATGACATACTACCCTGTGCGAGACATTTATCTTTTAACTCGGTTTTTCTAATTTTCTTTTCATGAATACGAAATAATATTTCGAGGCAACGATCGATACATTATTTAGTTAATTAAAAAGGGTTTTTTGTATAAGCAAATTATTTTATTAGTTCGAATAAGCGAAACATGATTTCGTAAATTATGGAAAATTATGGAGTCGGGATAAGGTTGGAGAAAGAAGAAAGCATTTTTATCGCTGGAGATAGTAGCATTCGTAATGAAGCAATAAAATGAAATGTTTTGCACACAAAAAAGTTAAATCTGCAGTGCCACTATGAGACCCGTAAAATATAACGTATAAATAAAACGTCTGTCTCGTATACTACGTCACCCGTCTGTTAAATATTTGACGTTGAGGCATTGACCCTAGCTTCTTTGACGTATGTTTAGTTCAAAATATCAACACCACGTACGGTAAATTTCAGAATTTCAGAGTTTGCTTGGTATGTTCATAGTTGGCCAACAGATCCCTGTCCACACCCTGAGATAAATACCTAGTCCGCGCATGTTATTTGTAAAGCCCTGGTTATAACTTGAAAATAACAACATATGTTTAACGTACCTTAACTTACTTAAACGTACTTGTAGCTTGTCATAGTTTAACTCCCAAATAACGCGAGAGGCGTGAGTGGAGATGTATCTGTTGAACTTGTTGAAATTCTTTAAACATACTTGATTAAACCTTATCATTTTAGTTACTTAAGTAACGTACGTTTGAAAAGTCTTAGAAATGAGTACAAACGGAAAATCACATTCGTGAAATAGAAGTTTTTAAAGTCACACTACGAACATCTTACATCCGGCGCACATCAGCTTTTACAAACGTTTCCTATCTTTTGACAGATTGTTCTAGCTTTTGGCAGCATTTGCAAGCGTTGAATTTATTTTTTCTTAGCGAAGGAGAACTTTTGCGAATGAACGAATGCTCAGCATAGGTAAGTTGGGGTCAACGTCAATCGGAGAAAAACACTTAAGTCACAAACACTGTAAAACTAACCCCAGCGTTCAGAAACATTTATAAAATGAGCAAATAATCTGCTATCGGAGTCCAGCTTATGCAAAATGTTAGAATAACCCAGCAGCATGAACGTTTGCAAACGGAGCACAATTTACACCTGCGTTTATTTCCAAAAGTCGGCAAAGGTTTTGCATGTTAAAAACATTCCAAACGAACACAACGTTCGCTAGCGTTCGCTAACGAAAAATAACACTTATAAACGTTTAAGAACTTAAACTAGTGAAAACTTTTGTCCAAACGCCGTTTTATGAACCCAGCCTAATTAAGGATTAATCACATTCGTGTGTAAATCTGCAGAAAAATGACTTGACTTGACTATTTGAGTTTACCGTCGCTTCTACAGTATTTCAGTCATATAGTGACGCCCAGCTAATTACAGGTGGAGGAAGACCACGAATGCACGGAGGCATCCGGGTAGAACCACCGACCTACCGCAAGCCAGCTTGAAGGCTTCCTCACATGAAAATCCGAATGACCCTGCCGGGATTCGAACCCACGCGGTGAGGGGCTGAGTGAGTATTAAAGTCAGCGACTTTACCCTCTCTGCCACGGCAGATTCCTGTGTCCATTTAATTATCAATTTTCTTTTGGTTAACGGGTTATTATTCGTGGATAAAATAAACGAAAATCAGTGACCCACAAAAATTAACGAGTTTACAGTGCGTGTCTTTCTGAGTATGTTACATCAGATTGAGACGTTCTAGCATTCTAGTGTAATGTAAATCTCTGAGTTTAGTTATCTCTATTTCAAGATTCTCTAAAGTTTCTCTGATACAGATTATTTTTTTATTCTAAATGGTTTTTTCTTCCATGACACCCCTTGTGGATTGTTTTGGATTTACTGCTGGGTCAACCAGGAGATATTTATTTTATATGAAGACACCGTTTCCTTGACGACATGACTTTGGGGAAATATCAAATAGTTTTATCAGTGAGGGAACTTTTCGACGCAATCTCTTTATCATTTGAACACAGGGCGTTGTACAGCAGTGTTGAATATCGCATGCCGGGATTCAGAGGTTGTGCTTTCGATCCACCTTCCTGATGTATAATCAAAAGTGGATTTAACCAATAACCACACCCTGAAAATGTCGACAAGGAAAAACATAAAATAAAACGTAAGAAATCGATTTTCCTTTTCATAAAAAAAGTAATGGGTCTAGACTGGTGCACTTGAGCTTTTCTTTTGATCGCGTATGTAATTTGGTTTTACATCCATCCAACAGTATTCAAGTCATTTCGGGACTTTGCTTACATGAGACCGATGTAATTGTGTGTTTAACCGTATATTCCCCTGCGCATATTGGTCGTTCCGTCGGTCCGTCCGTTCTCCCGTTCGTAACCAGATTTTGTTGGATCAAAAACTAGAAATAATTTAGCCTAAAGTCGAGAGGTTTTTAATCACTTATTGCTGGCCTCTATTGATTATTAGGTCTCGGGTCAAGGTCACAGTTACCTTCATGTTAAACCCATGTCCGATTGATAACTTCAGATACTATCATATTTGACAATATCTCTCGTTGTGTTTTAATTTTCATCAGATAACCTTGATTTGTATTTAAAAAAAATAAAGCATCTAATGTTCTATTTACAGCCCCTCATTCAATTTGAGAGCTTTTCTCGGCGAATAGAGTTGACTGGGGAGCTGTATTTGGAAAACGTAATCGAGTAGAGCTACATGGGTAGCTGTATTCGACGGTAGCTTTACACGGTATGGCAACCCAACCCACCCAACCCCCTGAACCCTGCACAGAAGCCGCTCATGCAAATTAATAACATGACCGCTTTGCAATAAATGTACGGCCGCACGCGTGACTTAGATTTTCATAGATAATTCCGTCATTGCATTTCGGCTCTCTACAAATTTTATAACCTTGGCCTACATGGTGAGGGCATAAATATAAAGATATATAGATATATATATATATATATATATATACTTTTAATATATGTAAGTTATGTTTTAATACTCATTCTTATTTCTAGAAATTGTATTCATGGTTGGTTACCAATGTAACGTGAACCTATGGACCGAGTAAGAAACAAACAGCCCATATATACAAAATAACTAAAAATATTATTATGTCGTCAATATTTGAAACCCCTTTCTCTTACCCTTTTCGAACAATTGACTGTTCTAAAAAGTATCATTTTTCAAAACCATGGAAAAATGATATATTCGTTGAAAATTTTGTTTTTCTACACACATTCCTGCATGTGACATTTTCGTTTTTATGTGCTTATGACCTCTTAAGTCACATTTAATATGACATAAACGTAATGCGTTTGCTATTTTCGACCGAGTATTTAACACGTGTGATTCGTTCATATTTCTCACTCGTGCTATATATACGTTTCGTGGTATATACGGGTCAACAGTGTTACCTTATATCAAAAGAGTGACAGAACATACAGACTTACCAGCATGAGATTAACGGATTATTACTATCGTAGACTGATCCGAACTGTGTTATCAGTATGAGTGATACATAGATTTACGGAAAATCACGAGAGCCTCAGTTTGAGTGATTCTGCTGTTAACGTTGTTCGGATCAATCTACTTTAGTAATGGTTATTTTATTACCTACTTTTCTCTTCAAATAATGTAAACATATAAATTCTTAACTTTGCATTTATTTTGAAATAAATCTTTTTTTACCATAAACAACAAAGAACAACGGAACTATTTTTGTGTCGCCTGCATAGCATGGCAGACACATAGGGATCACTTTGTCCGTCGTCGTCGTCGGCGTCGTCGGCGTCACACTTTCTTGTCCGGAGCATAACTCGAAAAGTATTTGAGGTATCACCTTGAAACTTAAAACATGGATAGATCACATTGAGGTGGAGTGCAGTGCACAAGAATGATAACTCTGACTTTCGTATTTTCTGAGTTATTACCCTTTGTTGATTCTGAGATTTTATTTTTGTCCGGACCATAACTCAAAAAGTATTTGAGGTATCACCTTGAAACTTAAAACATGGATAGATCACATTGAGGTGGAGTGCAGTGCACAAGAATGATAACTCTGACTTTCTATTTTCTGAGTTATTACCCTTTGTTGATTTAATGATAACTCTGACTTTCATATTTTCTGAGTTATTGCCCTTTGTTGATTTTCAGTCTTAATTTTTGTCCAGGGCATAACTCAAAAAGTATTTGAGATATTGCTTTGAAACTTCATAGATGGAAAGATCTCATGGATTTGTAGTGCAGTGCATAAGAATGATAACTCTGTTTTATTTTCTGAGTTATTTCCCTTTGTTGATTTTCAGACTTAATTTTTGTCTGGGGCATAACCGAAAGTATTTGAGGTTTGACTTGAAACTTCATAGATCTCAATGGTCTGAGTGCAGTGCACATGAATGATAACTCTGTTTCTCTTTTTCCTTGAGTTATTGCCCTTTGTTGATACTCAGACTTCATTTTTGTCTGGAGCATAACACGAAAAGTATTTGAGGTATTACTTTGAAACCTCACAGGTGGAAAGATCTCATGGAGTGCATTGTGCAAGAATGATAACTGTTGTATTTTTGGAGTAATTTCCCTTTGTTTATTTTTTTGGATTTAATTCTTGTGTGGTGCATAACTTGTAAAGTGTTGCCTTAAACATTTATAGTAGATAGATCTCATTGGTCTGAGTGCAGTACACAAGAATGATAACTCAATAATGATAATGATGACTACAAACTTGCAACATATATATAATTAACGTCATAAGTGCTTAATGACGTCATAATTTTTCTTACAGTTAATGTTTTGAATTCATAGTCATTCTGACACTCCTCTGATGAAGACTGTATAGTCGAAAGTGCTCGGGAAAATTATTACATATTGCACTGTTTGAATATTTTATTCCCCCCCCCCCAAAAAAAAAAAAAATATATATATATATATATATATGAATGTGTGTGTGTTATTTTGTACCTCACAAAATAGATTATGCTTTATCAATAATTTGTCAAAAGATCGATTTTCTAGTCAATTCTTTCATCAAACATGCTTAAATGCAGGCGACACAAGTGTTCCGAGGAACACCCACATCTAGTTTATCAAGGTTCCAGTACAATGAGTAATCCCATCGTGTTCTACACACCGCGTAAAACTATGCAGTGTGTACGGCTTTCGTTTTCAAATCGTTTCATATCAGGGACACCCACATTGTGCAGTGAGATATAATTACACAAGGTAGAGACGTAATACATGTTTAAAAACGTTGGGACCTTAATACAAGTTTCTGTACTTTTGGTGTGGGAAACAGATTGAAAGTGCGTAGAATCATACATAGGTATATAATAAATTCCAGTACCATTTTAACGACACTGGTATGTCGTGGTCGGGGATAGAACCCAGGACCTCTCGGAGACGTGAAGGATTTCCATCGTTGGAGTGAAATAAATTATGCTCCTTTGCTACAGCTACAGAAAGTAAATAAATGTTTGTTAACGTTGTATGAGTTGTATATATTTTGAATACTGGCAACGTCTATAGTATATTACATACTAAATATTGTATCTTTAAAATTAAATTGTTATTCGTTTTGACATTGTTGCTTTTCCCCTACGAACCTAAACCGAGATACTGTCTGCTATATTTCAACATTTAATACGTCGGTAATGTGACGAATGAATGTTTAAATTCTGCTCGAAAACCTTTATTCTTTCTATCACGCTGTAATCCCTCACAGGAGTTTCAGATCTCCAGATTCGCTGTTTACGTGATGAATTGTCTGAATATCAAACTGCGCTGGGCGAGAAATGTCACTATTTATCCATACTTCTTGAAACACAATTTAGACATTTCAAGAATAAAAACAACACCAATAGTCTTTCCTAAAAAAAAAAACTGCCTTCCTTCTATAGAGCTACAAGCCAAGTCAATTGGTTGGCTGCTGAGACTGTATTCTTTTATGTCAATAGACTAAGTGTAACTAAAATTAAATACTTCAAATCATAAATACATAAAAAATGAAAATGCGGTAAAGGTCTACCAAGAACTGCTGAGCAAGTCACTTTTTGTTGTAGACATTGTTAAAGAAGTTATGCTAAACTTTGAATTTGTGATATAACTTTTAATGGGTGAATGAATTAAACTTAATAAACACTCGTACCTGATTATCACCTAACCACCGATCGCACTTTCCTATCACTACCCATTACTCGTACTTGCTTTTCACGTTACCACCACTCGTTTATATTCAACACCTTTCAACCACTCGTACTTTCTCATTACATTACCACCACTGGACTTTGTCTATCATCTAATTAACACTCGTACTTAGCTGTATTTAAATACTAGCCATGTTCCAATATAATTTCAACGTCACTTACTAGTATATCCTATGACACATGGAGAGTATAGCAAAGAAAACGAAGAAGAAAAAGAAGAAGAAGAAGAAGAGAGAGAGAGAGAGAGAGAGACGCTAAGCTACTAGGTACGCTGCTGAATACCTAATAACGCATTCTTACGCGTTACGCACAATTGGATACGACCCAAAAGTGCGGTCGGTCTAAGACACTGTCGGGTCAGCTCCGAAAATAGACCAAACGTGCGATGAAATGTCCCCTTCTTACGCACTTTGGGGTCCAACATCGATTGCATCATTAGCATTGATGTCCGATTGTAACGATCATCAACATCATCATCATCATCATCATCATCATCATCCGATCCTAACCCTACCCATAATAACCTTCCTTATAATCGTGTTTGTGATGGTAATCCTATTCTCAATAAGCTATTTATGTTACAATAGTATCATTTATCAGTTATCATTTCAAGACAAGAAGAGCATAGCACCCCTACTACACCATTATTTTCCGTTTTACACCACGAAGAGCATGCGCGACGGAAGTTAAAGCAACTACTGAGTTTTTAAACATTGATGTATAACTACGAGTGTTTTAAGGTAAAAAAAATCATTTTTAAAATTTTCTGTTAAGAGAGAAACATTTTCAGATTATTTCACAAGCATTGACCATTTGACATACTTCACTACAGAATCTTATGCTGCGTTTACACAATAATCCCGGCGGCCATTGCGACCACGTTTCAGGCCACCATGGACAAAACGGGGTGGCCGTGGGGGAACGGGATGGGCAAACGTGACAGGCCGTGATCGCCGTGGATGCCTGGTCAGATTTTTAAACTGTCAAAAAATCACCACGGCAGTCAAGGTGCGGATTAAAAACCTAGCTCGGAATGAACGCAACAAGACGTGACAGAACGTACTATAGGCCGTATTAGGCCGTAACAAAACTTAGAGGTGCCTGTAGTGGGTCGGGGAGCTTTCCTGACGTAGTCTCGTACAGCGATTGGTTTCCTTTGGGTGACATTTTTAAAAACTGTGTTCTTTGGTAACGCGCAGTCTGCATCTAACTACACAGAAATAAATGTCTGATTTTTTTTCATCCAATGATGTTAATTTTAAAGGTATATTTAAGTACGGTTTATTATGGAAATCGAAACCGAATTGAAATGTGCAAACAATTCATGCTGGAAATAAAATGTTTAATTAACGGAAATAAAAAGTAAATGTGCTAGCGAGTAGGTTGCAAACAAATAGGAGATATTTGAAACATTGTCAACTGCAATTCCATCACTTGTATTTATTTGCCTATAAATATGCACATTCATGTAAGTGTATCATCTGACCAAGTTAGGTCGCGGTTTCGAATCTAGCTGGGGAGTTTTGGAATGGTAAATCTTAGTCCATTAACCAATTAAAGATTAATAAAAAAATGTAATTAAAAAGAATGAAAGTAAAGCAAAGCACCTAGCAATGCTTTGCCCGTGGGAGTGGCGGGCTGACCTAGTGGAATTTTTAACATTTTATTTTTTAAAATAAAATTTAAAAAAAATCTAGGGCTTTATTTGTAGCATTATTTGTACTAGATATCTTTATTTATTGCCATCAATTATTGCGTGTTTCTTATTATATTTTCTTGTTTTTTATTTGAATACATATATCTGATAAATCTTATTAAAGGCCCATTTTATTTCATAATGATACAATTTTCATGAAAAAAGAGAATATAAAATAACATTGACATATTGTAGACCAACACAAATGCTACATAATGGGCAAATATGTGAAACACATTGAAAGCGTAGATCAACCAGTGTAATTTATTATTTTGGATGGATGTCAAAATACTCTCATTGTTTACATTTTGCATTCTTGTGTATTCCCGAAGACGGTCAGTAATCGGAATTTATTTGAATTTGAAAGAACGTAGCCGAATCACAATTGATTTATCTGCTTCGTCATCAATTTAAGCACTCGTGATTCGTTAACGGGGGAATACGGGAGGTCTTTGCAAAACGTCAGAAAATTGACGAAGATTTGCGGAATATGCAAATAAGGTATTTTTGTAAACAATTGAATGATCTTAAGTAAAATATTCTTTCTTATTTATGGATTGTCGTAATTTTGTCCTTAACGAACCTGTGCAGATTACATCCCTTAACAAATCTGTAGCACACAATTTGCTTTTTCTCTTCGAATAATATACTGTAAGAAAGAGAGACAATGTGCTTATTGAAACAAATTTTGTGTTCATCCTTTTTTTGTTAAGACCATGTTTACGCAAACATCTTTATGACATTGGGGTTACAAGATCGTTTGAAAATTTGAATAATTGCCACTTTAGTAAATTTAAAAATGTTCTCTCAACGGTACTGGCGCTGTGACACGAACGTGCCCCAAAGCTGTCCGGCGTCCACGTTTCACCCGTAGAAAGCCTTGACAGAACACAAGAAATGTGTCAGACCTTGATCAGAACGTGAGAAACCTGAACGAATCCATCAGAACGTAGCGGACCGGCAGGGAACGTACTGGCATCCGTGGCAGACCGCGGGCCGCAACGTGGTGCGCCTTGTTGAGACTGGGACTCAGTCCTTTTCCCCTCCATGGTTCCTAACGGATGTACTGTGATAGACCGTGAGAAAACTTGGGAGGACTTAACTCAACTTGTATACATAGTAAAATAAACACCAAAGTCTCACGGCGCACTACTTTTCGTGCAAACGGGGCAGCCGTGGCCGCCGGGAACATCGTATCGATTTTTATCTACTGTTCATTCACACCCTTTTTCCGGTTGTCTATTTTCATAAAGTTGCAATATCTGAATCATCTCCTTTTGCATTTCATAATTACTGATTACTTGTACTTAGAGACCAGCCGGATGAATATATTAAATATTTTGTCTTGGACCAAATTGTTATATTATCTGCTTTTTATTCTGTATTATGTTTACACATTGAAACTACACAAGTATATCTTAAGAAATGACCGATAGAAATGTTGTAAGAACTTGTGTTTAGACCCAATGCCTTTTAGCTCACCTGAGCAGAACGTGCTCCTTGTGAGCTCTTGTGATCATCCTGCGTCCGTCGTCGTCCATCGTGAGTCGTCAACAATTTGATTTAAACGACATCTCCTCTGAAACCGCTGGACAGAATTTGATTAAACTTGGCAGGGATGATCTTTTGGTGATTTTTCACAAAAGTTGCTAAAACAAATTTGATCCATATAGAACTCAGGTTGCCATGTCAACGGAAAGGAAAAATATGAAAACTTTAAAAATCATCTCCTTTTAAATTACTGGCCAGATTTCAAAATGTTTTAGTACAGATGTTCCTTGGGTAACCCTCTACCATGATTGCTAAAATATTCTGATCCGTAAAAAAAAACATGGCCGCCAAGGGAAGGGCTAATTTGCCTTTGTATAAGGAAAACCTTTAAAGACTTCTGCTCCAAAACTACTGCCAGATTTTAAAATGTTTTGGCACAGATGTTCTATAGCTACCAAGACTGCTACTTTAAAACAGTGGTTCTTAGGTGAGCGTTATAGGGCCATCATGGCCCTCTTGTTTGTAAATATGTTCAATGTTGTAAAACTATTATTATTATATACGGCAATAAAATATGTTAAACCCGGCCGCCAAATAAAACTATTATAGCTCCCTTGCTTGGCTCTCAGCATATAAGGGTATTTGCAGGAATGGCTGGTCCGGTGTCAGGATAATGTGACCGGGTGTGGTATCATGCCATATGTATACGGCGTGATACTGCAGTGTGGCAGCACTGTATCTGTCTCAAGTAGACATCGTTTCCAAATGACTGAAATACTGTCGGTGGGACGTGAAACCCAACAACAAACAAAATATTTTTAACCCAATATCTGAATATAACATTGCTACAAATCACGAATTTCGACTGTGAAAAAAATAGTTGATTATCAATGTGAATTCTTGAAGATCCAAATGGAAAGAAGGAAGGAAGGGGTGATTATTAGTTACGTAACACAAGTTCTGTCCATGATAAGAGCTAAGGTCACATTACGTTCGAGTGGGGAAACAATAAGAGGGGATACGGAAAGTGTTACCTGAAGTAATTGAAAAAGAAACACGTGACAAATCACGTTTTCAAGGTCAAATATCCGTCATAGAAATGTTGCGATACATTCAATGACTTCAACGTTTATAATAAAATCAGCGTCATTTTTCGATTTGACGAGCTTTTTTATTAAGCGACTCAGTCAACGCAAAGTTAACATAGAATACATTTATCACAATGGGCATGGTATCATCTTATCTTCTACAATTAAAGATATAATTATCAATCATTGATATTTCTCGGTCTTTCCTCCGAACCTGGACTTGACTTGACTTATTTGAGTTTACCGTCGCTTCCGACAGTATTTCAGTCATATAGCGACGTCCAGCTAATTACAGGTGGAGGAAGACCCTGAATGCACGGAGGCATCCGGGTAGAACCACCGACCTACCGCAAGCCAGCTGAAAGGCTTCCTCACATGAAAACCCGAATGACCCTGCCGGATTCGAACCCACGCGGTGAGGGGCTGAGTGAGTGTTAATGTCAGCGACTTTACCCTCTCGGCCACGGAGGCCCCCGAAGCATGGAATAAAAAGAAAACTCTACGCAAAATATACTGTTACCGAAACACGTGTAGTTAATTCAGGAAATGGAGTGAATTCTTATTATGCTGTGTATGTATGTTTTCCCTGTATGGAATCTGATACAATTATTATTTCGAAATATCTGAAAAGAAACTACAACCCAACAGTATCTGTACGGCTGATTTATTTATTGACAATTGAGCAGTTCACGATAAGTGTTTTTTCTAAGTTAGCCATACATTTACATCCGCAGCGGCCTTGGCGGATGTCTCCCAATTTACATCTTAAATTAAATCTTGCAAAATACGATATTTTCTTGAGGGAATTCGCTTGCCTACCCCTTGACGCAAACAAGATTTTAAAAACGAAGAGAAAATCTAATTAAAGAAGATTCATTCGATACGCGAGCAGCCCTGTCAGATTCTAAAGCAATTTATGGCAAAATCGATTGTTACACATTCTATGGGGTGTATTCATATACAAATTACATTTATAGGTCTTAAATTCATCTTTTGACACGCAAATAAATAAGGGTAAAATATACATCCGTGAATAATAAGTGTGTATCTAAAGACATATATACAATAATTGCATGCGTAAAGTTCCGCAATATTTGTTCAGAGAATCGAGAATGCTCTGATTTTTTCCTCTGCTTAAATTATCGATTTTCTTAACTGTATTATTTTCGGTTATTCGGCATCGTCAGTGAATATAGCCCATGATTTCAAGGCTGTTAATGACATATTCAGATTTTTATCCAAGTCGCCAGTTTGTCTAACGCTTTATGGACCCTGAGATGGCGACTTCACGAGACATTACAAGGTCATGGTCAAGGTCAAACCAGCAGAACGAACGAATAAGTTATGTTAAGAGCAGATCTGAAAACCATTCGTTTGGGACTTTTGAAGTATTTCTTTGTATTTTCCCATAAATGACCCATTAGTGCTCCGGTTACTGAATTTGTAATACTCTCTCAAAATCACAGGCATAGAATTTTCAAGTTATTAGGTTTTGTAGATTAGATTTTAGAGTTATTAACCAGGATTGGATGAGATTTTTGAAGACAGAAGCTACGTGTTTGTTAAATGACGATTACATTTGCAAATAAATGCACGTGGTAGCATTTCCGTCAATCAACTGCCTGTGAATAATATCAAAGAATAGAATTGGCAACGTCGTTGTTTTGTTGTCTCTGTTTTCCTGCAGCTTTGCTTTCCGTTTGTCTTTTTATAGCATTTACTGTTTTAGTCTGTTGTATTTACTTTTTAGCTCACCTGAGCACAACTTGCTTATGGTGAGCTATTGTGATCGCGTTTTGTACGGCGTCCGTCGTCCGTGCTTCCGTCCGTGCGTGCGTTTGTCCGTTCGGCGTCCACAATTTTCTTTTAAAAATCTCATCCTAAACCACTGGGCCAGATTTGATGAATTCCTTGCATGAAGCTCTACTGAAGTTGTTTAGATTGTTCCGGTTCATTTTTTAAAGTTAAATCTTTGAACCTCTTCTCCAATACCGAAAGGCCTAGAGCTTAGATATTTGGTGTGAAGCATTGTCTTATGGACCTTTACCAACTTTGTTCAAATCATGACCCTTGGGTCACAATTGGCCCCGCTCCAGGGGTCACTTGATTTTACATAGACTTACATTGGAAGAAACTAGAAAAATCTTCTTCTCCGAAACCGCAAGGTCTAGAGCTTAGATACTTGGAGTGATGTATTGTCTTATGGACCTTAACAAGTTTGTTCAAAACATGACTCTGGGGCCGAGAAGGCAACGCCCCATGTGTCACTTGATTTTACATAGACTTACACTGAAAAACTAGAAAAAAACCTTCTAGTCAGAAACCACAAAGCCTAGAGTTTAGATATTTGGTACATGTAACATGGCCAAGTAGATCTCTACCAAGTTTGATCAAATCATGGCCCTTGGGTCAAAACTGGTCCCGCCCCAGGGGTCACTTGATTTTATATAGACTTATTTAGGAAAAACTAGAAAATTCTTCTTGACAGGAACAACAAGGTCTGGAGTTTACTTATTTGATGTGAATAATGGCCTAGTAGACATCTACCAAGTTTCTTCAAATCATGGCACTGTGGTCAAAATTGGCCTCGCCCTTGGGGTCACTTGATTTTATGTAGAGTTATTCATGAAAAACTAGAAAAAAAAACCTTCTTGTCAGAAACCGCAAGGCCTAGAGTTAAGATATTTGGTGTGTAAAATTGCCTAGTGAACCTCTACTAAGTTTGTTCAAATTATGGCCCTGGGGTCAAAATTGGCCCGGCTTTAGGGGTCCCTTGAAAACCCTCACAAGATCATCTTCTCAGGAACCACAAAGCCTGGAGTTAAGATGTGATGAACTCCGGGTGACTTTTCCGGGATTCGAACCAAAAGCGGTGCGGGGATGATTCTGACCTCAGTACTTTATTTCATTATTACTACTTGTATATAAAACTGAATTTATTTCATATTAATATTGATGAAATTAATTCATGTTTTATAATTATAAGCTAATCAAACTTTCAATTTGACACAAGTGACTATTATACTAAAAAGAGGGATCAAGTTTTGCAGACGACAAAATACAGTCTTTAAAATTAAATACACGTAGGTTTAAGACCTTTTGTTTGAAATGGCTTTACGTGAATATAGACGAAATATAATCTCTTATCTTATTCTGAAATTTAATGAGATGAAAAGAGTTTTGCTACATCGAAAAAAGCTAAAATAAAAAATAACAACACAAACTTGGAAACCTTTCAATGTGTGCATTTTACTTAATAAATATGCATGAGTCTGTTTTTAGGTAAAATTGTTCTGACTGTTGAACGACAATGCCTTACTATCTATTACGGGTTCCGTCTCAACGAATTTCCGATTCCAGCAGACGACATTTACCAGTCAGCGCGCGCTTTGACCAGCCGTCATTTAATATAACGTATATCAAGCGTTCAATCATTGGACGCCATTTCCCTGAAGTATAAATGTGAATCCCACGTAATTTATTGTGTTTGGGTACGAAATGAATTAAGGACGAGTGTATGCTACAACTAAAAACAGACGAAATCACTTTTAACAAGGTCTGAAAGCAATATGATGTTATGCGTATGGTTTACGCTAGGTCTCGTTGGCCTCTCTGCTAGGGACATTTTCTGTCTGAGTTTCTTTTTTTTTTTTCTATTTTTTTTTTACTTTACTTCTAATACGTAAATCATTAATAGGGATCGCGTGATAGTTGCATCTAGCTTTATTGTGTAGGAAATAAAATAGTCTGCCTAAGTTCATTCCATGTCTCATTTTTTTTTTAATAATTTCCTTTACAATTAAATATGATGAAAACTTTTTAAGGGTTCGGAATCGCATATCATATACAATGTGGCCATATCACGTGGTATATGACGTCACTTAAGCTATCACAAGCAGCATAATTTGTCTCGATTCGAAAAAGAAAATTGCTGTTAGTATTTTATTCCTTCGCCGATTTTAATGGGACATGGCGCGTGCGAGGCAAAAAATATGAATTACACAAAAGCCCGAATTATTCTTTTTTCAGATGTACAGTATTTTCTAACATTCTGGAAAACATTATTAGCGATGGGCTTTACATGTAGCAAAAACAATTTCACGAACTCTGAAGCTTTTCCTGAATGTTAGGAAAAACTATATAATTGACAAAAGAATCACTGAAACCTATATGTTGGGCACAATCTTCCGCTTCGCATGCGCTATATACCACTAAAATTAATAAAGACATAAAATGCTTACAGTAGTTTTTCTCTCTGAATCTATGCAAAATAGACTCTTTGCTTTAACTTTAAAAAATAGCGTCTTATACCACATGGTATGGTCACATTGCATACTTAATTCAAAAATACAGTGGAGGTATTATACATTATACGTATATCTTTTATTGGCATATCGACATGTCTGTCTTTGGATATTTTACTGTTGGGCACTTAATCAGAGAAAAGAATGTAAAAATAGACGGATATATATCATTATGATTGCTTTAAATACAAGTGGAATGTCAAAGTAATAGATGAATAAATGGTGTAGGTTTAAAGTTTCAACAACGTCATATCCAGTTGGGTGTTCTATCCAATAGAAGCAGATATATTGTTGCCTCAATGCGATTTCATACCGTAGACTTACAAAGAATGGCAAAAACGAAAAATACACAATCTATTAATGATTAAATAATTTCAACGCGTACTATATATACAGGAATTTATGTCTGAGAGTATATTTTATGATTGTCAGATATGCTAAGTTTTCATGATTAAAATTGTAATACAATTATCAACAAAATGAATATCAGTATCGGTTTTCATTAACGAAAAGTACATGAGTATGTAAGTAAAAAATAAAATGCATGCATCAGCAGTTATTAATCATCGTGTCGTTTTAAACAAGATGTATTCTATCATTTTTATAAAGCAAAGAGCTTCTATGGGCCCCGAAATCGTGACGTGCGTGACTCTCGGCGATGTGAAACTATCAGATTCTGACAAAACCACACGTGCCCGGGGACCGAACCCTACTTATCTGGCACTGGGCATGCGTGTAAAACGAGATTCCAGGGTAGGCAGGACTTTTCCCGTCCTTCATCAACCGTCTTCACGCAGTCTTGGCTACACAAACCCTACGAGCAAACTGGTTCTTGATAATTAAAAACCAAATAAGTCAGGAACAGTCGGGTTTCCCGTCCAAAATTAAATTGATTACAAAATTTGAAGCAGGGAATAATCCAGTTCATGATTGATATAATTATTGTGTGATATTACTCATTATAAAATATAATCAACAAATGGGAAATGGCAGCATAAAACGTTTGAATAGTTTCCTCGGTGTGATTGATTATGCATTAAATGAAAACGGAAGGTGCATGTTTAAAACATAATGAACAAATCTTTTGTCTGACCGTTGGTAAAAGGCAGGCGTGTATCAAGACATGCCAACACGAACGGTTCGTTAAAAAAATGTGGAACAGGTTTTCTTTATATAAATATCAGACATCGCGTCTCATTTCTGCAGGAATATATCTTAAGATGGAAACATTTGCCTCTAAATCTTAAAAAAAAATCTGGTTGCCTAAAACCCTTCATCTGCACCAATCCGAAAAATTACCTCATATATTTTGTGAATAATTGGAAATTGCAAGAAAATTCATTTCAATATAGGGTTAATGTCTGGGCCCTCATCCAAAACGTGCGGGCAGAGAATTATATCACTGAAATTCCAAAATACCAGGCCTGTCATTTCCCATTATTATTCACAATTGCAAAAACCTCTATGAGCTTGAAAATGATCAGTGTACCCATTTATCCTTCAGCTCTGATATGTTCTCTAAGGACGTAAAGCTATCGGGTTACTTTAAAAGGTTCTCCGAAATTTCTCCGTCAACCTTAATTTTAGTCAATTAACCCTTTCCCTCATAGAGAATACCATGAAAAGACCTATGCGAACAGCATAAAACCAGATCAGCCTGCGAGTAACTCGCAGGCTGATCAGGTTTTATGCTGTTCGCTGCTCCTCAGTGGTCTGGTAATGAGTATTTTGTAATTAAATTTGGTAAGGTTTAACTGTGGTTTTCTGCTGATCAGGCTTTATGTGGTACCTATTGAGTGCGTCAAAATGAGTCTGTATGAGGGAAAGGGTTAATTAATATCAAAATTAGCGCGTAAACCGAGAGCACTCTGGCGCTCGTTCAGTATGAAGGTAATTACTGCACTCTACCAATAGCCAGAATTTTAATCGATATATTTGTAGTCATTAATAAAAATAAAACAAATTCTTTTAGCTGTTGCATTATAAATCAAAAGCATGTTTTATACACGCACGATATAATTAGATATTTTGTCACATAAGTTGATTGTTACTTTGCGTGTAAGTGGGCAAATGTACATTAAATAACTGGCAAATGCGAATGGTACATGTACCTAGTGCATTGTTATACGATAAGTTCGATTTTCAACTCACAATGTCTTCTTTTTTTCAAGAAAAATATGTATTTTATATGTATTTTCAACATTCAAACATTCCTCATCAGATTTGTATAATATTTATGTTTCTGTTGTACTTTCCTTGCATGGCGCCATGGCTCGGTTTCAGGAATTGTAAATGTATGTAAAATGACTGTTAGTCAGCGTTATATCTCTCATGTAGGTAAAATCCCTAATTGATTGAACTACTGTCAGTGGAACATTAAACCCAACAAACTTTCCCAAAATGATTGAACATTGTCGGAAGGACGTTTACTCTTCAAAATGATTGAAACACTGCTGGCGGGACGTTTAACCTTATTAACCGTAGCGTACATACTCAGCTGCAAAAGAAAACGAGCACTCAGGGTTTCGTATCTCTCAGAAATACCTTTTGTTTCGTATTAATATATTTTGTAAATGATTTACCCAATTGTATATTATACAAAAACAGGACCGAGAAGTAGAGACACATTTGTTTTACCTCTCACTATTTTTCTTTAATTCTTTTGGTACAAACACACAGCACAGAATGTGTGTGTGTGTTTTTAACATTTAAAAAAAAAAAAAAAAAAAAAAAAAAACAAAAAAAAAAACGAATTTTTAAAATCGCACTGTCTGTAAATTATTGTAACGGGTCTTGCTTCAAAATTTTAAATATTTTATCGTTGTAAAAATAATAATACGCATCTAAAATCAAACGTCATTTTATTTTCCTACGTTGGATCTGAGTGATACAGATTCACAGGTCAATGACAACAACAGAAAAGACCCTACTGGGATTTGACCCACAACCCTGAGTCTCAACGCAATTGACGGTAATTTATAGCCTATTTCTGGATGCTCTCTCGCTGTATATGAACGAAAGTAATGATAAAAAGATCAAATACATTTGTTTATTTGTCATTTACTTAACTTTCTTTATTGATATAGGTAACTATCACTGATTTGGTGGAAATAAAGATTTTATTGTTTAGTTTAAACTTATTTATTTTACGTCGATTGAGAAACAAGTTCTTACAACTTATACTAATCCCTCTCGACGGTTCCTGGGTTAGAACAATACTTTGCGCCTGGGAATGTCGTGAAGAATTCTTGCCTCCAACGGGGTTCGAACCCACAACCTTCGGATCCGTAATCGGATACGTATACAAACAAAGAACATTTAAATCAACAAAA
Source organism: Solen grandis (assembly GCA_021229015.1). Taxonomy (NCBI): domain Eukaryota; kingdom Metazoa; phylum Mollusca; class Bivalvia; order Adapedonta; family Solenidae; genus Solen; species Solen grandis. The sequence continues at coordinate 16,045,391 of CM037793.1, forward strand.
CGTAGACAAACGCATAAAATATTTCAAACAAATATTAAAGATTTCATTGTCTTTTCTGTTTCAAAGCTTGTCATATTGAGGGTTTTTTTTTCATAGTTGTAAGAGACGTTTAATCATTCTAGGTTCCATGTCGGACACAGACTTATATTCCTCTCATTTTTGCCTTATTTTTGAATTCATTAATTAATAATTTACTAACATGTCTCGAAAAGATTGTTGAACTGTCCTGTAAATACCACTTTATACTTTAGCACAACGTGTCTTTTTCAACATTAAAAAAAAATGGTTTTGAAGAAAGCAGAGTTGGATATGATGCTTGAGTCCTCCATCACAAACGAGAGAAAGAAGTTACACGCTCAGACGCCCCAGGTGATTTAAGGCTTCGAATTTAGCCAATTTACATTGTTTCGACCACGCTCTAGCATGAGTTTTCTCCGCTGATTTCTGCTGTAAGGATTCGAGGTCGACATCTTCTGTCGTTTGTCAGCGTTTGAATAGAATTAGGACAGTGCTGACTTGGAAAGGACATTATTCAGCCCTCTTATAGAAACTGTTCTTTCATCGGTAAAAGGCAAGGGAAAAAGACGACGCCCACACTTAGTCCTCCTTTTTCCAAAATTCTTTAAGATTCGTTTTTCGCTTCTGCGAAGATTGCTATTAGCGAAGGAATATTTTAGAGAGGTTTACTGAACACTAACATGACGGCCATGCATTTTAATAGGCTCTCCAATGATTATCCTATTTCATGCAAAATGGACGCCGATGGAAAAAAAGAAATGCGGGGTAAACTTTCATGTCTGTATGAATGAATGTATTTGACGGCATATTGTCAAAAAGACTCAGGAAATGCTTTTAGACTAATGATTGCTTCAGGAGTGTTTCAGCGGGTATCAACTGAGCATAGTTTCTACGCAATTTACTATACCTGTCTCTTCTGTCGTTATCATGTTGCCCGAAGAAATTTAACTGCCGCTTTTTCCTCCCGTTTTTTCTTCCGCCATTTAGTCCGATCCATATCGTCGTCATTTATCGGTGTTTTTTATTTTATTTTTGAAATAACACAAATGTTCACAATAATCAATTGATGTGCAGTGCGCTTGACAAAGGTCCGTTGTTTCAAGGTCAAGGTCACGCTTAGAAGTCAAAGGTCAGCAGTTGGATATTTTTATTGTGTCTAGTCCATAACTTTCTCATTTATTGATGGATTCACAAATATTTACCATGGTGAGACAATGAGCAATGCCATACACTCTATGGTCAATGATACAATATAAAAATGGGGTCTAGTTTTAGTGTATGGCCTGAAAGACGGGTCACATATAAAAATGACGCCTTTAAGAGGTCTTACACATTATAGATGGTCATCCTATGGCAACACTTAAAACGTACATGTTGTAACTTTGTTATGCGATTTTTATTAAGAAAAATAAAAATAAAATAAAATAAATAAAAACAACTTTTCCTAAGTAATCACCCTACGAAGAAAATGTTTCTCATTTCATACTTATTTTTCGTCCAGAGCTTAACTCCAAAAGTATTAAAAATTTCAATATGAAACTTCATTGGTTGATAAACATCATTGAGGAGAATCGAAATGTGAAGAATTGTAATTATTTATTATAATTATATATCGAGGGATGAAAGCGAAACTATGCTAAGTGCATATAAATATATAAGGACTTACCATAGTTTCGCTCTCACACATCGATATATATTTTTAGTTATTGATCTTTGTTAATTATTTTACTTAACCGTACCAAGAAATGTTCCATTCTCCAGAACCATCTTACACTGACAGATATTGTTTTTGTGGGAAAAAAAAAAAAAAAAAAAAAAAATTTGGAGCACCAATTGCCTCAGACGGTTTCTTGTTTATGAAATTAATCAGTAAAAATAATTTCTATATAATGGTTTTCCAGAGTAAAATAGTACAGTAAACCGTTAAGTTCACTCTTTTTCAATATTTCGGCAAAAATTTGCCTTTCTTAAAAAAAAAAAAAAAAAAAAAAAAAAAAGCAACTACATGATGGACGTGTATACGATCGCCATATTCATAATGTTTATACAGTCGCCATATTTAATACATGTAATATGGCGACTGTATAAACGTGTATCATATAGTTGCTAAAAATTAATGGTTTTTTTTTCTTCAGAAATGCAATATTTTGCCGACATATTGAAAAACGGTGATTTAATGGTTTACTTTAATACATGTCTATATGGTTAAATGTTTAGATGATTTTAGAACGAATATTGTTACATGGTTTAATGGTGGATACACAATATAACTCCCCGCAGCAGTTACCTCCCTTGTTAAGTACAGTAACCCCTTCCACCCACTACAAGTATATTCGGCAAGTAGATTAAAGAGTATTCTTTTCACTTCTGATTTTAAATTCGAGTATTTCATATCAGTTAAGTTTTATTTTTTTTAAATAACATTATGATGATGAAATAAGTAATAAATAAAATATAAGAATGTGTCATACAAATAATGAGGGCATTGTTTTTCTGCTACACCGATTAACCTATCGTCACGTGAGTTACTTAGAGAGCGGTGGTTGAAATAGCGTAGCGTAATGTAACCGATGTGAGGAGTATGAATCTATATTCAAACATATACCGTACTATACTATTATCCATCCATCATTAAACTGTGATCATTGTCCACCAAGCGATCGTGGGAATTTTATAGTAAATGCAAGCCTTTATAGACTTTGAGCAAAAGAGCCCCCAAACCATTGGATGTTTGATTCTTCACTGAGATATTTTTAAGCATTTGCAGGACAATGATTATGATATAATGACGGATGAATTACCTTAAATAGCTAAACACTGCACCATGACAATGATCTAAAAAAATGGTCAAGTTAGAAAACTTAGTTTAGCTATGCAATGCACTGTGTATGAGAAATAAAGAGCGTTCTTTGGAACACTGAAGCGTGACGGAAAAGTGTGACGGACAAGCGTGACGGAAAAAGTATGACGGACAAGCGTGACGGACAAGCGTGACGGAAAAAAAGTGTGACGGACAAACGGACAGACGGAAAAGCAATTGTTATGTATCAACTCACTTACAGCAGGCGACAAAAAAAAAAAAAAAAAACCAAAAAAAAAAAAAAAAAAAAATAATTTTTTTTTTATACTGTTCCGCGATAACCGCGTACTTTAAGACAATAAAAATGGCCACCATACGCTTTATTATATCTTTAAGGAGGGCTTTTAATGATATAATATTTACATTGTACAATGATTTACATAGATTAATCTTTATATTTATTTATCTTTTCTATATTCTATAGTTCAGTTGCTTTAAAGCTAATGATAGGCGTAGGCACACAATATATCTAAATGATATATTTCCGATAATCTTCGGTTCTGTGCATCGATGCATCGAAGGGTTTTGAAAATATGAATGCTTGATGCCTGCTCTAACATTATTTTATTGGTCAGGGTTTATTGTTTGGATCATACCAAGTGTTCTCATTTATAACATCACTAAGATTTCTAAGCTTTCTCGTGTCGCCCCTGTTGTTATATTGTTATGACGTTATAATAACTGAACAGATGCTTGAGGTGAAAGGCTTCCATAAAAAAACTTTAAAAGTTTAAACTTATTTATCTTATATCGATTGGGAAAAAGGTTCTTACATCTTATACTAATCCCTCTCGACGGTCCTTGGTTGGTCCAGTACTTTGCGCCTTGGAAGGTCATGCAAAATTCTTGCCTCCAACGGGGTTCGAACCCACAACCTTCGGATCCGTAACCCCTGGACCACGGCGCCCCGTTAAATATTAATAAAAAAAACTTAAAAAAACCAACAACATATATACGAACTCTATACTACAGATGAGTATCAAAGCTGCTCATCATTCAAATAAGACTGCAAGTTAAATGGGTCTTGAAATGCACGACAGAACCATATGGTACTAACTGTATGACATTGTACGTTTTGGTCATATCTCTTTTTTTTTTTCTTTCTCAATCTCATTTGTGTACGACAAAGTACGAAGCAAGCCGTATATACTTGATGTTATTTAGTATCCTATTAATCACATATTTACCATACTCTTAGTTGTATCGGATCTTCCTTTCACAAGTGTTTCAAATATAGAAATAAAAGAGTTTGACATTTATGAAAATAATTCGATTTCATTTCATTTCACCATTTCCAGCAATTTCAGTAAAAGCATCGAATGCTCACCTGAAGTGGTTTTGAGCACTTATATCAATATAGCCCATATTTGGTATTTTTACAGACCCTTTAATTTGCTGACTAAAAGGAGGTCCGGGACACGACATTATCAAAATGCTATTTTATTCCCAAAATCACAGCCATCTTTGTTGAAATCCTCTTTAGGTACTGAGCAGTCCTTGGATCTGGCCTGGTTTTCAGACTATTACGCAAAACATTGACAGCCTTGCAAAAACGTACACTTTATGCGTCAATTTACCAACTGTAATAACCAATATATTTGCCTTTTTAATGCATCCTCACTGTCGTCTCTGACTGGAAAGGGTTGTACGACTACAATTCAGAGAATCATTTTCTATCTCGAGACATAATAACAGCAAAACAATTTCACGGCTGCTTATAGTAGGATCAATGTGAAAAGCGCTAAGTAATTAGTCTCTAATAAGTTTTTAATTAATTCATTAATGCAGTTTTATTAAACAGAACATATATTATATTTAACGTGTACATACGTCCATCGTCCACCGTGTCTTTCATAATGTACATGTATATGGGTTTTTATATTTGCTCGAACAAATGGGTGACATTTTTTCCTTTTTTTCCCTTAAATTATATACAGGTAACGTATTTTACAAATTTTCAAAACCTTTAATTTAGACTCGGAAATAAAAATGTTGTCCATCATAAAATCATATGCCTTCAGACTCCTAACGTTTTACACTTTTTTTGTCCGTTTGAATGCAATTTTTTTCCCATTTACGAATACATGTACGTAATACGCTGTTACAATTATAATAAATATATAGTGCATGGAATATACAAAACTTAAAGAGTTTATAAAGCTAAATTGCCTTAACTATTCAAATTTTTTTATGACCATGTTTGCGATAAAGTCTTTTGGGGTTTTTTGCAGAACCATGGCAATCTCCTAAGATGCATCAGAATGTTTCCGCCAAATAACCGCGATGTACTGTCCCACTTTAATCCCAGTACATTTAAGGAAAATAATATTATAATTTCGCATATTTCATTTGTATAAAGGCTCAAATGGTGCTTCATTAACATCTTAAGCCCACAAAATGAACTACTTAACGAAAGACAGTACACTCTAAGTTACTATGGTAGGAGGAATTGAATTGGGGGGGGGGGGGGGGGGCGTTTTTTTTTTCAACATACAGTTTAGAAATGGCGGATTTTTGGCGACGGGTTGACATTGTTAAAAGCTAAAAATAGAACGAGAACGCCGTTGGTCTACGGCATTGTATCGTAGTATAGCACTCTATCTCTCATGATGTGAACAACTTCACAAAATGACAAAAATATTGTCGGTGGAACGTAAGGCCCTAGTTAGCATCATCTGTTTTAAAATAACATCTTAATTCTGAAGTAATTAACTTTGGTTCATTTCTATTTCTAATTCTATATATTAATATTAGCACTAGCACTATAACTTAAAGCATAACCGTAAATTTTTCATGAAATTTCTATTGAAATGAAGGAAAATAAAAATAAAATAAAACAATATAATGAGACGATATAGAGAAATAAACACAAATGACATTAAAACCTGGTGGTGCCTGGTGTGTGATAATAAATGACTTTCATCAAGCTTTGCCAATGTCTCACACGCTGGGTTTGAGGAAATGCTAAGAATTGTGCCTTTGCTCTCATTAATCTCACGGTGTTTTGATATCAAGTGCAGATAAATTTATCGTATGCATCATACAATGTACACGTGAATAATCCGTACTATAGCACGTGTTATCACAGCAAGAATTTAAAAGCCTCCAGATATGAACTGACCATAGTGCTCATCCATCAACAAAGAGAGATAACTTGTCTTTATACAAGTATGTTTTATTCTTAGGTTTAACGTGCCATCGACAGTATCTCAGTCTTTTGATTTGTCTACATGAGTCGCAGTTAGCGTTGCCTCAAAGAGATTTCACGCCGAAGACAAGTGACATGATACCACCTCCAGTTATTTTACCATCGCTATAGATAACTAGTCTTGGAGTTATCATAATTCATGAAGCGCCAATTGGAGCGTGAGGTCATCGGTTCGATCCCGGCTGTGACATATCAAAGAGATAGTTTTTACAATTTCTGCTGCACGAGTAACAGGACCTCATAGGCTGAAAAATTATAAGTCCCAGTACTTAATGTAAAGTATGCATTCTAATTCCAATAGCATTTTTCGTATATTTTAGGCATCCAGTGGATCAAAACATTGCATCCACAGGAAAAAAAAAACAAAAAAAAAAAAAAAACATTGCATCCAGGATGCAGAGGTAAAGAAATAAAGAAATCACTGAAGTCGTAAAAAATGGCACTGATCTTAGCTCTCTTGCTTTGCACTCAACATAATTATTAGGGTAGTTCCAGGATTGGATGACCCGGTGTCAAGATAATGTGTCTGGGTGTGGTATCATGCCACATGTCTACGGCGTGATACTGCAGTGTGGCAGCACAATATCTGTCTCAAGTAGACATTGTCTCCAAATGATTGTTATACTGTCGGTGGGACGTTAAAGCCAAAGACAAGAGAGACAAACCAGCATTCAAGGTCCAAAGTATGCCGCAGGCGGGGATCGAACCAATGGACACGGCTGTGTAAAATATCTTTCCCTTTATCTGTCCTCTCCTTTCTTATAGCTGATAAGTCGTCTTTTTTATAAATTAACATTGAATTACTCGTTATTGTACTTTCGTGTGTTGCCGTGCTTACTAACAGACAGAGAGTACTTTCAAAACAAGTGTACTTTTTGATTTATCGTTTCATTTCCTAACTTCACGTGACGTACCTTAGCCTGTCGTCATTTATTTAGGCCCGTTTATGATCGTTATTAACTTATTTAAGGGCATGTTCATAGTTTTATTATATTTCAGCTATACTGTCTGGAGGTGTATGCCATCACTGTCTATGTTTAATAATAAGTAAAATCATGTGAAATATTTACATATATATTAGTAAATATCAATAAGTTCTTAACCGCTGCGGGTTCGAGACCCGGTTCGGTCATGTTCGGAAGCCTCCACCTTGACTTGTGGTAGGTAAGTGCTCCCTGGGCCCTCTGAGTTAGCTGGGTGTCGTTTTGTGACCTAATTAATATCGCAGCTAAGTACACTTAAACAAGAACTAAGTTACATGGCAAACAATGGAATTTGACGGTCGCTACTCTGAGGTTATTTTTCAAGAGAGATCGTTTTACTAAAATAGTCTTTCGTCGACAGATGACCGATATTTTGAAAGTAAACACTGACACGAGATTAACTATATTCATCCTAACATTGGATTTATTTAATAATGATCGCTATCAATACATGAAAGCGGTTACATATATTATTAACGCCGGCCCTTTGCGGCAATATTATACTATCGAGCAAGAAAGCAACCTTTTACTCCCGCACCGCTGACGTAATAGTGAAACAGGTTCCTTCTCAGTCGGTCGCAGAAAGAAGGACAGATATGATTACCGGGAACAAGCTCTGGGGAACTACTTTGAACGCTGGGAAACATGGACTGGTTTATTGGCTACCGGAAGTACATGCTGCTAGACGGAGCTAGACTGGTAGGGGCATAATTGGGCAGGTTCGACTGGAGTACGCCCCTTTGTTGTTGCCATTCTTTTTAATTTTATTATCATTTTTTTATGCTGAACGAAACAGACTTTTTCTGTCATTATATGAGAAAAAGAAGAAGCTTAGGTCTGTACAAATCTTAAGCACTATCACCAGTGTGTGCGATATGGAGTGTACGGTATGGAATGTACGGTATGGAACTATTAGCTTCTCTGGTACGGTATAAGACATTTACAAATCAACAAGGCTTTGTTGTAGCCTATTTTTTCGTCGTTAATTAATGCTGAACCAAACATGATAACATTTCCCAAGTATAAACCTCTCATTCAACAGCAAGTACTTCGACATGTAATTTCCTTTTACGTAACAGTGTAACTTTCTGTTCACTTGGCTAACGGCGATTTTTAGCAATGAAATGCTAATACTTGTACCATCACTGCTTTTTATAAGGTAAGCAAGTGTGAACCATTGTACATACTAACTTTTCCATAATTGTGTATTCAAATTGTAGATACTGTTAATCTATTTCGATGGTTTCTTCCTGCTGCGAACTCGACTTTTATATATTGATTTGCATATAAAGAGGTACATTACAGTTTCTATTGTAAAATTGTCAATACATTCCTTGGCCTGGATCGTAGACATTTATAGTCGAAATGAAGTGTCTTTATAAGAGTCACAAAGCGTATACCAAATAATCGCTAACGGATAGATTGGCGAACCGCCGGATGTCCGATATCAAGGGAATCATTATTGAAGCATCAATAGCATATTTATAAATCAGTTATCTATATGAAATGCGTAACTATCTTAATTTATGCCACAATGGGGCACAATGTAGCTCAAAATCACACTGGAAGCATTCAAGAAACGTACATAAGAGAAATAGTTATTTTTGTACTAATGATTAAGACCCTTATTCTATATCTTAACTACAATGCATTGTATAAATGAGCAAGCGACATGTACTTCATCAAAGAAGAAAATGAGGAAACTGTCCGGTATAAAATAAACACGTGACATAATATGATTATATATATACTGATATAAATTTGGCTTAGATAGCTGATTTTTAAAAGAGCAATTAATTAGTTAAATTCAGGCAATAATAGCACAGATTGACAAAAGCAAAAGTATAATAGCAAATACCCTAAAATGTATAATTGATCGAAAATGATAAAATAAATATGTCCTAAAATAGTGTATATTAAAATTGTATGATCGTTTCTCAGCATATACGTGCTGACTAAAGTCTCCAAATGAATTTACTACTGTTGGCGGGACATTGAGGCCAAGGTAACCAACAAATCATGTAGACAAAGTTCCTAAATGACTGAAATATTGTTGGTAGGACGTTACACTCAAACAAATAAGAATATCATATTGTTATATCAAATGAAATAAAAACTTCATTTCTTAAAGCCATCTGTAATGAAAGTTTCCATTTGATATGAAATCAGGTCTGTTTAACGTCCTTTCAAGTATTTGTTGTAGTTTTAACATGAATTAGAGGTAACCTCTGAATAACGGCCTGTCTTTGATCAAAGGCCAATGACGAGATGTCAAGCACTGGCTTAATAACGAATCAAAGCAAGTCCCCAAATAAAGGCCAGTTTTCAGTTTCCGCTGAGTGACCTTTCTTCATAGTTGCTACTGTAACTCAGTATCATTATTTGTTTTAGATAAGTGATTTATTGTTTTTGTCTTCTTGTAAAGTAGTCACGAGCTCTAAATGATTCATAGTATTCTATAGTGACATCAGAAGGGAAAGCCAGAGATATCAAATGCTTTTATTACAAAGCGATACAGGCATACGTAACTGTCACAGTAATTATATAACACATATGAATTTCACAAATGAAAACAAATAGCTTATAGTGGGTAAAATCCCTACTGGTAAACATACGATTGCCTTCTTCATGATTTAGAGATACCCAAAGACGCCACCATATTAACTTAAAAAGTAAATAATGAGGTATCCCCAAGAGTCACCCCGAAACGTTTGCCTAATTATACTCTGTCGTTTATTGCTTACTTTCGGATAGCCTCTAGTGACTGACAAGATCTTAACAAGGAAGAATAGTTTCCCTGGCTAATCGAATTGCAGTTTTCATGACACTAGCGTTAAATATAGCTATTCATCTTATCGTCAAACGATAAAGAAAGTTGCTAGTACGAGCTTCCACATTTAGGTTCATGCCATATTCATTAGCCTACACTACGGGGTTCCAAGCAGGTCGTTAAGATGAAATAGTAAAGACAATGTTCATAGGTAGAAGTCATTGACGTTTAAGTTATGTCTGAGTTGATTAAGACATCTAGAGGATACTGGAATTAGATAAGTAGGAAGTTAATACCCATCCAGCTGTCTTGGCAGCGAATTTGTGAGCTAGATTTTTTTCTCTTTTCTAACCTCGGGGCCTCCGTGGCCGAGAGGGTAAAGTCGCTGACTTTAATACTCACTCAGCCCCTCACCGCGTGGGTTCGAATCCCGACAGGGTTATTCGAATTTTCATGCGAGGAAGCCTTCCTGCTGGCTTGCGGTAGGTCGGTGGTTCTACCCAGATGCCTCCGTGCATTCGGGGGTCTTCCTACACCTGTAATTAGCTGGACGTCGCTATATGACTGAAATACTGTCGAAGCGACGGTAAACTCAAATAGTCAAGTCTCTTTTCTAACCAGAATTGGTAATTTGTAAATAATGTAAAGCTTTTTTTCCCTTTTCAACACAAACATTCCTTTTACCTTCCTTGCTGTGTTTTTGATATCGTTTCATGTTAAGGTAATACATCCATCATTAAATCATTATCATGGTCTTTCAAATGCTTAAAAGATTTCAGTGAAGATGCAGACCCATTAACTTGGAGCTATAGGCTTTTAAGCCCTAAATTTCTTAAGGCTTGCATTTACTATAAAATTCTCACAATCGCTTGATGGACCATGATCAAAATTTATTCATGGATGGACTTCCTTCAAATCCGGGACTTATACTGTAAATCATTGATTTTTGTAAGGGATTAATTTTCGTGGTTTTTTCTCAAAATTACGTAGACCTCACATTTTCTGTAGTATTCATCAACCAAAATGAATATTTGCAAATTGATTTTATTACAAATTCTTTGAAAAAAAAAATAGATTAAATAAATGGTTTTGTTTAACTTGGCTGTAAGGAAGGTGTGCACTCAAATTCTGGATGTGCTATTTCTTTCCAAAAATGTACTATATTTAGGTTTCAAAAGTATAAGTACTGTCGAAACGAAATTAAAAAAAAGAAGAAAAAAAGCGTATCGATCATTTTGAAATTGATATCAAACATGACATATCTGTGTTATAAAAACTATTCTTATTACCACTTTGTATAGAAGTCTTTCAGACTCAGCGAATAACAGTAGAAAGAATTGGGCATTTAATGTTTAATTTTTGTTAGATAGTTATGGATTCTCACATGTTTGGAGTAATCCATACAGTATAGAACTTAAGAATTTCCATTTTTCATTTAAATCTAGAATGATAGATGTATTTATACAGAACTGGTATAACACTATGGTAAATTGTAATACTTCATGCACTTATAAATGTTTCAAAAAAAGACTTTGGAGCTGAACAAAATTTGGATATTTTTTCAAGTAAATTTAGAACAGCTTTAGCACAATTAAGATTATCTTCACATAAATTAGGAATTGAAACAGGACGATATGGCCAAAATAGAACAAAAAGAGCGCGTCGATATTGTTCCCTTTGTAATGCTAGGGATACTGAAGATGAATATTACTTTATTATGGTATGTCCTGAATATGTAAATCTTAGAAAAATGTACATTAAGAATTATTACATAAAACGTTCAAGTATGTTTAAATTTGTTTAATTAATGTCTTCATCTAATACAAATGATATATTTAAACTCAGTAAATTTGTCTTTGAAGCTATGCAACATAGAAATACACTTATATAATTTTAATTACAATAGTATTTTTTATTTGTTTTTCATGTATTGATTTTAATCTTTTTCAAAGTCCATCCTCCATAATGGTATGGTAAAAAAATGACAAAAATAAGTGAATAATTGCATGATTTGTTTGATTTATGACAAAAATAAGTGAATCTTTGCATGATATATTTGATTTATTTACACTTGATTATTTGATTATCTATTTATATTTATACATATATACATGACAAGAAACTGTTAAGTTTACGTCAATAAAATATATTGTCTGTCTGTCCCTGTCTGTGTTATAAATAGTACATTTACTGGAAAGCAGACATCACTTTTTTATGTTGAGTATATTTTATCTAACACGATATAGCATAAATTATCTGTTTTAAAAAGGGACAAATGTTAAACAATCTGGTTCAAAGTAAATGATAAGAAGTCAAACATTTTTTCTAGTAAAACATTTCAAACTACATGTAATATACGTACATGCATTCGAACAACATCTTCTCATTTAAAGACACATTCATGCTTAATTTTACGCATATACAGATATAGATTTCTTAAGTATATACATCATTTTCTTCTTTTTTTGCGGAGACGATTTAACTACTATAATGGGTAAAAAATAGGATTTTTTAAAGTCTGCACCAGATTTTGATTTCATCATCATCTGCAAATCAAACGATTCTGGGCTCCAGTTTCAGCTTCTGATACCAATCTTAGATGTCCGCAACAGGTTTGTTGGGTTAGTCGGTGCATCCTGTTTTGTTCTGCTCAACAGATGTTATGTAAATCGCATTATTACACCTGAGAAGTCGTCCATGGGAACACTGCAGTGTAGTATTTAATGATACTTTTTATGCATATGAAATAAATCATTCGTTTGAATAATTGTTTGTATGGGGCATAAGGCTGGGACACGATATTCTGTCAACAAGAAAACCAATCTTGGAGCAATGGCCAGTGCTAATGCAGTAGTCCCATTACCATGACAACGGGTACGACTTTTGTAATGAGACAACACAAAGAATAGAGAACTCTCACATATTCTCGCTGATACCACGTGACACCACGGGATATACTCCGTATATAATGCATGTTAAAGTTCTGCCACCGGTTTCTAAGACTCGCCTGGGACACATAAAGGAACTCATATTTATTTCATATACTCATTATAAAGTCCGCGCGTCATACAATTACTGGTGACTATTCCAGACAGCTCCTTGTAAATGATTGAAAGGTCTATATATAGTTGAACCACCAAGCAGATCATTGGTTGATAAATTATTACAAAGCGTGGCTGCTAATATTTCCGCTTGTTTGCACATTGTATGTACGTCATCAAGTGCGAAATTGTATTAAAACAATATTTTCTATAATAAAATAAAGAGAAATATCATTATTGTATGTGCGTCTGCGAACGATGTGTTGAGAGACAGTTAAAACTAGTTCTTACATTTGTAACATTTTGCTATATTTGCTATTGTTTGTGATGTTTCATGGACTAAAGTCAGTATACAAAAAAAAACACACTTTAATTTGCTTTAACTGCATTAACTGAGTTTGCCTGAAGGCTATTTACAATGTACATGAAATAACAATTTATAAACTTTATCACAGTTTCTGGGTATTCCGACCTAGAAACACAAATGAAAAATGTATCAGCATAGTTTCGATTTTCTTTTGTATGCCAGGTGTATGATTTACACATTTTATTCATATTTTAAATATTAATATTAATTAGATCAACTTTAACCCACCCATGTCTCTCTCTTATCTTTATGACGCAGACTGTATAGTGTCTTTTATTGATTTGTACACTTATGGTTTGATTTCATTGCCATTAGACGAATTGCTGCACTAAAAATACATTTGTAATGTTTTTTTTTTACTCTTTAATTTCAGATACTGCTGCCGGCATTCAAATCACTTCACAAGGTGAACAGTTCATTTTGAGATCCTCGCAGGTCTTGGCAGCGCTTTGCATGTTTCATTGCACGGTGGGCTTTTGAACAGTGAGGTATCAACATCGAAAACATATCCAACAATAAATATCTTGTATCTTCCTTTTCCTTATCAAAAATCGAGGACACCAAATCAGACAAATAAATTTCCAGATGTGACTTCTGTGAATGTCTCTAGTGTTAAATTTCCGAGTTTGTTTGTCACAGAGATGTACACACTAGCCTGTATATTGTGATATAAAATCGGACTGATTCTCGACAAGCGAACCTATGTCAGTATCGATATTGGAACAACGGCTGTGTGACTACCAGTTGCGCTTTATCTCGCAGTCGGACTAAGCGCCGCTCAAAGTTCTTGCGACACACTGATGCAGCGGGAAGCTTGATCAAGCCAATTGTAATGCTCGAAATATATCCACAGTAGGGCTGTCAACAGGAGGCCAAAACACAGCGATTTGGATTATTCTAGTCGTGATTTCTGGTGCCGCTGTATTTGATGAAACAATATCATAACATAACTACGAAAGGTTCATCGATGGCGCGAGATTCCTGGAGTACATAAGAGTGCTGTGTGAAATATTTCAAAGGATTATTTCTCTGGATTACTATTCCACGTATCTTTGGTATACCTACACGTGTGTTGCACAAGTATAGAAAATAAAATAAAATTAGTTTTTGGATATGGGAGTTTCAACGTAGTGTGAATAAATAGATGTAACGCAAATCTCTGAGTTCTTATTTGGGTACTAGTATATAGTACATAAAGTCAGGTGTTGTATTGAAATATTCAAATCTAAATTAGAAATCAGCTGCTGAGTATTTTTTTTAATCCTCGGGATTTTATATACAGGGCAATTGTGGGAATTATTCTGCGAGAAATGGATTACTTTTTGCTTTGAATAAAAACTATTCTCATGGTTTTTACGGGTATAACGGAATGTGTTATCAAAAAGGACATTGTTAGGATGCACTATGTCCAGTGCTCTCGGCGTTAACAGGATCGCTGATTCTGGTCTGGCAATAAAGTACACCCCGTGTGCAAAAGACGAACAGACCGATGAAGATGAGTTGGAGGAGATCTCCATCATCGACGAACGCCAGGAAGGCGACAACAGCATTAGCAACATCAGTAAGACCGAAGATGATATCACGGACAATGAGTTCTGTTGCCCTGGAAACAACGACATTTCAAGTGACAGAATTGACACGGAGATCAACGGTCCGAAACAGTTGCCCGGGTCGGGGCTTAGTATTACGTCATCTCCGAACGACAAAACACGCTTGATCGGAGAACGGCTTAGTTCGAGGACCACTCTTCCGTCTCCCGTTAATTCGAGTAAAACTGATCCAAAACCCGCAAGATCTCGAACAACGTCTAGGCAGAGTATATTCGAGTTAGTTCGAGTCAGGACAAACCGAAAATCCTCCAGGGAAGACCATTTCAATCTAATGAAAAAGGTCCGCTCAAACGAAACTGTTACATCGAAGGGTTTAAGAAAACAGAGACGGAAGGAAATTGAAACGCGATTCGGTAAGAAAAGCGTTAAGACAGACAACCGATTTGAAAACAATACAAACGTCTCTGATCACGATGGTTGTAATTGGACGTTCGTGTTCGATCCTTCGGGACGATTGAGTTACTGGTGGTCGTCAGTTGTCAGTGTTGCTTTCATTTATAACTTCTGGGTAATAATTTACAGATTTGCATTCCAGGAAATTAGTTTGAGTAATCTTTCAGTTTGGTTTACCCTGGATTATATAGCTGATTTTATTTACGTAATGGATATCGCGTTTCACTTTCGCACCGGATATTTGGAAGATGGCGTCCTTCAAACGGACTCTACCAGATTGCGTATACATTATATGAATACTACAAAATTTTATATCGATTGTCTATGTTTACTTCCTTTGGATTTTTTATATTTGTCCATTGGTTTTTGCTCAATGCTACGTTGTTTTCGACTCGTCAAGGTGTACAGATTTTGGTCATTTCTCGATAGAACGGAACGTCATACGAACTTTCCGAATGTCATGCGAACTCTTACGTTGATGCATTATCTTCTTGCTTTGTTTCACTGGAACGCTTGTTTGTACTATATTGTTGGATCAAGACTCCGGAAGAATTCCGACGCGTGGGGTTTTCCAAAAGACAATGGAGAAGTAGTGCGACAGTACCTCCATTCTTTGTACTGGAGCACAATGACTTTGACGACAGTAGGAAATTTGCCGACGCCAAATTCCAACCCAGATTACGTGTTTATCATACTGGAGATGTTGTTGGGATTGCTATTGTTCGCAACCGTCCTTGGTCATATTTCCAATATAGTTTCATGTGTGAGTGCAGCTAGGAAAGACTTTCAAGGTAAGAATTTTCTGACGACTAATTTTGAATACTTCATACGTCAACGGCATACATCCGTAACTTACGCCATTAAGTTACCGTTTAAATTGTGTCATGCCTTTGCCTAATTAGCCTATCACTAACCCACATTAAATGACAAAGCTTGACTTTCCATGCCAATTACATAATATCACGCAAATGTATATCTACGATCAATATTAATGTCTATTTAAAGTAAATGCATCAAAACAATACTAAATATCTGTTTAGCTTATAAATAAATCAAGATCCAGATCATCCATAGTATGATAAAGAATGAACATGGAGCACGGTTGCGTTTTATTAACATTCCTTCCTTCACAAGCTATCCCTATTTTTTGTCCCTTTAATGCTATAACTTATTACTGTCAATTTATAACAAGCAGAAGGCGTTTCTTGCATAGCTTGAATCTCCTTGAAGTTATGTCACTGAGTATTAAGGACTAGCTACCCAAATGACTGAAATACTGTCAATGGGAAATTCAACCCAATGAACAAACAAACACGGACTAGGTACACTATTAGATATAATGACACTTTCTTAAAAAAAATGAAACCATTGCAGAAGTAATGTAAACGAAAAAGGAAATGCGTTTCTTATTGCCCTCGTTCATTTATAACAAAAGACATATTTTTATCTGTGAGTGATAACGATTTGTAGATGAATCTATCTTTCTGACATACATGACTCTTTTGTTTATAAAGGCATAGATTGAGATTTGGTTAAATAGAAACATGTAAAATACAGTTTTATTACTTCATATAAAACCCACCGATCAACAATAACGAAACAGAAATGAAGAATAGACTTTTTGAGATTTCATTTCTATTACTTGTTCTTATACCTAAAACCATAAGTGTTAACTTGGTGAAAATCGAAAATCATAATGACCAGAAATTGACGATATCTATTGCGGTTATGTTTACTGTTGTTGCATTATTACATTTACTGATGCTGCACTTTTATGTAACTGATGCTGCATTATTACGTTAACTGATGTTGCACTTTTATGTTTACTAATGCTGCACTTTTAGGTTTACTGATGCTGCATTATTAACGTTAAATGAAATTGCACTTTTATGTTTACTAATGCTGCATTATTACGTTAACTGATGTTGCACTTTTATGTTTACTAATGCTGCATTATTACGTTAACTGAAATTGCACTTTTATGTTTA
>CM037793.1:16062728-16112728 GCA_021229015.1 Solen grandis
GGTCAGTAGGTCAAATCTTAGAAAAATCTTGTTTACACACTAGAGGCCACAATTTTGATCGAATCTTCTTCAAACTTGGTCAGAATGTTTGTCTTGATGATATCTTGAACCCTTTCGAAAATGGGTCAGGTTGGATCAAAAAGTAGGTCAGTAGGTCAAATCTTAGAAAAATCTTGTTTATACACTAGAGGCCACAATTTTGATCCAATCTTCCTCAAACTTGGTCAGAATGTTTGTCTTGATGATATCTTGAACCCTTTCGAAAATGGGTCAGGTTGGATCAAAAAGTAGGTCAGTAGGTCAAATCTTAGAAAAATCTTGTTTACACACTAGAGGCCACAATTTTGACCCAATCTTCCTCAAACTTGGTCAGAATGTTTGTCTTGATGATATCTTGAACCCTTACGAAAATGGGTCAGGTTGGATCAAAAAGTAGGTCAGTAGGTCAAATCTTAGAAAAAATCTTGTTTACACACTAGAGGCTACAATTTTGATCCAATCTTCCTCAAACTTGGTCAGAATGTTTGTCTTGATGATATCTTGAACCCTTTCGAAAATGGGCAGGGCCGGACCGAAAAGTAGGTCAATAGGTCAAATCTTAGAAAAAATCTTGTTTACACACTAAGGCACATTTTGATCAATCTTCCTCAACTTGGTCAGATGTTTGTCTGATGATATCTGAACCTTTGAAAATGGGGGGCGGAAGAAATGTAGGTCATAGGTCAAATCTTAGAAAAATCTTGTTTATACTCTGAGGGCAACATTTTTGGTCCAATCATCCTCAAACTTTGGCAGAATGTTTGTCATGATGATATCTTTTGTGGATGGGGTCAGAAAATTCCTGAACATTGTTTCACCTCATCATCTTAATTCTAAAGCAATCTGTTTTGTACAGGCAATGAATGATACTTTACTCGGGTGAGCGATCTAGGGCCATCTTGGCCCTCTTGTTTTTTTTATTTTTTTGATGATTCTTCCATTATTTTTGAATCAATTTTTATGAAATTTTCACAGATTGTATCGTTTGTTGTTTCATGGGACTTCACAGTTTCAAAATTTCAAAAAATGCAAAGGTCAATGTCATATTGAGATTATTGGTTTTTTCTTTGACCTTAAATATCTCAAAATCTAAAAATATTTTATCGAAAGAATATGGGTAAAATCAAAAGCCTCTAAAGAGTACTTTTTGAAGAATTTTAGTTTTTTTCATATCGGGATTGATTTGGTTGTTTGGTGGCAGTTTGAAGTTTGGTCATACTTTAAATTGATTTTAAAGCCTTTAAAGTTGATGATGATATATTTTGTCATCACTGGGAAAAAGAATGTCTTACCTCGTCAACAAAAAAAGAATTTTGAAAATCTGTCAAGAATTGATGAATTTATAGAGAATTTAAATACATGACCCAGAATAAAAACAGAGAAAATTTGACAGCATGAGCATCACTGGTTACCCTTGTTCTATAATTAGATGCAGACTCTGCTAGCTTTGCTCTTTAGGTTGGGATGTAACAGGTCATGAATGTATGTGTAAAACTAGCCTAATACCTCACTTCCATTGTAGCAGGTAATTTAGTTATGCATCAACCCATCAGAGGTTTTACCTAACATATAGCTACTATATTGGCTAAAGACTCCCTGCAGTGATGACCAGCAATTAACAGCAGATGGGGGCCTGGCTCAGTGGGACATCACATTCCTTTCGAGATGCTTTTAAGTCTTGGTCACAGCTGAATTCACCAATGAAGAAAAACACTAAGATATTTAAAGCATTTTGCATTTTGTTGTTTTTCTGGTATTTTAACTTGGCTGATCAGGTTTGAAACTGTTGATCATCACGAAAACCGTTGCATTTGCAGTATGCAAATCTAGGTTTTACTAATTTTTTATTTTAATTCATTTTGATTATTTTTACGCTCGGGTTTTTTTCTCATCCTGTAATAAGCTGGATGTCGCTCTGCGTCGGAAACCCATGAGCGCCCATTCCGTTACTTCATTCATCGCCCGTGGGATTATTTGTTAGCAATTGCTCGTTATCGATTATATGAAAAGCCGCGCCACCATTCTCAGCCTCACTAGGTAGTGGGGATTTTTTGACCAATAGAAACTCTCGTACTTACGGTAGCGCAGCGTAACGTAATCACTGACTTACAGATTTTAAATTTTTTCGACTGAAGAGTACTCATTTGTGTAAGCAGCATTTTGATTGGTCGACATCTCTCTTATGAATATCCTTATAACGATTAAGAAATAGCCAGGTACCCCACGGCTGACTGATGTAATAGGCAGTCGTGAGTGTCCGACGCTGGATGTCGCTATATGACTGAAATACTGCCGCAGCGACAATTAACTCTTAACAAAACAACAAGAAAAATAACTAACTAAAAGGTTTTCAAATATATTAATTAAATAATGTATAACCATCGCTTTTAGATTGTTGTAATACATGTGTAATCGCACAGTTAAACCTACATTTGAAAAGTACATGTACTGTAAACTCATTAATTTTCGTTGTAATTAAATTTCATTAATTATGTATGTAATAGATTTTCGTAGGTATATTTATTTCGTGGATCTATGTTCCAGAAAATGTGAGGTCTATATTAGAAACAAGTTTTCGTGGGGAGAAATATTCATAGATTTAACCCACCACGAAATCGACGAAAATTAGTGTCCCACGAAAATAAATGATTTGACAGTGGCTTCGACTTCTTTTTCCTAAATTTCTTATCCAATCAAAGAAAGTCATATTTGACGGTATATCAGTATCTATATAAAGCTTATTTAAAGATAATCAGTCCGTAATATAATGACACATATACAGTCACATTGTCATGATATTGAGCAACCCTGCCAGGCTACGATCTGTATTTGATACGACTCTGATAATTTGGGTTTATCGTGACGATCAAATCCTCAACATCCCTGTTGGGGATGACCAACCAGCGTTAAAAACATTACAGAGATTGTTTGTAATGTACGATGCACATATTACATCAAACCATAATTTCTGGGAAAAGAGCAGGAATTACACATATTACCATATTTGAATACCAAGTTTTTTTATATAGATCTACTCCCTGAAATTCATTCTGTCTTTATTTCCTGTATTTACCGTTTTTATATTCTTCATTGAGCAAAAAAAACGGACTTTTTTTGTTTCTTGTAAAACCACTGCATGATACAAAGTGGTTAAAATAAAGACAATCGAGCAATATCCTAAAATTTGATATGGGGGAAAAAACCTTACCTTTTCTCTGTAGATATCTTGCTGAAAAAAATGTAAAATGAAAAAAATTAATTAAATAAATAAATAAATAAATAAATAAATAAATAAATAAATATACATTAACTATATGTACGTACGATATATAAAAACAGAAATAAAACACTTTGGGATGTCCATGATTAATCTTCCTATTTTTTATTCTTCGGCATGACACATGTGTAAAGAGAAATCTAAAACCAATCTTCTCAATCCTGTGGAATGCAATGTCTTCTTGAGATAATGTTAAAGAGAGGCATGTATTTTAAAAATGGATTTAAGCGCGTCGTTTAATTGTTCTTGTAGAAATAAAACATCACCACGGGGTTGATATTGATTTTCTGATGTCAGTGTAAAGCTGTAAGGTAAACACTAGACTAAGCACGTGCCAAGGTATTATCATAAACATAACGCATCGCTCAAAACAATATACCAAATGCTCTGTAAATATTGTGATTGGTATGATCCAAGAACATACCAAAGCTAAACAAAACATTATAGATGAAACTTGGAAGTATAAATATGTGTTTGTTACACACGAGTATATTGTGCACTCTGATTTAACAATGTTTTCGACGTTTTTGATGTAAAAAATGACACTCAGCTTCTTTTACATTTTCATTATCTAGAGGGATTAAATAATCAATTACATGTATATGAAGAAACTCGTACTTCAACCACCCCTGAAAATATTGTTCTTTTTTAGGCGTACCTATAAAAAATTGACCTTTACCTACTTCTTAAACCAATCAAATGTTGGTATGCAAATGAAGCCAGAGTAAATGCAATGCTATCATAGGCTTGTATAATTTAATTTTTAGGATATTTAGGATATTCCAACTTAAAATAGGAGTTTCAGGTGGTATGTATATTTCTACTTGGTATAACAGCTTTCTTTTTCAGTTTAAACATGACAGGTAACACAGAAATAAAAAAAAATATCACTTCCTTATCAGTTTAGAAAAGCTACATTGTCAATATGGTTTAAAACAAATAATTAAGAAGCGGACGTAGGTCTGTTTTTATACCACACATTTTCCCCTTATTTGTAAAAGTGGACTTGGCCTTCAGGGGAGGTAACTATTGCGGATGAGTTGTGCAGTATATTGTGCGGATCTGGAAACAATAATCGGATATGTACGCAATTATCTTTAGGTTTCGCTTGGTTACATTTTACTTTTAAAAAAATCATCAAAGGCATAATATTTAATGGAAGCTGGTAGATTAGCATTTTTTAATTTGTAAATTAAATCCGTTTTGTAATATCGTTTTCACAATACCTCCCATAATCTTGGAATTTATAAACATTTTGCTAATGTTTCCAACTTTATAATAGTTTTAATCTGTTTTACATGTTACAATTGACAATTATTTAGCTACGCCGAATATCTTTTCAAAGATATTCCTTGTTTGTTGTTGTTGTTGTAATCCTCTTTAATAAAAATAGTTTCTTCTGTAATTTAACAAACGATTACTACTACTGCTATTACTGCTATTACCCCCCCCCCCCCCCCCGCCCACACACACACATACCATTCAAAATATTATTCCTTTTTTGTAATTTACTGCCTACTACTACTACCACTATTTTTTATTAGTTCTCGGTTTTGTTTTTACCAAAATTAACTGCTGCTACTATTACAACTACATCATCATCGATGCTGTTACAGGCGGTATATACCAGAGTGGCAGTCTGATGAACATCTCACTACATCGCTCCCACCCGGCCATCTACATCGCCAGTCTCACCTCAATCCCGGGGGATGAGTCGGACCTCACCAAACGTTTGTGTTGCTGCAACGTCTCTGCCAATGTCTACTACTCTCTCAAGCAAATGTGTGATCTCTCCCTCTTAAAGGACGTCATCTTCCTGATGTTTGTCATCTCCAACTTCTTCACTAGTATCGGCTTCAACATGCCTTTCATCTTCCTCACCGACCGTGCACTCGATGAGGGGATCGATGGAGAAAGTGCCAAGTGGCTTGTGTCTGCCATTGGCATCTCCAACACGGTTGGCAGGGTTTTGTTTGGCTTCCTGGCCGACAAAAAGGGCGTCAACAGACTCATGTTGTACAACACGGCCCTCGTCATCTGCGGAATCGCCACTGCCCTCTGCCCATTGTGCTTCAACTACCCACTGCTTGTCGTGTATGCCTGCGTTTTCGGTCTCTTCATAGGTAAGTGTTAGTCCCTGCATGTAGTATTTAATCCTTTACCTCATGAGTATTCACATACAAATTCATGACTTAACCTTTCACCTCATGACATAACCCTTTACTTCATGAGTATCCACGTACAAATTCATGAAATAACCATTTACCTCATGAGTATTCACGTACCAATTCATGACTTAACCCTTTACCCCATGAGTATTCATGTACAAAGTCATGACTTAACCATTTACTTCATGAGTATTCACGTACAAATTCATGACTTAACCCTTTACCCCATGAGTATTCACGTACAAATTCATGACTTAACCATTTACTTCATGAGTAATCACGTACAAATTCAAGACTTTACCCTTTACCTCATTAATATTCATAAACAAATTTACGACTTAATGAATATTAATTTACTGAATTTTAAATTTGTATATGAAACATCCGAATTTTCTTTCCCATGCAGACAGAGTAGCAACTGAGCTACAATGTTGTACAAAAAAGCATAGGAGATTTATATATGTCTGTTCTGTTTGACAAAACGTTAAAATAATTCTGTAAAGGGTTGAACTGTCTTTGCCATAAGCAAGGGTGTAGCGCACATTGCATGCAATATGCACGTGTGTATAATAGACCCAGTGGAAAAAATAAATTTGGGCTTCAAACATTATATTCTATATCGAAGTTTTCCCTTTATTTTAAAAAACGTACGGGTGGATATACAATCCTATCCCTCGCGGCTATGGTATGCGCATCTTTATTTCAAGCCTTACTGCGACCCCGATGGTTATATGCAACATATTGCTGATGTGTCATTAAACTAGAACTAATATTTATGCTTTCTTGCATTTTCTTCGTTTTAATTGATAATCATCGCAGATTTGGTATACCCTGTCAATTCTTTGTGACATTTTTCATTAGCAAGAGTGTATTCTTGAGATTTTATAGAATACTAATGATTTGCTAATTTGCAAAATTTAATTACAACAAACTATCAATGGATATCGAACCGTATACGCACTTTCCTCGTATGTCATCTTCTCCTTAAGATATAAGAGACATACATGTTAATAAAGATTATGGTATATTTGATACTTGCAGATTGAAAGATTCATTTTTATATTTGTCGAATATTATGTGTCGTTTTGTTTTTTTTTTTTTTTTTTGTTTTGTTTTTTTTTGTTTTTGTTTTTTTTTTTGTTGTTTTTTTGTGTCTTTGTAGTTTTATATTTATAAATGTATGAAATATTACATAAACGTTTTTTGTATGATTGTATGATGCAGTCAAAATGTTCCTTATAAAAACTTTCAGTTTTATAATAACAATACATGTACATGTAGTTCAGTAAGAATTAATCAATTATGTATTATGTAGGTGTTTACGTGTCTCTGACGTCAGTTGTACTCGTGGACCTTCTCGGACTGGAAATGCTGACGAATTCATTCGGAT
This sequence comes from Solen grandis, assembly GCA_021229015.1. Taxonomy (NCBI): domain Eukaryota; kingdom Metazoa; phylum Mollusca; class Bivalvia; order Adapedonta; family Solenidae; genus Solen; species Solen grandis. The sequence continues at coordinate 16,069,603 of CM037793.1, forward strand.
TACTTCTGATGTTCCAAGGCTTTGCCACGTTGATAGGCCCACCTATTGCGGGTAAGTCTAAAGTTCCTTTGTTAAGCCACCAAAAAAGTTTATTTTTCTTTACCAGAACACAACTTGCTTAAGTTTACCCCTTAAAATATGTGGCCCCCATGTGGTCAGCTAACCTTCTTATGTACTTTTTATAAATAATTTCATTTTTTATCTGAAACAGACGTCCAGAAATGAATCTTGGTTTGCACTAATCTAATGATAACTTGTGTGTACCTCTAACATTGATGATCCCTTGAAAAAATGAGGCCTCCAGGTGGTTGACTTGTTTTTCTAACTTAAGAATTATTTGTATCTTGTTTTTCAATCTGCTTCTAAAGGTTACCAGGTAAATTCAAGTGACCTTTGTGGTTTTAATTAGGCTTATGGTTCTCTGGTTAGCGATCTTTGGTCAGCGTGACCCTGTTGTCTACAAAACATTTATCATTCTCTAAAAGAGTATAATGATTTAACATGATGATGATAAACATTATTTTATGTCAATGCTAGGATCATGTAGCATACTGGTCTTGTTGGCCTAGTGGTTAGAACGTCCGGTCTGTAACCTGGAACTCATGGGTTCGATCCCCTTCCACGACATACAGTATAAAAATGTACTGTAATATCTCCCTTGTGCTTGGCTCTCAGCAGATAAAGGTAGCTCAAGGACTTGCTGTTCCCGTGTCAGGATTTGTATCATGCCAGTTGTCTACGGCGATGTATCGCAGTAAATACTATTTATGCAGCAATATATCTGTCTTAGGTAGGAAGAAACGTCTCCAAATGTCTGAAATACTATCGGTGAGAGGATATATTCAAGAAACAGTCAGTCATAAATAACAAATGTCATTCTAAAGATTTAAACACAGGGTAGTCTGGGTCTGCGATAAGCAATATTTTACACGAATTGTCTTTCTTTACCTGAACATCCCGTATATCAGTAAATCTATCTGATGACGTATTGTACTTTAAAGTAATCCATCCATTATTTAGTTAAAATCATGGTCCTTCAGATGCTTATAAAGTCTTCAGTGCAGATGCAAGCATCCTTTGATTTTGAGTTTTAAGTTATTTTGCTCGAAGTATATTTAGGCTCGCATAATACTATAAAGTTCCTAAGATCACTTAATTGGTCATGGTCACAATTTAATGATGGATGGATCACCTTAAAGTTCTGCGTAATAATGCTGCTGTCTTTTATCGTATTTTTTAGAATTGCATTGGCGAGTGTGAAAAAAGATTAGACCTAGCATTATAGGGAAAATATCATAATATGTCATATCTTGGAGTTATCTGTTTTGTTTATTGTTTACATTTCTGCCATAAATGGATGCTGTTGTCAGGAAATATAAACTTCCCGTAACTGATATGGATATTATTTCAACAGGCTTATGCATCAGTGATTTAAGGCAAAACGAACGTCTCATAAACTGTCTGATTCAATATAATTTGCGTTCTCTCGTGACTTGGCTGTAGATATTTTAGGCCTTTTAACAACGTCTCTCATTTTCCGATAGTTTTTTAGCTCACCTGAGTACAATGTGCTCAAGGTGAGCTTTTGTTTGTTTGTTTGTTGGGTTTAACGTCCCACTGACAGTATTTCAGTCATTTGGAGACGATGTCTACTTGAGACAGATATATAGTGCTGCCACACTGCAGTATCACGCCGTAGACATATGGCATGATACTACACCCAGTCACATTATCCTGACACCGAGCCAACCAGTCCTGGAACTACCCTTATATGCAGAGCGCCAAGCAAGGGGGCAATAACAATACCATTTTTTACGACTTTGGTATGTCGCGACCGGGGATCGAACCCATGACCTCCCACTCCATGTGAGCTTTTGTTATCACCATGCGTTCGTCGCCCGTTATGGTGCGTCGTCCGTCGTCAACAATTTGCCTTAAACGACATCTCTCTGAAACCGCTGGACAGAATTTGATTAAACTTGGCAGGGATGATCCTTGGATAAACCTTCACAAAAGTTGCATAAATAAACATAATACATATAGAACTCTGGTTGCCAAGACAATGGAAAGAAATAAATATGAAAACTTTAAAAGCCATCTCCTTCAAAATTGCTGGCCAGATTTCAAGATATTTTAGTACAGATGTTCCTTCGTTAACCCTCTACCAAGATTACTAAAATTATACCGATCCGTAAAAACACATGGCCGCCAGGCGCAGGGCTAATTTGCCTCAAATATATATAGTGAGCACTTTAGACATCTTCTCTGAAACCGCTGGACAGAATTTAATTAAACTCAGCAGGGATGAACCTTCACAAAAGTTACTAAAATAGACGTGATCCCTGTAGAACTCTGGTAGCCATAGTAACAGAAAGAAAAAGAACCTTTAAAATCATCTTCTTCAAAACTACTGGTCTGATTTCAAAAGGTTTAGTGCAGATGTTCCTTGGGTAACCCGATACTCAGGTTAACGATCCAGGGCCTCTATGGCTCTCTTGTTAGCTCGACTATTCGAAGAATAGTGAGAGCAATCCTACTCACCCTGGTGTCGGTGTCAGCGTCAGCGTAACACTCAAGGTAATGGTTTTGCTACAAGTTTTTTTTTCTATCTGGAGTTTTACTGAATCATTCCCCTTTGTGAACTTAGAAATTCCTGGTTAAGATTAGGAGGGCAAATTCAGTCTCCACAACCACCAAAGGTATTCACTTTAAACTTCACATGTCTTCAGGGTCATAATCATACACCTTATCAAGACCCAAAACTCTAGCATGGATTTTTTTTCTGAATTATTCCACTTTCTGAACTTAGGAATTCCTGGATAAGATTATGCTTGCAAATTCAATCTCCACAACCACCAAAGGTATTTACTTGAGGGGTCATAATTGTAGGCCATTGTCCAAGACCCATAACTCTAGCATGGATTTTAACAGAATTATTCCCCTTTGTGGCCATATAATAATACACCAATAAATATTTCAGTCATGTTATTACTTTGTTATTTTGTATACTTGTTCAGCAACATAAATGCAATGAGTAGATAAAAAGCAGACACTTTCATGTAATTTGACAAATATATGGCCCTTGAAAGATTCAGCATGGCATTTTTATACTATAAAGCACTGAAAATAGTCGAGCGTTCTCTCTCCCTGACAGCTCTTGTTTATATTGCTTCTTTCAGTAAATATCTAGACTGACAAAAATGTTTACGTGTTGTTGTTTTTTTCTTTAATCAATATTTTCAGAAACAATTAAGCAGAAGAAACCAAAATCGCAGAAATAAATAACCCGTATAAATATTAACCCGCTTTACGGTTTTTGCCACATTTTTTTTTTTTTTTTACATTCAGTTCACAATCTACACTATCATTTGTTTCCAGGGTGGCTGTATGACGGGACTGGCAGTTACGATGTGTCGTTCATCGTCGCCGGCATCACTGTAGCAATAAGCGGTGCAATGTTATATTTGATACCCTTAATTCGACGGTGCTATCGTAAGAACAACACGTCAGAAGAAGAAGAGGAACCTCCAGTGGAGATAGATGTTAACGCCCAAAACGCTGCATAATGTTTAAGTCAGACATAGCTTACACTTTCAAGGAAGTCTTTTATGATTCACAGAGGAGAGCTACTGACATAGGATACAGACGTGATCTCTATGGATAGATAGACAAGAGGATAGACTTGAGCTGTAGTGGTTCCCTTCATCAACATAACCTTTGTACTATCACAATATGTATAGTGACCTGGGTACCAGGAGACGGAAGCTGAACATGTGCTTTATGCCTTGATGAGACTGATCTTGAAATTAAACACGAGAGTATGTCGTAATTCCATGGACTGGAAATAGAGATGTTAAATGCATATATAGTAATTAAATGTTTTATAATTATATAACATTCTCAAGAACAGCTCATTCAGTCAAATGAAGGCCTTTAAAGAAGTATATGATATCAAAATATAAAATTATAAACTGTGATCGTTTCATGGTGCCTAAGATGAGTAAACTTATTACATTATGTATAATATAGAATAGGGGGAAAATGAAATTGCATTTATGTAGATATATTTGATTCAGAGATGTAAAACTTGTTAGACAATCGAATCGATGTATATGATAAGACATTCTTCATGTTTATGGATAATCAAATAATATATGATTAGTCTATGCTAGTTAAGTATTGATATTCTGAATAAATGTTTTGAGTTTTCAATTTGAAATGTCAAAACAATCCATAATGTGTTCCATGGGTAACAGAGGGTGTGGCAGAATCCAGCGATTTCACTGGTTCATGTCAGCAAATCAAACGCATTTGTCGTGATGACGCATTCTTTATTGTAGTCTATTAATAAATCTGGGACCGTACTCACAGTCATGTTAACGTTTCACTTTTGTGAGAAATTGATGATCGACAGACAACATTTCTGATTCACATTTATTAAGCATGTCTATAGTGGTAGATACTGCCTGGATGTGTTTTATTAAGAATATGGCCCTATAAGCTGTTTCTGGTCGTAAATTAGCTATATTTACAGGCATTAATTCTTTCTGATAATCTTGATTTTAAAATATCTAAAGTTTGAATTGGAAAAGTGTATTACAATTCCTGTGGAGCAGATTTTATATTGACATTATTTTTAATTATATCAGGGTTTCTCTTTGTTTTATATATCAAGAAATCCTAATTTCATACAAATAAAACTGTATTAGAGATCACCTGAACCATGTGCCAACCTCTGTTGAGAGGCCAGCTCTACGACTCCCAAACTGGCTTTCTATTTAACATCGACCTACACTTACATGCCACTTTGGTAACGGTCACAGTTCTTGGTTCTCTTGTCTGGCCCATTATTGTGTGACTGTTGAAGATATATTACTATGGAAACTTTATAATGATTTTATCAAGTCAGGTTTGATTATCCTTTTCCTGACAAATAATAATTTGACCATTAAAACCGAAAAGGGCTCATTAGCCTTCTTTTTAAGCATGCTGATGAGCCCATCTGGCTTTCAATGGATGATTTGTATCGTGTTAATGATGGTATATCTATTGAGTGCTACTATTATGCCGTATAAATTCACATACAGCTATTTTATCTGTTAACGCATACATTGTCATTTATAATACAGTGTGGTAACATATAAATGGATAAAAATCCAACCGGATTTAGACTTTGATTGGAGTACTATTTACCTAATTATACGAAATAAAACAATAATATTTAATGCAAATTTTCATGGCTTATATTTTTCCTGATATGCATGTGCTTTGTAATATGTGCAGTTTTTATAGAAATGTCAACGTTTGTTCGCCGAATGATGAATTGGTCAGTATAGTTCAACTCCTGTATCAGCTAAACCTCAAGACATATAATAGTCTTTAAGTATCCATTGTTTGCAAGCCTGAGTAGAATTAAGGCAATCTACAAGAATAAGACCGCTGCTTAAAACCTTAAATAAAGTAGGAAAACATTCCAACATTCCTGTTTATGAAGACTTACTTTATATAAATACATGTACACTTACTGCACTGACGAATAAAATCTTTTAAAAATGAAATATTAAGTTATCTTTATTAAGGAAATAAATATGATGAAATTTTAATATTACTCTGCGCTTTGTAAGATTCAAGGAATTGGGTTCGAAGTCCCTTTTCCCTTTTTATGTACACACTGTTGACTCAGTATATTCATTGTACTTAAATATATATTTTGCTCTTAATTGTATATTTCCTTTTTATTCATTGCTGTTATTTTTAAATGGCAAACTATATCTGTAAACAAATGATCAATGAACACTGGTGATCATTAAAAATGAAATGCAATAAAGTCTTTAAGACTTAAGCACAACTTTATACATGAGAACTGCCTTTTATGTGTACATGTATTTTACTTTTTTTTCCAAACTATAGGTGCAATATATTTCATATAACTTTATTTCTTATCAAAATCCCCGCCATATGGTATTTACTATGGCATTTTCTTTACACAGAAACGGTTAGGATGTGACTCATCGTCATCCATGTTATATCCATTGTCACCGTATATTCAGGGTTATTAAAAATGAAGTGGGGTTCTTTCACATCTCTCTGTCTGTCATGTAGAGAATTATGAATACTTGTTAAGTGTGATATATGACAAATTGGACTATTTTTTGTACACAAGGAATATATGAAATGATACTGTTTGAAGGACTGAAATATATATATATATATATATATATATATATATATATATATATATATATATATATATATATATCATACACTATATAAGAATACTTTTTTCAGGACTAGAAAAAAAATAAAAAGGACGCCCTTAAAACGTCTTGGCTCTTGGGTAAAACAAAATGTACGGGCTTCAAATATCAATGGCCATTAACAAGACTCATGAAGGTGCAGTATCATCTTACTTGTAAAGAGATATCACTGTTTAGGAGTGTGGCTTACAATGTCAAATACTTCATGTTAAATATTAGTGAATATGATGTCAAATATTAGTGAATATGACGTCAAATTTCGATGAATAGGATGTCAAAAATTGGTGAATATGATGTCAAATATCATTGCAATATTGAATGTTTGAGGGCCTTTGTGGAAAATTGTAAAATGAATTAGACACTTAGATCACTTACAAGTCATTCAGTAAGCATAATCATAAGTACAGGTATTTGCATAGTACATTTCTTATGTATGATTTATGTAATGCATATCTATAAGGTGACAATTAAGTGCCTGAGACTTCAATATCATCTTGAAAATGATGTAAAACAAATGTTTTGAAAACTTTGGAAATGCTTGAATTCATGTCATGTATATCAAAGATACAGCACCATTGTGATCTCCTGAGGACTGATAGCAGAGAAATCATTTTTCTTCTGTTTCTACATGTGGTCGGGGTCGGTATACCACAAACTTGGTACGATGATCGATAAATCGCTCCTCGGATGATCTCAAGGTTACTGTTTATATTATAAACGAGTCTTTGGTACTGGCTGTTGTCCACTGACAGTGTTCGTTAGAATACTGAAGGTTAGAAGTTTACAAAACTTTTTCATGTGCAATGATCTGGTCCAACCCAGGAATCAATGTTAGAGACTAGTTCTAGCAAAAGAAAAATGTGTCACTATACTGAAATATACTTCCTTTGATTTTTAGTAAATAATAACTTCTCAGCAACTTCTAAAAGGTTGTAAACGCCCTTATAGGCATTTTCCTATACACTTTTTATATGTAAATATTTGTTATTAGCTCACCTGAGCACAAAGTGCTCAAGGTGAGCTTTTGTGATCGCCCTTCGTCCGGCGTCCGTCGTCGTGCGTCGTCCGTCGTCAACAATTTGCTTTAAACGACATCTCCTCTGAAACCGCTGGACAGAATTTGATTAAACTTGGCAGGAATGTTCCTTGGGTGAGGCTCTACAAAAGTTGCTAAAATAAAGTTGATCCATGAAGAACTCTGGTTGCCATGGCAACAAAAAGAAAAATAATTTGAAAACTTTAAAAATCATCTCCTTCAAAACTACTGGCCAGATTTCAAAATAATTTGGTACATATGTTCCTTGGGTCAACCTCTACCAAAGTTGCTAAAATTATTCCGATCCGTAAAAAAACATGGCCGCCAGGGGCGGGGCTTATTTGCCTTATATGTATATAGAGAAACCTTTAAACAACATCTCCTCTGAAACCACTAGACAGAATTTGATTAAACTTGGCAGGGATGATCCTTGGGTCAACCTTCACAAAAGTTGCTAAAATAAAGTTGATCCATGTAGAACTCTGGTTGCCATGGCAACAAAAAGAGAAAAAAATGAAAACTTTAAAAATCATCTTCTTCAAAACTACTGGCCAGATTTTAAAATAAATTGGTACAGATGTTCCTTGGGTCAACCTCTACCAAAGTTGCTAAAATTATTCTGATCCGTAAAAAAACATGGCCGCCAGGGGCGGGGCTTATTTGCCTTATATGTATATAGAGAAACCTTTAAACAACATCTCCTCTGAAACCACTGGACAGAATTTGATTAAACTTGGCAGGGATGATCCTTGGGTCAACCTTCACAAAAGTTGCTAAAATAAAGTTGATCCATGTAGAACTCTGGTTGCCATGGCAACAAAAAGAAAAAAAAATGAAAACTTTAAAAATCATCTTCTTCAAAACTACTGGCCAGATTTTAAAATAAATTGGTACAGATGTTCCTTGGGTCAACCTCTACCAAAGTTGCTAAAAAAAATTCCGATCCGTAAAAAACATGGCCGCCAGGGGCGGGGCTTATTTGCCTTATATGTATATAGGGAAAACTTTAATCAACATTTCCTCTGAAACCACTGGACAGAATTTGATTAAACTTGACAGGAATGATCCTTGGGTCAACCTTCACAAAAGTTCCTAAAATAAACTTGATCCATATAGAACTCTGGTTGCCATGGCTACAAAAAGAAAAAAAATATGAAAACTTTAAAAATCATCTTCTTCAAAACTACTGGCCAGATTTTAAAATAAATTGGAACAGATGTTCCTTGGGTCAACCTTTTTTTTTTTAAACATACAATTTCATAAATTTTAATGTTTGTTATTGTATGATCATGCGAGGTACTATTTAGTTTGTGATAACTGTTTAGTTAATGTTACTGACTACGTGGACCATTAGTGTTTTCTGTAATGTGTGAATGAGTATAAATAAAAAGTGGTAGCAAACAATGTTTGGTTCGTAATAAATAATCGTGGTTCCAATACTAATTGATGGTAAAATTTAGATAAATTTATTCTTACATATCTTGATGGTCTGGATAAAATGAGAAAACATTTCTCAGCAAATATTGACTCTGACAACTCCCAATCGCTATGTACATGTAGAACTGGCTCGAATTCCATTAATAAAACTCTGCGCTAAGTAATACTTAGATACTTAGTGGTCGAAGTGTTCCGAATATATTGTTTCTCATATAAAATATCAAACTATTTCTTTTCTTAACAAATATTGTCAGATGATAAGTTGACGATTCATGACAGCTTAACCATTTACTTGAATATTTTATAAACCAAAAATATTGGAATGCGTCTCTACCATTATTAAATTTTAAATTTTACTTAACGCTAAGTCGTAGAATTCGACCGTTTCTATTTTAAAAAAAATGAAAACGGTCATCATTAGGAAAGAGTTTGTTTGCAGTTACCAAAAATTTATTCAATGAATAGACAAAAAGAGATTTTTTTAAAGAAAGTGTGAACAGTGTTGAAGAAGTCTTAACTAATAAGAGCAACATGAACCAGGGATATAGAAACCCTGCATGAACAAATCACCATTGACAGTAGAGCCCAACTAAATCTGGGAAGAAGTGTGGGACAGGCATAATCTATATACAGGTTTAACCTGTCATTTTGAGGCTGCTTGACTGAAACAGTCTTGAGTTCATATTCTTCCTACAAGCGTCTGGAAAATATTGAGAAAACACTTAGAGAAATGTGAAAAAAATCGAGTAGTGTATTTTCCGTAAGTAGGAATGGTAACCGCAACCTAACACATTTTAAGGTTGGCCTTACAGTGTGTGATAAACAAGGTCATTGCATAAATGTACACTTTAGGAAGGGATTTGCGATTTAAACCATACGAAAAATCCAAACTCTCTTTAATATATTATGTTAAAGAATGACAGGTGTGTTTTATATCTTCATAGTCATAAATGTCAATTTCGAAGACATAAAGTTTGTTAATATGTAACCTGAAGTATAATTGTGTCTATATGTTTATAATGCGATATTTGATTGTATCGCATCACATTATAAATGGCAATAATACTCAGATTATGCAGATGTACCAAAATGATTGTGATATTTACATGATATGAGTGTTCCATAACTTCTTAAGGTAGTCCATCCATCATTAAATTCAGGTAAATCTAAAACCCCATTCTGGTTTACACATCTACAGTGTTTTCCTTATTATTTGAAAGTTAATTGCATACTTTTCATACATTCATGTAATATATATATATTCATTTTGTATCTCAACTAAATACAAAAATAAAATCTACAATTTGCACATTTAAAGGGTAAGCAAAATAAAAAAAAAAAAAAAAATGTTATGGTGTTGTCTTGCTATTTCTTTTCTACTAAATTGATTTGAGTCGAACGAGACTAATATTAAGGTGTTACCATGCATCTTAATGATGGAGGGAGTGCCATAAATGCCTCGGGCATTCTGCCTGTATAACGTTTTGGAATTTCAAACATGAAGCAAGGAATAATATCAACTAATACATGAAACATTTGTTATAATATTGTTTGATTCCATATTGTCAGTACTTACATATTGTCGTGGTAACCATGTTTTTTCTTGTCAAAAAACGGCCATGTCCATGTTTTATCTTGCTGAAATGAATTTCACTGGAAGCTCCTTCACAGATGATCGATAGAAATTAAAAAAAAAACTACTCTTCCTCGTTAATGTTGATGAAGTCAAATAAACAAATAAACTCAAAAAGTGTAGGTTATATCACACGGGAAAAGGTTATTTTTGTAAACGCAACTTAAACGAAATCGGTTAAATATAGAATACGGTATCCGCCAAAGTAGGTGCTTGCGGTACCACGTGACACGTTTTGCAACTTCTTCAGTAGTTCAGGGTGGCGAATTCGTAAGTTCAGCACATGAAGTTAAGCGCATACGCGAAGGGTGTGATCAGCCTAGTGACGACAAATGAATATTAAAAATCTAAATATAGGTTTTATCATTCTAAATATAGTTTCAATACTGTCTGTGACGGTATTGCCTGTGATGGGGAAACCACCTATATTTTCTTAACTATTGGTAGACTTAATAATCACATAAAGTTTAAAATCAAATCCATAGTCAATGACCATCTGTGAACAAGCTTCTTTAAAAATTGTTATGGTTTACCTTCTCGAAAAAATAAGATCTGTTGCTAGTTAATTATAAATTGTATGAATCAAATCAAACAATGTATACACTACCGATCCATGCACTTTGTGCATGAAGCAATTTTTATTTTCAATTCAATATTCTCATATTCGGATATGTTAACAATGAAATTTATATGTAACCGTATACACACACACATATATTTATTTGCACATAGCACCTTTAGGTGGTATATTCCTTCGAGGTGCATATGAAATAAAATGTGATAACATTTCACTGTCTTGCATTATTTTTGCAAGGATCCTTTTCTAATTCACCAGTCCATAGCAACCAGGAGAGCATGAGATAGCTCCCCTGTCACGGTATAATCGGTGTTGGAGTGATGCTCAGCGTACAGAATAGTTCCGGTGGCTGCCCTACTGTCAGGATGAAAACGACTTGGTGTGGTAACATGCCATTTACCTACGACGTGAAGCCGCAGCGAGGGTCAGGCAGTTTAAAAACTGACTCCCATTTTAAGAAATAATCTTTGAGGGTCTGCAATATGGAACTTTGAACACATATCCACTGGCCAAAGATATGGTTCATCATCAGTAACAGATATAGGAATGTAGCAGAGTTACCATTCTTATTCATTTGTCAGTCGCTCACTCTATCTATTTTTAGGTTTTCGCCTCTGCTGGGCGAAAACCTATTGTTCTTCTTCTGTTGATTTGTTGTTTTTTTTATTAGGTTTTCGCCTCTGCAGGGCGAAAACCTATTGTTCTTCTTCTGTTGATTTGTTGTTGTTTTTTTTATTTTTATTATTTTTCCAATTCCACCCATTTTTGTGTCCAGCCTAGCGGCCAGATAAAAAAAGCTACAGCTATGAAATTTTGGGCATGGAGTCATCTTTATCTGAACATGTGCCTAAATGGTCAAACTTTTCACTTTTGTTTCTGATTTAGCCACTAGGGGGCGCAATGCATGTAATCACTGTTTTGCTAATAACTCATAAATTTGAAACCTGATTTAGATGCGGCTTTTTACATAATGTTCCTTGTTGACAGCCCAATCAAATATGATGGAAATCTCATCATCGAGTACGGGAAAAAAATTGTTCTAGGAGAGGTTGAATGTTCGAACCTTAGAAAAAAGTGAAATAATGAGGGTAGGTCTACGAAAAACCTCCCCACTTTTGTTAGAGATCAGATAGAAGAATTCTGTTTGCTGCATACAATTTGCAAGACATATACGCACAAAATATATGGGGTGGCGAATTTAAGAAATGCGTGGTTTGTCCTCTAGAAACGGTCAAACTTCACTAAGTTTTAGGAAAAATTAAAATTTCAAAAACATGTTTTTGTCGCTCCTGACTTTATTTTCTGTTCATTCTTCATGAAATTTTCACACGATATGTATTGTTATGTTTAAAGGGCCCACAATTAAAAAGAATTAAAAGGAAGGTTATTCGATTATTGTGTTTTTATTCGGCCACAAATAGCTCCAAAACTAAAAATATTTCATTGAGAGTATATGAACAAAAGTTTTAGTTCTTAAAGAGCTCTTTCCAGTGATACTTAATTTTTGAAGATCGGACTTGTTTTGGTCATTATACGGCAGTCCAAAGTTTGATCCTTTTTTGGAATAATTGTAAATCAGGTTTTATGCTTCAAATTCTGATACATAAGAATAAAAAGTTTGACTTGTGCGACTAACGTTAGTATACTTGATTGAACTATTTGCTGCTTTGCTAGGTACCTAACAGTAAAATCTTAATTAATTTTCTTTCTCATTTTGCCGCTAGGGGGCGCTTTTCTTGAAATCATTCTTTTGCTTATAACTCAAAAAGTTGAAGTCCGATTCGAATGCGGTTTTTTGCATTCTGTTCTCTGTTGATAGCTTAATAACATATGATAGGATTCGAGGGTCCGTGTGGCTGAAAGCTTTTGAGCTACGGAAGGTTGAATGTTCGAGTCTTGCAAAAAAAAAAAAAAAAAAAAAAAAAAAACTGTGCAAATGAAAAACCTATCCGTTTTTGTTAGAGATCAGATAGAAGAATTCCGTCTCCGGCATACCATTCAAAAGACGTATACACACAAAATATATTGGATGGCGAATTAAGGAAATGCGTGGTTTGTCCTCTAGAAACGGTCAAACTTTACTAAATTTTAGGAAAAATTAAAATTTCAAAAACATGTTTTTGTCGCTCCTGACTTTATTTTCTGTTCATTCTTCATGAAATTTTCACACGATATGTATTGTTATGTTTGAAAGGGCCTCACAATTCAAAAAATAAAAAAGAATTGAAAAGGTCAAGGTCATATTACGATTATTGTGTTTTTATTCGGCCACAAATAGCTCTAAAACTAAAAAAATATTTCAATGAGAGTATATGAACAAAAGTTTTAGTTCTTAAAGAGCTCTTTCCATTGATGTTTAGTTTTTGAAGATCGGACTTGATTTGGTCATTATACGGTAGTCCAAAGTTTGATCCTTTTTTGGAATAATTGTAAATCAGGTTTTATGCTTCAAATTCTGATACATAAGAATAAAAGTTTGACTTGTACGACTAGTATACTTGATTGAACTATTTGCTGCTTTGCTAGGTACCTAACAGTAAAATTTTAATCAATTTTCTTTCTCATTTTGCTGCTAGGGGGCGCTTTTCTTGAAATCATTCTTTTGCTTATAACTTAAAAAGTTGAAGTCCGATTCGAATGCGGTTTTTTGCATTCTGTTCCCTGTTGATAGCCTAATAACATATGATGGATTCGAGGTCCGTGTGGCTGAAAGCTTTTGAGCTACGGAAGGTTGAATGTTCGAACCTCGCAAAAAAATAAAATAAAACTGTGCAAATGAGGGTAGGTCTACGAAAAACCTATCCGTTTTTGTTAGAGATCAGATAAAAGAATTCCGTCTCCGGCATAACATTTGAAAGACGTATACACACAAAATATATGGGGTGGCGAATTAAGGAAATGCGTGGTTTGTCCACTAGAAACGGTCAAACTTCACTAAATTTTAGGAAAAATTAAAATTCCGAAAACATGTTTTTGTCGCTCCTGACTTTATTTTCTGTTCATTCTTCATGAAATTTTCACACGATATGTATTGTTGTGTTTGAAAGGGCCTCACAACTCAAAAAATAAAAAAAGAATTGAAAAGGTCAAGGTCATATTACGATTATTGTGTTTTTATTCGGCCACAAATAGCTCTAAAACTAAAAATATTTCATTGAGAGTATATGAACAAAAGTTTTAGTTCTTAAAGAGCTCTTTCCAGTGATGTTTAGTTTTTGAAGATCGGACTTGATTTGGTCATTATACGGCAGTCCAAAGTTTGATCCTTTTTTGGAATAATTGTAAATCAGGTTTTATGCTTCAAATTCTGATACACAAGAATAAAAAGTTTGACTTGTGCGACTAGTATACTTGATTGAACTATTTGCTGCTTTGCTAGGTACCAAACAGTAAAATTTTAATCAATTTTCTATCTCATTTTGCCGCTAGGGGGCGCTTTTCTTGAAATCATTCTTTTGCTTATAACTCAAAAAGTTGAAGCCTGATCCAAATGCGGTTAATTGAATTATGTTCCTTGTTGATAGCCTAATTAAATATGATAGTTTCTAGGTATGAGTGGCTGAAACTTTTTGAGCTAGTAACGGAAGGTTGAAAGTTCGAATCTCGTAAAAAAAAACTGCAAATGAGGGTAGGTCTACAAAAAACCTATCCATTTTTGTTAGAAATCAGATAGAAGAATTCTGTTTGCTGCAAATGATTTGCAAGACATATACGCACAAAATATATGGGGTGGCGAATTTAAGAAATGCATGGTTTGTCCTCTAGAAAAAGGTCAAACTTCACTAAGTTTTAGGAAAAATTAAAATTTCAAAAACATGTTTTTTTGTCGCTCCTGACTTTATTTTCTGTTCATTCTTCATGACATTTTCACAAGTTATGTATTGTTATGTTTGAAAGGGCCTCACAATTAAAAAGTTAAAAAAACATTGAAAAGGTCAAGGTCATATTACGATAATTGTGGTTTTTTTTCCGCCCCAAAGTGCTCCAAATCTAAAAATATTTCATTGAGAGTATATGAACAAAAGTTTTAGTTCTAAATAGTTCTTCCGTATAATGTTTAGTTTTTGAAGATCGGACTTGATCTTTTCATTTTACGACAATCCAAAGTTTGATCCTTTTTTTGGAATAATTGTTATTCAGTTTTTATGCTTAAAATTGTGATATAAAAGAAAAAGAATGTTCGATTAGTGCGACTTATATACTTGTTTGAACTATTTGCTGAATTTCTAGGTACCTAATTGTAAAATTTTTATCAATTTTTTTTCTCATTTTGCCGCTAGAGGGCACTTTGCTTAAAATCACTCTTTTGCCTATAACTCAAAACGTTAAAGTCTAATTGAAATGCGGTTTTCAGCATTTTGTTCCTTGTACCACAGAATGTGATGATTTCAAAGTATAGGATATGGGGAAATATTTGCGTTAGAGGAGTTTGAATGATCTAACATTAAAAAAAAAAAAAAAAAAAAAAAAAAAAAAAAAAGAACTGTGCAAATGAGAGTAGGTCTTCAAAACACCTTTGCGTTCTGTTTCATATTGAAAATTGTGGCTGAGTTGAAATAAAGTGTTCAAGTTGATTAGGTAAAAAGCGAAAACCAAGATACCGCTTGCGGTTCTAGTTACCCTTGTTATTACGAAAGTTGAACATTGTGTCAGTGACGGTCAAATATATATAAACAACTTACATTTCACGTGCGAATTGGTTTGCAGAACCAGTTTTATTTCTGTAAACATTGTGGTTGAAGAAGATTTGTATTCACGGAAGTTGAATTTGGTATCTTTTTGTCGGCCATATTGTTGTTAACGTTTCAACCAATCAGATTGTAGTATTTATTGTACCCTGAAGCTGGTTCCTGCATTATAACAACCGGGTATGCTAGAAAGCGGGAATCAGTCGCTAAACCGCTAGGTATAAAAGCTGGGAAACGCGTGAATTTCACTCCAAGTTCATTACCAAGTTTTGAACGGAAATAGAATGTAGTCTACTCTTGGACATATTAAAATGATTTACCTAATCAATTAAATAATGATAATATTATAAGTACATAGATGTAATTTAATAAAACATGATACAATGATTATATAATGATACACTAAGTACATAATAATAAACAAATGTACTTAAAGCAGGAAAAGTACTTAATTTTAAAAATAGTATTCTCTTAATCATCATTTACACATATATATTTCTCAACACAAAATAATCAACTTATTCTCATTTAAAGACATAAGTACATAATCATCTTTTAAACTCTTTTAAACGCCTTATATTATCCTCGCCAAGATGACTTCGTCAAAGTGCGAGTATAAAGAAAATTTAAATCATCATCATCAATTTCACTACAGTTTGGGGCCAGTTCCATTAGAATATTTGCTCAGCGAGCTGACCCATGAGTTTTATGCGAGTGTTTCCCATGCTCTTGTTGAAAATTGATTAATATTAAATTAACATAGCTGCCTTTGTATTGAATTTGACAACATTAATGAATATTATATCTATGTAATTAATTTGGTTTTGTAAAGCATTTATTTGGCATACGGTTGACGCTGTCGGCTGATGCACTGGCTACCGATGGAAGCCACTCCAAGTTTTGATGCTTATATGTACCTGTTGTTTTGCTTTACTCACTTTTTTATATAATAAAAGTATTAATTGAAACGAGGACTTGAGTTGTGCCATACATACCACACTCTGGGTGAACGTTGTTGTCCGTTCCTGTTACAGGAAGGCACACATTTAATTCTCACATTATAGCTCACCTTGTCCGATGAATGTCCGACGTCGATCGCCATCATTTAAATCAGTACGACATCTAGTTAATATTTCATGAGACATAACAGTAATGTTCCTTGGGTGGTCCCTTTCCAAAGAAATAAATTACATGCAAAAATCTGGTTGTCAATGTGAAAAAAAAATGTGAAAATTTCTTCTTGTCCAGAAGTACTTGCTGGATTTCGAAGTATTTTGGAAGCTAGATTTAAAAGTAATTTGGCATAGATGTTCCTTGGCCTACTATCTATTATGATAGATCCGTTGAAAGCACGTGACATGGCTGCCGGGGGCGCTGTTTTCCTAAAATATATATAGTACTGGCTGGATTTAAAAGTAATTTGGCACAGATGTGGCCTAGGTCACTCTCTACCAAGATTGTCAAAATAGTTTGGATCCATCAAAAAAAATGTCCGCCAGGGGGCGGAGCCCGTTTTCCTGTACATAATGCAAATATGATAAAAAACAATCTTGTTTAAATTACCTGCAAAATTTCAAAGTAATTTGGCACAAATCTTCTTTGGCTTAATCTCTACGAAGATTGTTGAAATATTTTGGATCCATTGAATAACATCAGAGTCCGTCTGTCGCAAAAGTATATAGTACACATTTGAAAAAGAAACATTGCCGTCATAGGGCTAAGCCCAATTTTTTCTTAATATTCTAAGATGGCTGTTGTTCCTTTACCTCTAATAAATACCGGTACCTGCTTATCAGATGAGCGATCTCGGGGTCTTTATGGCCCTTGAGTTTTAAAGAGTTATATGGTCTTGTTTATTTTTATTATCATTTAGGAAAGGAAATTTGCGCAATTAACTATTTACGTACACGTATTATTATTATTATTATTATTATAGACAAGGTGATTCACCAGAGGCATTGATCACCTTCAGTGATAGCTTAATTATACACGAAAATGTTCATATATGTGTTATAGATAGTCTCAAATATCGCCTTCGCCTTTATATATATTTTTTTTATTTTCTTGCGCAAAGATCAACACGGTTGGTAAATATTTTTTTTTTTTATAATTTCTTCAATCATAAAAAAAAAAAAAAAAAAGAAAAAAAAAAAGAAGCTATATCGTTGTGCTACCTTATATCGATGAGGTTTAAAGGAACTTTTATCTCAAGAACGTGACTCAACTAATGATTGATTTTAAAATATTACTGCAGATGAAATAAAATATAATAATATTATTGTCCAGAACAGACCCCACCCCGATTTTTTTTATTTATTTATTTATTTATTTTTTTGGTGGGGGGGGGGATTTAAAGTAAAGAAAGAAGAAGATTGATGATAATGGTCGTTGTTGAAAACATTTCGTCGTGTTTGAGGAATTAAACAGCTTTCCTTCATCACATACTTTTTTCACCGTTTACTGTTAATTATATTAATATGAATCGAGAATTCAGAATAAAAGTTCGAGACGATGATAATACAAAGAATGTAAATGTATTAGACATAACCTTTATCTCTTCAAGCGTTTCGGAGATACGGAATCTGCAGGAATGCCCGTATACGGAAGTACACTAAAGGTTTAGTTGAAAAGGAGAATTAAAGTTAGAAATCCAAAAGATAAATGCATATCGACTCATTAATGACATCTAGGGAATAGGTAATTAACAGCCTTTTATATATTCCGTTCAGTTAAATATATACACTCACAGATGAAGATATTTGATACACATCCATTCGTGCTATTTTCGATAGCGGATCTGAAAATAAAATAAATAAGCCTAACATTACAATTTGCATTAGTGCCCATTCCATTGGTTAGGTTATTATTTTTGACATAATCGTCTAATTTAGCATTGCAAAATCGTGAAAAAATTCAGCAAAATAAATAAGCCTAACTCGATAGCGGACTATTTACATGTCAATATTTTACAGAAATTGTTCTAGAAGTGACCCATTTATTTTAAGAAGTATACTGGAAATAATATAGTTGCTCTCTAGTATATTGAAGCTAACAGTTACATAATAATTTTATAGCTACAGCCACAGTTAAAAAAAATGCTAGTTCATTAGAGACATTCAAAACTGCCTTTTAAATCATTAAAAATAGCGTCATAGTTTTGTTATGATGAAAAGCAGCCTTGCATCCCAATAGTTGAAACACACAATGTGTTCTAATAAGTTTGATGTCTGGTTTTTGGCTGGGGTACCTTCCCCTTACACTGCACTATTTGTAATCATGTGGACAACAGGGAACCAAACTATAAAACACATTGAAACTAGTGTGAGCAACTCACCGCTGGTTAAATGCTAATAATGAGTAAGGCTTGTTAACATTTATGATTTAAAGTTATACAGCCAATACCTAAATTTCAAATTCTGCCATGAAGTATGTTGTTGGAATCTATTAAAGTTGATCTACAGGAATCACTAGCATTGCATTCTGTGTCACCAAAAGTTAAATATCAAGTGCTTAATCATTATGGCTTTTCCAAAGTACCAAGGTTTATGTATTTTATACATTATTTTATATTCTCAATATATACCAAGTACAAATTGGCAAAACTTAAAAAAGCACCTGAAGTTTTCCAAACTGATGTGAGGCACTATAAGATATTGCAGTTTGAAAGCTTTGTCAGGTCAATGTGCATAATGCTTGCTAAATTACCTACGAACTGGTCCTGGTGGACGCGTAATAAGAACGTCCACCCCAGAATCAGGTTGTGGAGTCAATCCTTGGCCACAACATACCAAAGTATTAAAAAAATGGTACTGGTATTATGGTATATAGCCCTCTTGCTTGGCGCTCAGCATATAAGTGTAGTTCCAGAAATGGTTGGCCTGGTGTCTGGCTATGGTATCATGCCACATGTCTATCAATCTGTGGCGTGAACAGGTGGCTTTATCATACCGAAGACCATATACCAGGGGTATTCATCACTTTCAGTGATAGCTCTTATAAAATTCAGAAATGCATTTACACAAAATATTTATTCCTTAATATATATTTTTCTATTCACAGTAAATGTTCAATTTTCAGGCTTCCTTAGGTTACATTGCATGTACCTATAGATGAATGCTATTTGGCTCATTCATACCTACCTCTGGATGAACATCTTGCATCTCGTCACCTCCAAAAAAGAGCCATCTCCTGCAATAGAGAAGCTTAAAGTATCATGTAAAGACGCAGCAACATGTCCAGTTCAGTACTCAAAGGAGGAGCTGAAAGACAGGCTCACTCCCCTTCAGTACAGAGTTACACAGGAACGAGGCACAGAAAGGTTTGCATTTATTTGTTATATTAATATATATAATATGTTAAGTTATAGGTAGTGGCAAATGAAGGTTAAACATAATGGTGTATCATAAATGCTTTAGTTTGGTAATATTAAATCTGACAGCTAAATGCATATTGGCCCCCTAATACTGGTGGCTGCCTATTCAGGTCAACTGTATTTCAAGATAACACTCATTTGAGTGTGTCGTTGTTGGTGTATAGCTCATGTCGACATAATTTTATCATAATTACAAAATGAGGTTAAGCTTGAAACAATATTTAATAGAATTGTAATGTTTGAAGTTTAAGTCATCTGAAAATTAGTGGTTAGTGGTTGCAGCTTATTGGCAGGAAGTTTTTAGTTGTGTCCAGATGCTTAAGATGGTTTCCTAAGAAATTTTAATACCAATTGGTATTCCAGTCCTGGTGGCTGAGTGATATGCCTTGTAACCAGGATTTCATGGGTAAGATCCCCTGCCAAAGCATAACAAAGTTGTTAAAAATTGCACTCCCTAGTGCTTGAGACTTGGCACAGTATGATAGTTTGAGGACAGGCTGGCCCAGGACCAAGGTGAATACCAGTGAAAAAAATATAACTTTGAAGTGAACTCAAGGCTCAACTCATGACAGCATAAATGGTAGTCTGTTTGTCAGAGACAACCAGGTCTTGGGCCCCATGAAATTAATTCTGCAAACACTATGTTTTATTTAAAATAAAGATAGAGTTTTCAAGAGTTGAATCCATTAAACAAACAAGCAATATAAATAATGTGTACAAGTAAGTGTTAAAAGTTAAGTAAGTATTCAGTAATTGCTCATGCAGCCAGACAGGACTTTTTCTGCTCACTATATTTAAGAAAAGAAAATTTTCTGGTTATTTATCTGATGGAATAAATTGATTTAAACATTAATGTTGAGCCCTGTAAATGCTTACATAACAGAGCATGCTTGCTTGTTAAGTTTTCGTGACTTTTGATCCTTTTTTTAAAGGGCTTTCTCTGGGGCCTACCTTGACTCTAAGGAGGAGGGGAGCTACCGCTGCGTTGTGTGTGGGAACCGAATCTTCTCGTCAGAGGACAAGTACAACTCCCACTCCGGTTGGCCTTCCTTCAAAAATGTCCTCAGTAGAGATAGTATTACAGTTGCAGATGACATGTCACATGGTAGGTCATCAGGGTTCCACAGTGATTTTTTTTACAATTTTTGCTGCACGAGTCCTGGGACTTACTAGACTAAAAAAAATGAGTCCCAATACAGGAAGTATGCATCCTACTTCAATTTCAAGGCACTTTCCATATATTTTATGCATCCAGTGGATGCATTGAAATACAAACATTGCATCAGATAGTGAAAACATTGCACCCTGGATGCAGGATGCAGAGGTAAACAAATCGCTGGTTCCAACTGATTCCTAATTTGGACTCCTGGACTTAATTTTCTTCGTGAAAAAGGACTCCTTTTTTTCTGAAGATCTTCTATATTAATATATAATGAGAGGACTCCAAAAGTTTGGCAAAACTCTTTCCAGGACTCTAATTCCAAGAGTCCTTGTGAGAACCCGGGCCATTTACTTTCTTTATGCTGATTTACAAAATGCAAATGAGAGAGAATAAACATCAGTTATTGTCTTGATAGTAGTCATTATACCTCTGTTTTACAAAGTGTAGTGGGGCTATATAAAGACACACTATCATGGAGTTTCCTATGAAAATTTTACTGTGTAAGATGTCTAAATAAAAAAATTAGCTTTTTGTCACTGGTTTATAAATGGTTTGTTAAAAATTTGAAGGATAAGACTTAAATAAGGTGTACATAACCTCACAACCATATATATATTACTGGTATACACACATAAATCCATAAAATACACACATCCTCTTTACACAAACATAAGGATATCCAATAGATTATATTGTGAATTAAGACTGTTGGATAGGATTTTCCTACAGTTTAAGGGATGCTAAATAATTTTCTGAACCAATGTTAGGAACTGATAGTACTGTGAAAGCATTAATTTTCGTGGGACATTAATTTTTGTTGATTTTGTGGATATTTCATCCACGAATATTTAACCCCACGAAAAAAACTTGTCTCTTATATAGACCTCACATTTTCTAGAGCATAGATCATGAATAAATATACCCACGAAATTCTCTTAGGTACATTATCAACGAAATTTAATGTCAACGAAAGTTAATGATTTTACAGTAAGTGCTGTTTTAAGAAACAGTTCAACATACTAGCTTAAGTTAAAGATGCTCTGCAAACTAATTGATATAAACCCTTGAAAAGTTAGGATTATCAATTGTGTCACTGTACTTGTAGTATGGAAGAGTATCTGTACCAAGGGTATCTGCTTATGGGCAGAGCCTTGATCCCTCCCTTAAACAGATGCAGGTGGTATAGATCACCTTGGCTATTCTGGAAAGACATGAAGGATTTTACATTCTGGCTGCAGGTATGAAGCGTAAGGAGGTCACATGTTCTCGCTGTGGGGCTCATCTAGGTCATGTGTTTGATGATGGACCCCTGCCCACAGGGGAACGCTACTGTATCAACTCTGCCGCCCTTGACTTTGAAAAACTTGACGAAAAAGAAAATACAGTTAAAGTGAAATCTGAACTTTGAAATGTATCAGATATGTTTTTGAATAAATCAATCTCCTCACTAGAATGTTCTTGATTTGTTTGATGAAGTTAGTCCATATCAAAACATGCAGTTTTGCAGCAAGCACATTGGTATCTCATACACTTCTACAGTTTGCAGTAGTTTTTCTGAGCCTCCAGGCAACCCATTTTATTTTTTCGGCTCTTAGTACATGTTTTCATCCATGTCACTTTCAAGGCTATTATAACAATTACATTTGTATTTAATGTTCACATGCTCTACCAATAAAAAATGGCAAACCCCTATTATGGTGAACTTATATTTTATCATTCTGTTACCACAGTCAGACAGACAGACGGACCGAAGGATGGACAGACATTAATTCACACATACTGCAATGATTTTATCAGAACTTCTGGAGAAGGATCAAGTTTCACTAACTTTGGAAAAATAATGGGGGAAAATCACATAATTGGTTTAGCACACTAAGATATGCCCAGGGAATTGTAAATTAACATAATTGTAAAATATGTTTATCCTGCTATCGTTTGTATGATTATCATCCATTGAGCCATTTTCTATTCTTTTCATTTTTATGTGAAGTACAATTTGTATCGTGTTTAGAATATTTTTAGCATCAAATATGGAAAGAATGCAACTTTTTTCTCCTTTTGAAATGTGAACAGGCCTCTTTCCGAAATCCAAATTATGGGGGAAAAACCTCCGTCTTAAAAGACAAATCTTCATGATAATTTTAGGTTCAGTTGATTTTAGTTAATACCACATATGATATTAGTAAAGCAAAAGATGGACACACACATACGCACACACTGAAATTTCATTGTTATCCATTCTATGGCAAGGGGCCTCTGTGGCCGAGAGGGTAAAGTCGCTGACTTTAACACTCACTCAGCTGCCTCACCGCGTGGGTTCGAATCCTGGCAGGGTCATTGGATTTTCATGTGAGGAAGCCTTCCAGCTGGCTTGCAGTAGGTCGGTGGCTCTACCTGGATGCCTCTGTGCATTCGGGGTCTTCCTCCTCCTGTAATTAGCTGGACGTCGCTATATGACTGAAATACTGTTGAAGCAATGGTAAACTCAAATAGTCAAGTCATTCTATGGCAAACTCTTCCGCAAGTAGTTACCTCCCCCTTGCAATTGTAGATAACCACTGCCACTACAAGTAAAAACAGATTTTAGCTAATTTTTCTTTTTTCCAAAAATGTTTATTTTACTGCAAGTGTCATTTCCCTAAGTCTGTTTTCTTTAATAAACAACAAATATCGCCTTGTGGTAAAAAAAAATCATTTTAAAACATATTTTTATTGTTGTGACAGCAGACGGAGATGCCATTTTGTTAGTTTAACATCATCATGTGACCTTTGTGACAGCAGCGATTTTTTTGCTTGCAAGGGAGACCACTGTGTGGAGTTTGATTCTATGGGTGTTCAAAATAATGTTCATGTTGACCTCCATTTTCAAAGAAAATCTTTGTTATCCATTCTAAAGGTGCTCAGAGGGTGGAGGTGAGGTGTGCTGACTGCAATGCCCACCTGGGCCATGTGTTTGATGATGGACCGAAACCATCAGGCATGAGATTCTGTGTCAACTCTGCAGCCTTGGATTTCAGGCGGGAGACAACCGTTTGACATTGTCAGTCCGATGACAGTAGACATAGCTGTATGCCTTCTTTCTATAGCAAAGATATAGGATGTTTGTTTAGTCGCTGGTATTTAAGGAAGTTGATAGAATGACCAGCTTGACATTTGAAAGCAGCTCAACAGAAATCTATTGTAATGCAATAGAGAAAACCTGAAAATCTAAAGTTACGGTATTTATTAAATTTGCTTTTTTTTTTTTTCTTGGTGATTTTCGAACATATCAGTTTTGCACACATATTCTTTCTTTTTAATAATGTAAACACTATACTACTTGATAGAAGAACTAATATGTTTTAGGAACAGGTAAATAACAGATTCTTTAAACTAATCTGATTTTTGACAGTGGCCATTTTGTCTTGAAAATTATGAATATTCGTAAGATAGGCCTGCCTTACATGCAGGTGATCGTGCTCTGTACAGTGTAGATCCATTACAGCATGCTCCATTATAGCACGTTCCATTACAACGCATGATTATACATAATTCGCTCCAACAATCGACTTCCAATCCATATTATGTGATTTGTTTGGATGAATTTTCAAAGAGTTTTAATGTAGTCCATTAAAATGCATTATCTAGGTGTGGACCCCAGATTCAATGTTATAATGGAGCTGCACTGTACATACTATTTCAGCATGTGCCTTTCTTCGGAGAAAAAGTTTGTAACAAAGAATAATGTATTTTTGCTTCGGAATGAAATATTAGCATAATTAAAAAGGTATGGATCTTTTACTAAATTATGGCGTTATGTTTTACTCAAGTGTTTAGTAAATAAGTATTGCATTTACAATTTATTGTAAAATTTATGTAGAATATTGTAAATCAGCAAAAATAAGTATTACTTTAATTAAGGGTTAATTATGAAGGTTTAATGATGATGATGAGGTTGTTCTGTAATTGTTAAATTTTATCAGGGATATGATTTATTGGTACCAATGCAGCGGACCATGACGGTATTGTTACATCTGACACAGTATTACGAAGTTGCCGGAAGTAATCATGTGTGTCCATACCAAATGTAGGATAATTAATTATGACTATTTCAGTATGTTATAGACTTTAGACACCATTAAATACATTTCATTTTCAGAAGTCAAAAAGAAACGAGCAATACTATATAGTTTTTTTGAAATTTTAAAGAGTTTGGGATATTAATTTTGTTACTGTATGCATATATTTTAGTTAAAACTGATATATTGTTTTTCCTGATCTAGATTTCTAATTAAGCAATGGTAGTCTTTGAATTTCTAGCGTATTCAATGCTGTTAACCCTTTCTTAAACAGCTAGTCATCCACCCAGTACTTGTGACTGGAAGACAAATATAATAAAAAAAAATATTAGTTACGATAACATGCAAGTTTTGTTTATATTAAAGCTGACCTCTAAACACAGGTTGACTGCTGAATACTTTTAAACTATAGAGAAAATTAAAAAGATAAAAACTGATAATCAGATAAAAACCTAGAATTATTGTGAATGTCATGCAAGTAGGTTTGATGTTGCTTCATTTCATATTACACATAAACACTTATTAGATGGCGTTCCATTACTTGCAACAGTGGCTAGTACGGATTACATGCTGTATTGTTCGTGAATTATAAAAACAGCAAAGGACATTCAAGAAAAACATTTGTTGAGATGATACAAATTTTTTTTGTCGGAATTTGATTTTTAGTAGTATCTAAAAGTACAGAATTTCTCACTGGAATATCTTAAAACTCAGTTTTAAAGATGGTTTGAAGAAATTGCTTTTTGTAATTAATGAATGGTTTCAGACAAAATGATATTATTATTATTAGAATGGAAATTAAAGTTTGTTTTAAGACTGAGATTAAGTGAGAGGTATATTATTTAGAGATATCTGCTAACAGCAGATGATATGCAACTCTTTAAAATGTTTTTTTCTTTATTTTTCTTATAAAAACTTGTGTATTACCTCTGAGGTTCTCTGATATTATATGTTATTATGATTAGAAAGTTTACAATGGGGATAGAATCATAGAAGTATAGCAATCATTTACAGATGACTGTTGATATTGCCTTATTTATATATTTTATATACAGTAGATGAAATATATTTGCAGTATTTATTTTTTACTCTCTCTCTCTCTCTCTCTCAATAGTGAAGTCTGGTTGCAAAGATCTGAGATAGTTCAGCTTTTGTAAATTTCCTGTGGAAGATATTAACAGAGATAATTTTGGATAAGAGAAGAAACCTCAATTTATTTCTAATTTTGAATTTACCGGTAAATATAAGCTGTTTTATAAACCTTTTACCACTCAGGTGCACTGTCTTGTGTCATGTAAAACCACTGAATTCAGCCATCCTTACTCAGTGCTATAAAGTAATACTTAAATACTTAGAGATGTATTTTATCATTCTTGTTGATTCCTCCCCGGCCGCGACATACCAAAGTTCGTAAAAAATGGTACTGTTATAGCTCCCTTGCTTGGCGCTCAGCATATAAGGATAGTTCCAGGACTGGTAGGCCTGGTGTCAGGATAATGTTACTGGGTGTGGTATCATGCCACGTGTCAACGGCATGATACTGCAGTGTGGCGGCACTATATCTGTCTCAAGTAGATATTGTCTCCAAATGACTGAAATACTATTGGTTGGACATTAAAAAAACAAGCATAAATTCATGTTTCCATGTTACAAAACATGAATCAGTGAAAGTCTTCTTCTTATATGATGATGGCAAACGTTCAGTACTGAAATATTATGCATGCGGTGTTAAAAAGTAAAAGACTGTCAGATTTCCCTGACGTGACTACATGCATTTATGTTGACTAAGAAAAAAGCTACTTTACTTAGATATTTAACTGAACAAGAATGATGTTCTTACCATATTTGAAATTTTAAGTATTACTTAATAGAGCTAAGTAAGAATTCAAAATAGACCAACAGCTTTTCTCATTGTGCACAGGTTTGACAGTGTAACCTCCTTTTTGCAGAGTAAAACAGATGAGATGTGAACATTGTAAGACATGATTTGGTTACTGTTTATTTGCAGGCTGATTTAGACTGATATTGGTGTTTATCATAGTTAATATCTTCAAATGCTTCCATGATTGTGTTGTAATAAAGTGTGGGGATATAAGTCTTAATAATTATAAAGCACATTTTAGTACATTGTGGCATTTAGCGGTAGAGTTTGATTATTAAAGAAATGCATTTCCAGGGCTTCATGCAAAACTATTTTAACTGCTTCTTGATGTATGTGTAGTTTAGCACCAATTTGATGCAATTACAATTTGAGTGAGTATTCCCTTGCACAGTTGTCTATGGTTCTGCTTCCTTTAAGATCTGGACTGCATTTTTTATGAAACATCTTCTCATCTCAGAAATTTCAAATTTTATATCACCATAACTGTGAAGGTTTAGAGAAATAGAAGATGACTTTCCAAAAGAACAGCTTATAATATGCATTCAAACAGTTTGTTCACCTTCTTGATGGATAATTGAGTTCTAGAGATTTAACATTCTGTAATTGTTCATACCATTGTCTGCTTTATCCTTTACTTCATGAATATTCATGTACAAATTAAAGACTTGATGATTATTAATTTGCTGAAACTGTTAAGGGTATATGAAACAATGGATTTTATACTTACATTTTTGTTGAGAATAATATGTACTAAAACTTACATCCTCTGTATTCTTTTCCACTGCTTTACTCCGCATTATATTTGCAAGAATTCTGTAATATCTGGTATTAACCTTGAATAGACAGTGTTGAGTATTCAGCTTTAAACGTTCAGAGATTTGATTCATGGAAATTCTCTTGGTTTTTAGCTCACCTGAGCACAACGTGCTCAAGGTGAGCTTTTGTGATCGCCCTTCGTCCGTCGTCCGTCGTCGTGCGTTGTCAACAATTTGCTTTAAACGACATCTCCTCTGAAACCGCTGGACAGAATTTAATGAAACTTGGCAGGAATGTTCCTTGGGTGAGGCTCTACAAAAGTTGCTAAAATAAAGTTGATCCATGAAGAACTCTGGTTGCCATGGCTACAAAAAGAAAAATAATTTGAAAACTTTAAAAATCATCTCCTTCAAAACTACTGGCCAGATTTCAAAATAATTTGGTACAGATGTTTTTTGGGTCAACCTCTACCAAAGTTGCTAAAAAATTTCCGATCCGTAAAAAACATGGCCGCCAGGGGCGGGGCTTATTTGCCTTAAATGTATATAGAGAAACCTTTAAACAACATCTCCTCTGAAACCACTGGACAGAATTTGATTAAACTTGGCAGGGATGATCCTTGGGTCAATCTTCACAAAAGTTGCTAAAATAAACTTGATCCATGTAGAACTCTGGGTGCCATGGCAACAAAAAGATGAAAAAATAAATAAAAACTTTAAAAATCATCTTCTTCAAAACTACTGGCCAGATTTTAAAATAAATTGGTACAGATGTTCCTTGGGTCAACCTCTACCAAAGTTGCTAAAATTATTCCGATCCGTAAAAAAACATGGCCCCCAGGGGCGGGGCTTATTTGCCTTATATGTATATAGAGAAACCTTTAAACAACATCTCCTCTGAAACCACTGGACAGAATTTGATTAAACTTGGCAGGGATGATCCTTGGGTCAACCTTCACAAAAGTTGCTAAAATAAACTTGATCCATGTAGAACTCTGGTTGCCATGGAAACAAAAAGAAAAAAAAATATGAAAAATTTAAAAATCATCTTCTTCAAAACTACTGGCCAGATTTTAAAATAAATTGGTACAGATGTTCCTTGGGTCAACCTCTACCAAAGTTGCTAAAATTTTTCCGATCTGTAATAAACATGGCCGCCAGGTAGCTTAATAAAATGCAAAAAAGTTACATTAAATTACAAGGCCACTTATTAAAGAGAGAGAAGTCTAAGAGAGAGAGAGAGAGAGAGAGAGAGAGAGAGAGAGAGAGAAAACCAGCTAGAAACAAAAAAATAAATGGTACCCTTAGATGAGATAGTCCACTAGTCTGATAGGTCATTTGGGTGATTCCACTACATATGCAGAGGTGGAGAAGATAACATTACCACAAATACCATTCCTATAGCTTAGTCTGACCTTCTGGCAGAGGTCACATTTTCTGGACTGTGTTGCCCCACTGAGTTAGTGCAAAACTACATTACCTGCTACTATGTATATGAGATACTAGGCTAGTTTTACACAAAGCCACCTGATAGAGATATAAGGGTTATTCATACTATCCTAAATCAGCAGCAGCATCAACATCATCATTAAAGTGATTGTGTGTGGGGGGGGGGGGGGTGAATATATGCAGATTGTCTGCCTTTACTTTGGTTCATGTCAGTGTTCCAGTACACAGGGATTACAAAACACCTCTTAAAAACCACAAACGAATGATTAAAAACACTATGTAATAAATTGCAACTTATTTCATAATAATTAACCCTTTTCCTCATAGAGATCTATAAAATACCTATGTGAGTAGCATAAAACCCAATCAGCCTGCAAGTCCAACTGTTATTCGCAGGCTGATCAGGTTTTATGCTGTTTGCTGCTCCTTAGTGGTCTGGGGATTAGGATTTTACAATTAAATTTGGAAAGGTTTAAGTGGGGCTTTCTGCAAATCAGGATTTATGTGGTACCTATAAAGGGCGTCAAAATGAGTTTTTATGAGGGAAAAGGTTAAGGACCATCTTTCTTTTTGTCCATTTTCAATCAGCAGTACCACACTGAAATCTCATGATCACTGTTTTTTTCCATACTATTGCTAAAATGGATAAGAAAAACTGTCAAGTTCCTGAGAAACATGTATATCAGTATGATACATGTATACTAGGTTGCATATAGAGCAGTGGTACTCAGGTGAGCGATTTGTGGCCCTATGGGCCTCTTGTTCTAGTCTTGAGATTGTCTCAGCATTTCAGTTTTCTCCTTCAGGCCTTTACAGTTTTACAGTATTATACTTGTACATAATTATG
Organism: Solen grandis; assembly: GCA_021229015.1. Lineage (NCBI taxonomy): Eukaryota > Metazoa > Mollusca > Bivalvia > Adapedonta > Solenidae > Solen > Solen grandis. The sequence goes on from CM037793.1 coordinate 16,099,756, forward strand.
TAATAATGAGGACTCAGAGCTCTCTCTCTGTTTTAGGAGAACAGAACCTCTACCATCGGAAGGGGAAATTTTTGTGTTGTTCTCCCCAGTAGGGGGAAATTTTTTGCAATTTTTGCTGCACATACATACAGTAATAATATGGATAAAAATGTACCAAATAGTTCCTGTATAGTAGCTTTATTGGTTAAAAGTGAAATGGAAATCAACCAGTATACAGTACAGCTGTATTGTACAACAGTTTACCATGTGACAATTCTTGCTATTTATATGAGCTCTTGCATTCACGATTATAGGGGGAATTTTACTTGAAAATGGGTGAAAACACATAATTTTTGGCTGGTGGGGGGGGGGGGAATGGTGCCTAATATCAGCTCTAAAAAATGGAAATGGAGAGCCTTGGGACTGTAAACTGTACATGTGTATTAACCTTAGTGAAGATCTTCCTACCTTAAGGTAATCCATCTGTCATTAAATTTTAATCATGGTCCTTCAAAGTTTACAGTGCAGACGCAAGCATCCATTGACTTGGAGGTACATTGTATAGGCTCTTTTGCTCAAAGTCTGTAAAGGCTTGAATTTACTATAAAATTCCCATGATCTCTTGATGGACCATGATCACCATTTAATGATGGAATACCTTAAACTGCTCTAGACAACTTCCAGGGTTTTTATCTGAAGTTGTGGTACCCCTAACCTCATAGATCATTGAGTTGCATTTTTCTTGATCGATTAGCATTTTTTATAGCTGTGTAGCATTGTCGAAATTTATGAAATAGAAATTTTGTGCCATTGAATACATGTAGTGATATATTTTGATATAAAAGATGTGTTGATGTAATCACCACATTTTCAACTGTTTTTCTTCATGAAAATGTTTTATTTATAGATGTTATGTTCCCATAGGATGTTGTGTACGATATTTAACTAGTTTGTTTTGTGTTGAAGCTTAACCTCATGAATATTCATGTTCATATATGAGACTTGATGAATATTTATATTCTAAACTTTAAATGGTATGATAAGAGCTGACCATGAAACTGTTCTATCTCATTTTTGTTCAGTATGCACTTAGAGTAGTTTTGCAATCAGCCCCTGATTTTTTTCTTTGCCATGCAGACTATTTAGAATCTGAGCTACATATAGGAGCTCACATTAGTTGTCATATAATATAAAATTTTATTAAAAATCAAGAAAATGGTTAAAAGCGATTCTCTGGAGAGCTTTTTACCATTTTCTTGGACGAGTTTAATAAAATTTTATATTATATGATGACTCATTTGAAATTCTTTTTTGTTTTGATGTTTCGCATATGTTTTTGCACATTGTTTTTATCCTATGAATTGTATAGGTTTAAATGATAACATGAGTGTTATATTACACATGTGAGTATTACGCAGGAAACAAGGAATGTCATGTGATAAAATATTGTATGAGCAAAACAGAGCTAAACCTAATCAAATGGCTCCTGCAAGGAGATGTCTGATTTGGGTCGTTTTGTTTGCCATGGCAGCAAAACATGTCAATAAGAGGTAAAGGGTTCAACTGCTTTGTGGTCTTAGCATTTGTAGTGTCACGGTGTCTTTCCTTAAATACCTTACTTTTCTTTAACCATCTTACCATTGTGATCTTGAACACAAAAATCATAACTGAACGTGTTACATGATGCTGTCTAATAGAATTGTGTGGTTTGTCGTAAAGTCTAATTTGGACAGTAGGAATATTTGCCTGTCAGAATTTTTGGGAAAAAAATGAATAACAGTTTTTCTTTCTCTTAGATGTGTAGGAAGTGATTTTTTTTTTAACCCTTTCCCTCATAGAGGATACCATGAAAAGACCTATGCGAACAGCATAAAACCAGATCAGCCTGCGAGTAACTCACAGGCTGATCAGGTTTTATGCTGTTCGCAGCTCCTCAGTGGTCTGGTAATGAGGATTTTACAATTAAATTTGGCAAGGTTTGAGTTTGGCTTTCTGCAGATCAGGCTTTATGTGGTACCTATTGAGTGCGTCAAAATGAGTCTATATGAGGGAAAGGGCTAATTTTTGTTTTTTATCGTTAGCCTTGTTACTTGTGACTAAAATCACAGGATAATTCACTTTTGAATATTTTTTTATGACCAATCTCTACATGACATGTTTTACATATAATTCAAGACAGCGGGCTATGTTGTAATAATAATGCTCAGTTCAAAGCTTTACACTACTGATTTACCAGTATAATGAAATGATATTCAAAATTTTATATTTCATAATAATGTTGCTTATTACTTGGAAGACAGCTTTAATGTCTTTAATGACATATCAGTATACTTTTTTTTCTTGTTTTGCTTTATTAGCATTTGAAATTGTATTCTACTTGGTTATTAGTAGCAGTGTGTCTTGAAACAACTCCACTGACTACCTTACAAGGGAATAAATAAAGACTGACTGATTGAAATGATAATTCATCTTTGATTTATCGTTTCACATTGGAGCATGGTCTAACCCAGGCTATCCTGAAAAGTGGTCTAAACAATACAGATAAGAATTATTAAATTGATTAATGAAAAACAAAGCATTTTGATAATTGTCATTTGTGATGAATTTAATTTAAGCAGTCACTGATCTTTTGGAACCCACAGAAACTGGTTTTGATCTTATCTTATATTTAACGGTACTCTTTCCCATATCAAAGATATCAGGAACCATCAAAGAACCCACAAAAAACTGGGTGTTCCTATTTCTTTGAGTTGTTTTGATCTAAACTTATATTTACTCTTTCCCATATCAAAGATATCAGGAACCATCAAAGAACCCACAAAAAACTGGGTGTTCCTATTTCTTTGAGTTGTTTTGATCTAAACTTATATTTACTCTTTCCCATATCAAAGATATCAGGAAACTGATCCATGTAACAACATAGTATCTTATCCAGTGAGTTACTTTTAGGCATATCTGGTATTAATTTTTATGGGGAATTTTTTTTGGAGTCCCCCCATAAAACTTCTTTTGATTTCATGTTTTTTAGAACATGGATCCATAAATATAAATGTACCCATGGAACTTCATTAGGTATATAATCAACAAAATTTAATGTCACCGAAAATGAATGATTTTATAGTCCCTCCAGTCTGACTTGGCAACAAAGTGGGCTAATTTGTTTGCCAGTGTGTCAAAACAAATCCATATGAGGTAAAGGATTAATTAAGTAGATAAAAAGTTTTTTTTTTTTTTTTTGCATGTCTTGTCATAATTGTGTTTTTGAAATAGACCAATGTCATAGTTGCTTTCAGTGCCCCGATCAATTTTCATTTTGTTGTGTGTCTTTAATATGTTGATTTAATATTATGATATGCATAATTACAGGTAATGTATTCTTTAATACACTGTTTTTGAGACAGCTTTGTATTTTTTTTTTTTTCTGTTTTTTGATTTTCTGCTTTAATCTTGTGACTTGATTTATTTTTCTTGATGACATACATATGATATTTTTTCATATCTTTGTGTACAACACAACTGTTTTTATTCAATTAAGACTTTTTAAAAGCAGAAATATCCAGTTTTTTGGTTTATAATAATATACCATTGTTAGAATTTTTTTTTTGTTTTTCTTCACTCATAAAAGATATTTTACACAACTTGATATAGAGGTAAGTGTTTACAATTAGTGAAGAGGAGACTACTGAAAGAAAAATAAATGTTTTTCACATTTATTTGCCTTGTTTGATATTCATTTGTAATACCATTGATAGGGTAACAAATGTATATACACCACATTTTTTTCTTTGAAATAATTAAGTTCTTTTAGTTTTGCTTTGACCAAATTAACAAATTCAGGTATATTTTTAACAGTAAACTGCTCTTTATTTTTGAGTAAAAGATGTCATACATCTGTTCTATTTGAAGGAAAAATAATTACATACTTTCCAACATGCTCAGCTCTGTATAAACATACCTGTTTGAACAGTGCCTAATGCACAATTATTCTACATCATTTATACCTATAATTTAACATATTACATTTTTCCTTTTTTGAAAAGTCTGCTTAACCCTTTTTCTCATGAATATTCATGTACAAATTTATGACATGAAGAATACTGATTAACTGGTATTGAACTTAAAATGGTATATGAAACAATGGATGTTTCTGTGTAGACTGTGTTATATCCGATATACACTATTTTATGAGCAAACAGAGAACCTCCTGATGACTCGGTTAACCCTTTCCCTCATAGAGGACACCATGAAAAGACCTATGCGAACAGCATAAAACCAGATCAGCCTGCGAGTAACTCGCAGGCTGATCAGGTTTTATGTTGTTCGCTGCTCCTCAGTGGTCTGGAAATGAGGATTTTGTAATTAAATTTGTTAAGGTTTAACTGTGGCTTTCTGCAGATCAGGCTTTATGTGGTACCTATTGAGTGCGTCAAAATGAGTCTATATGAGGGAAAGGGTTAAATTAATATGATTGTCTACTGATCAAATCTTAAAATTTACTCTCTATCCTGATATTCTGAGTAATAACAGGATTGTGTAATATCTTAAAGATTTGTATAATCAGTCTCTACACAGTGATCTTCCCTTCATTCTTTGGTATAGATTATTTTGCTAAGTGAGTGTGCAAGGGAGATCACTGCTAGAGTTTGTAGTATAATAAACCATGATTTTCATTAATTGGATTCAATGTGAAAACAAGCTCAAGTAGTAAATTTTTGTAATAATTATTTTATTATAATGTGCATGATGGGTTGTATTTTACACCCATTGATGGCATCTGATTTCACTTTCAGTTTTTCACTAGAGCTGCCTTGTTTCTGCTAAAGTGGTGAAATAAGGATTTATATCATATTAAGATTGCATCACCCTAAAGGGTATAATTAATCATCCATAGCATATCATTCTAACAACCCTACTAGTTTTATACCCCAATAAATAAAGCTAAAGCAGGGTTGTCCAGGGGTTAGATTTTGATTTTTTTTTCGAGATTTTGCTTATAATCCCATTGCAATTTTCTGAACGAAAGAAAAATGAAAGTTAAAGTAGTAACTAGTCTGACATTGACAAATTCATATCAAAACTTTTGTCATATTAAAAATTTGGAATGACTATTATTTGTTGAGCATCTGAATAAAACAAGTTTCACTTACGATTTTTAACTGACCCACACTGGGGAACACGTGCAATTCTTCTTTATCAATGTTATTGTTCTTTTAAGTTTTTGTTATGAATACTTCAATTATTTTATGTATGTAATTCATTCTTTTCCATATTATATTTTATTTCAACCAATATGCATGTTTATACCACAGGAGCTTGATGCAGGTGTAGACAACTACCTGACTATTTTTATGACAATAAAAACGATTTCTGCTTATCTCCTCTGCTGTCTCTATACCATACATACTTACATGAGCCTCTTGCCTCTTGAAATCAATGGTGCCATGGTTGAGTGTTAATATATCTAACTGCAGATTTGAAGGTTGTTGGTTCGAACCCCACGTAGGGCAAGGATTTCCCATTACCTCCCCAGGAGCCAAGTACTGGTCCAACATAGGAACCTTCAAGAGGGATTTGTAAGAACTTATTTTCCCAAAAGCGTCTTAAATAAATGAATAAATTTAAATTATCATATAAATGATCTAAGCAACCTATATAAAACCAGGTCAGCCATGTAAGTAAACCTCAGACTGATCACGTTTGATACTGTTGGCTACTTCGCAGTGTGTTTTACACGACGAGGAAGTAACATTGGAACACCTGTTCAGAAGGAATTTGTCTCAGTCTGATTTGGGTTTTTAGTTGTTTATTACACAAGATTCGCACCAAGACTTTTCAAACCCACCCCTATTTCTTCCTGTATATACTCTTGTTACTAAGTAACAGGAGCTTTTTCACTAAACTTATTGTGATAAATCTTCGTTTACGAATATTCACTGTTGTAGAAAAGCTGTGATTTTATTTTTCTTTATAAAATGTGACGAGTTCGTATAATTGAACAAAATGGCCACATTATGCAAATTAAATTAAAATGAGTAGGACCATCTTAAAATTAACATTCACTATTGACAAATAAACGGTAAGTTTTAATCAGTAAAGAAACTTGGTAATGTCCGATATCAAATGAATAAGTTTTAAGTTTAATTTTACCTCTAGCAATAATTTTGCACGAGCAAAAGCACCCTCACTTAAATTTGTCATAATCAGGTATTCAATGCCGTTAGTCCACGTTTTGTAATAGTTTTAAATCTTGTGGTAAGAAAGCAGGATACACAGTATATGTCCGTGAAGACGATCTGTAATGACAACACGGTCTCTTTGCAAAAATATCATCCCGTTTGTTGCTTTAAGGAACAGAATCTATGTGGCTGAAAGACCGTTCGGCGTTTTCCAGGATATCCAATCTGCAATATGAATGTCGAAAGTATCTTCACTGACATCCGGAATGGGATACACTGGGGATTCCTTGTCCTTTCTCCTTAACCAGAGAAAATCGTAAGTCGAGGCCATAAACCGTGGCACGACCCCAATCTGAAAGGCAATATCTGGCGTCAGCAAGGACCTGACCTTTGGAAAGAGTTTTCTCCCGAGGTCTAGAGAGGCAGGATCTCTTCATATAAGGGTAAGCCGGGGATGTAAGGCATAAGATGTTTTATATAATATTCCCTGTGGGAAACGTGAAAACCATAATCTTGGTAAGAGATGTAACTCTTTCAGTGTACAAAATTTTATTTTTCTGAGTTATTTCCCTTCTTTGGATCCGATATTTCGCATATAGTTTGTGCGTGTATGATATACAAATGTTTATAACATGACATATATTTATTAGTCCCCTACCGGTTTATAGGTTTGCCCTTTGTCCGCTTGGATGTCCGGAAATCTGGATCCCGCGATAATTTAAAAATAACATTATGAAACTTAGCACATGGCATTTTCCCTCCACTAGCGACAAAACGTCACAAAAGTGTGAGTTATGTGGTTGCATAGTCCGCACTTACTGATTATTTTTTTACAAAAGTGTTGAACTACGCGTTATAGTCCACGGTGACTATGAAGAAATACTAACATCTGATTGGACGAGAGGAAAATGCCATGTGCTAAAATGAAACCATACATTTGTACAAAGTTACGGCCTCCGTAATCAAGTTATGTCAGATTCTGTTCCTTACCATGTTCACAATACAGTATAGAGGGGGAAAAATCGTAATTCTGACTTTCTAGTGCCAGTGCGAATAGCCTAACCACTTTAACCACTAACTGTTTCATACAAACGTCGTGCGATGCAGAAATGTGACAGTGCTACCATAGAATATCGTTACAATCAATCCTGTTCAAAAGACGGAGTTATCCATCGTTAAATAATAATACAGAGTTAGCTTCATGTATAACCTCAATTATACTTTCAAAACCTGTTTCACAACACCCGCCATGGCGGGCGTTTTTAAGTTGCGCGCAATTTTCTTTGTAACTGCTATGTTTTTTTTTGTTCTTACCGCCTTTCTTTCCGTTCCCATTGAATAATCATTTAAGAAACACGCACACTAGTCGATAATAAATCCAAATTTAGCGTAATATCTACATTTAACACACACACACACACACACACACATATATATATTCTTCGAAGTAAAAACCGACCACCATCTATATGTCACGTGATTTATAATACATGTATATTACGACATTTTTGCACTGAACCCTACGAATAATCAGAGCGTAATTATATCAAATTGAATATATTAAAGCTTGCAATGTGCTGCCTTCTTTTTCAGGGTTTTACGTCGCTCTATTTTGTATTCCGTCTGTTTGGCCGCCACTTCTTATAACTCAATCGTGTTTCTTTGCCTGGCTCCTGAGTGGAAAAAAAGTCGTTAAAATGGAAGAAATATATCTCCCTTCTCCTTGCCGTTCAATACACAAGGGAGTAATATTTTGCCACCTGTCAACGGCGTGATATCGCATTTAGGTATGTCTTATGTTATCAACAAGCAAATCAAGCCGTCTCGTGATTTGATCGAAACCGTTTTCGATTGGTGGTCGCATATGGAATAGCATGGATGCCTCTGCCTCCCCGCAGCGATTTAAGAGAGGATACATGTACTCAAAATTCATTAGGATGTTTGGCGTTCCCGACGTAAGCTGTATAAAATGGATTTTGACCTATTTCTTGAACCAATCAAATCTTGGTAAACAACCAAAGAGTTCGGAAAAGCACTCGCTTCTTTGGTTTGCATAAACTATTTTAGGATATTCCATCATAAAATGGGAGTTTCAGAATGCATATCTTTCTGCATGATTGTCAACAGGCAAATGGCAAGTTAATCTACCTATTTAAACATAAAAATCATCCAGTTGAAAAAGTAAGCAGTTGTGAGTCTTTAAGCTATTTATAGTAACAATGTCCGTGGTGCTCGTCTGGTAAGCAAAGGGTTCCGAAATCAAAATCTACTGACGGAACTATTTTTTTAATGTTTCGCTTATATTTTGTCCCTTTCTATAACATCTAAATTTACCGATACATACGTTTTCTAGCATTAATTTAAAATCACTGACCATTTAAGACTTGCCAGCATTCATTTTAATATTTTTTATATTTATAAATTTTTTATTCTTACGCCGAATATCTTTTTAAATATATTCTTCTTGTTTTAACTGATTCTTTGACCGTATAAAGGCTTAGGTGGGCCAACGACCCACGACTATTGGCCGTCAGTGGCATGTCCTGTTTCACTACCTATGATGGTTACAGATTTAACCATTCATCGTATGCATATTTATGTACAAATTTCATAACTTGCTGAGTATAAATTAAATGACTTAAAATGGTTTATAAAACAATAGATGTTTCACTGCTGTGCAGACAGCGGAGAATTCGAGCTATGATATTTTATAACCAAACAAAGGAAACCCAGATCAGATAGCGTATTTTATATATGTAAGAAGTCTTTTTTGGCGCCAGAACCTGTGGCATTTCATATATAAAAGTAAAATAGAATTTAAATTGATTTTCTTGGTGCAAACAATCATTATGAAGCGTTCGTTCAACTTCAAGCCTACATTGTTTAACTGAATGGAAAGGTATTCAACAACCAAGATTAATGTGTTTATTTTTTATTTTTTATGATAAACGTATTATGTCGAATTGATAAAATGGTGTTGAACTTTTAATAGGTTTAGTGTATTCATAACTCATTAAAATTGCATACAATCCCCATAGGGCTGAAATGACCGCTCATATTTCCCCATCATTCGAAAAAATGTCCATTTGTTCGATGAACAAACTCGGAAAAAATCTATAATGTATGTATTCTATTGTTATCTCTGATGCTGAACATTTTAATTTTTTTGTGTGTGTATTCACAAATTCATTAATATTTCATAAATTTGATAACAACAATTAAATGAATTGTTCATTAGATAAGATTGCAATTCTAAAGAGTACAATATTTCAAATTATTTTAGCATTTTTAATCAATCACATCAGGGTCCCGGATTTGTCATAATTTCTGTTTATTTCATGTAATATATTGTCTCTTGGATAACAATTCAAGGTATTTGTTTTCGGCGTAGCGGATATCGAGCGGTGAAAGCGAAAGTACGCTAAGTCTCTCGATATAAGAAAACCGTATTCCGCAGCCTCTCCGCTCGTTTACATTTTTGGCCTTCTTACACACAATTTGTTACTTCCGTTTATTTACGCAAAATAGTGCACTCTTTAATTAGACCCGTTGTCGATATACATGTATGTGATTTAGAGATAAGTTATGTCATTACACATTAATCTGTTATTGCCTTTGATATGGTGATTTTATCAATATTAAATTCACCAGTATCTATCATTTACGACAACAGCAATGATCAGCGCATGAATACATATCACGTGACTTCATCTGTGAACACTAAACGCAGTGAATGCATGTATACCAGCGCTGTAACACTTTGATTTAAATTACATGGTAAAGCATAATTAACTAATATAGATTAAATTTAGAGCATTTTCAGAGATCTCTTCCAAGATCAGACAGAAAGGTGTTGTATGGATATGTGGGTAGGGAAGTGATTGTAATTTAATGCTGCAAAATATGAGTATTTTTCGTTGATATTTTTGTTCGCTGAATCTCTATCCATGCTAATTTCGTTGGTGTACATTTTTGTGAGTGGCACATACTTACAGTCCTTTGTCTTTCTGGAAGTTGAGCCACTAACCCCAGAGTACACCCGTCCTGCACTCCCTGTTATATCGCCAACGTCCATAAACATCATTTGCCTAATCAAATCATTTTCTGTCATCCATAATTCCTGAACTGATCTCATGTAGATAATTATTTTCATCAAAACAGTTTTAATTTATTATATTATTGATATCTTCATACAGAGATCATGATCAGCGTGTCTCACAGTTCCTGTTGTAACATAATTGTCAGTCAGAAAGGTTGTCAAGTACTTCCAAACCGACACCCAGAACGGTATAGCGCTTACCTAAGATACTCCATCCATCATTAAATTGACTTTGATCAAAAGTGCCCATAGCTCTGAAGTTTTTTTTTAAGTATTTGAAGGATCATGAATATGTTTTAATGATGGATGTATTTCCTTAAACCAGACTGATTTTCCCCCCGTATCCCTTATCAATATGCCATTTCCGCAACTATGCCTGATTATCGGTATGTCTGTCTCTCAGTGTCCTACTAAATTCTGTATATAAACTACATTCTGTGCATTCATGTTTTTGTAAACATGATGTCTCCTGAATAAACAGCTGCCATGGGGTTTTTATAATCATGCATAAACTAAATAATCCAAGAAGTCAACGAAAATTAGGACTCCGCGATGAATAAGGTTTTTTTGCATGAACATTAGAGACACTGACGTTATTAACTTAATTGCACTAGTGTTGAAACAGTGATATAGTCTAGCCTCGTAGAACTGTAACCCTAAACTTTAGATCAGTATGCAACTTTTCTGAAATTATTTCAAGTATTGCAATAAAAAAATCATCAAATTGTGACCTGAAAGAAAACAGTTCAAAAACTGCACTAGCTTCTTCGTTATTTATGTACTGAACAGGTATAAAACATAAACTATCTACATTTTCATTTTCTTATCGTTTTCTAGGGATATATATATATATATATATAATATATATATATATATATATTGTAAAAGATGATCGGTTTCCTTGATGTATTGTATAAATCAAGATCAACATACACCGGATGAGAAACAGAAATGATAAAATACTCAGTCTTTAATGTTCGGTTCTTATTTCGCCTAATGGTCCACAGAAACCAGTTTATATATACTGTTTGATATTGTATTTCCTTGCAACTGATTTGGATTTATACCTATCTGCTGGCATTTTGAGCGCCATAATTCCTCGCAGTAGAAATAAACGTAATTATCCGTAACATTGATATAAGCGTATTTCCTAGTTTAGCTCAATTTCAACTGGTGTGTAGTTCATGTATTGTCTGTTGTATTATGTAATAAAATCTCCCCCTCTGAAGTGACATTGATTTGTGGGCGCCAGAGGTATAAAACAAATCTATTCGACAATCTCTCAAGGCTTCTTCCGTTATTTGTTGCACCCAACATATCTGCCGTCATTCCGGTTTCATTTTGCATTAGCTGGAGTCTGTGTTCAGATCGATATAAATAAAAAGTGGACGTATTTTTTAAATCGTTCGCGGTGAACGAGTGGTTAGAGAGTCAATGTTACTGGGTACATTTATAGTTTTAGCTGACAAACATGACGTAATCATTTGCCGCCGCAACAAGCTCCGCTCAATATTGGTCTTAGGTCACGTAGGCTTCATATTTTCTCCATAACAAGATATCACGGTCCATTTTATGCAATATATTTTTAAATTTTGAACGAAATACAAGTATTTCATTAGACGATAAAGTATGACACACTGTAAATTGCATAAAATGAACCACGTGGTCTTGATATGGATTAAATAAGAGTTTGTATGTTGTCTACGTGTCCAATGCGAAATATGGGCGGAGCTTGTTGCGCGGTGACTGATTTACGTCATGTTTTGTTAGCTCAAAATTAAAGTATAGGTTAATGTTTGTTATCGAGGGTTAAACCTACTTAATGTATGGAATTATTTTTTTATGTTACTATCCAAGTCCATCTCTACACGCATGCGCACAAAGATTGGTCATATATACTAGGTCACCGTTTAAACCAAGTGGTTTAACGAGTTAAACCGATCGAAAATTTTGAAAAATGCTGCAATCTCATTGGTCAAAATATAATTCCATACATTAAATGTACTCAGCGTCACTGACTGATTCGTACTTAAAACATTACGTGAAAATGTCAATCAAACGAGGGGACAGGTCCATTACAAACTGTAAATATGTAATCGTTTATATTTTATTTTTTTATGGATTTATCGCATCGCTTGAGCTTCGCGTCGCTTGTGATGCATTTCATAAATTTGAAATATAAACGATAACTAATACAAAGGATGGCGGCATGTTGATAAAGAAGAGAACCCCTTTTTCCATGGTGAATCCGTGTTGCCATACCATGTGACACAAAACGTCATCACAAGCAGCATGATATTTGCATCGATTCGGAAAAGTATTTCATTTATTCATTAATTTTAACGGGATACAGCGCAATCGAAGCGATTTTTTTTTGTCAGCTGTACACTTTTTCCTAATATTCGGGAAACATTATGAGTGCTGTGCTTTTCGTGATAGCAAACAAATGCTCATGGACTCTGAAGGTTTTCCCGAATGTTTTGAAATCATATAATATGACAAAAGAATCACTAGGGCCTATGTGTAGAGAACATTTTCTTTTCGCTTCGCATGCGCTTTGTCCCATTAATATTGGTGAAGAAATAAAACAGTATTTTATTTCTTCACCAATTTTAATGGGATATAGCGCATGCAAAGCGAAAAGTTGTGCACTACACTGAAGCCCTAATGATTCTTTTGTCAGATGTACAATATTTCCTAACATTCGGGAAACATGAGC
>CM037793.1:16112828-16162828 GCA_021229015.1 Solen grandis
ACAATCATTAACCTACTAAATGTACGGAATTATGTTTTGACGATACTGTCCAAGTCCATCTTGATCATAGGTGCAGAGCGTATACTAGGTTACCCATTAAACGTAGTGGTTTAACAAGTTAATCAGATCGATAGCAATTTAAAATACTGCAATTTAAATGATCAAAATATAATTCCATACATTAAATCATTTGAATGTGCATTCGATTAAAGTATTTATGTTTAAACGCTTTAGCGCATTTGTTAAATTCAAGCAGACGAACTGTTGAAATTGTACCCTCTATCCGTATTTTACCGAACATTGCCGAAGCCTATGAAAGAGAAATCAATATCGCTTAGTCAGAACATCTGCCTTGTAAAACAGAGAAAGAAAATGCGTCGAGAGAGAGAGAGAGAGAGAGAGAGAGGGGGGGGAGAGAGGGGGGAGGGGGAGGGGGGGGGCTCAGAAGCTCTGAAAATTCAAAATTAACTGCGACTACAAATAGCTCGATCTGTTGGATAAAATCCAAGTGTATCCACAAGTTAACATCAATGTCGGACAGAATCAAGACACTTCTCAAGACAAGTATATACTCATTCTCATTGGAAATGTCTAAATAAGACTATCAGATACACTGCAAAATGATACACTGAAGATTTACCTCATTCAAATATCCAGCCAGTCTATCCTCGGTTGATCCACACGTCAAGTCACCGCTGCCATCTTCCACATTTTTCGGCAGACAAAGTTTCTTGCCCGTGTACCCTCGAGATGGCATAGCGAAGACCAATGCCATGATGACGATCATTCCCAAAACATTGACAGCCATGCAGATAAGTAACAGCGGTTTAAACTTTATAGCCATGTTGGACAAAGCGAGCGGGACGTAAAGTGTTCAGTAGTTTATGTTAACATTCGAAGCGCTCAGTCTAGACTATGCTGCAATCGGAGACGCGAACCTAGTTATAGCTACACACTACCGCTTATCTGGTTTTCCGTGAAGCACTCACTCGGTCAATGTTTTCAGAAAATCAACTAGGTTATACAGACAGCGCGAGTTATGGTTAAACTTCCAATCGACTCGCGTTTATTAAGGGCCTTTTTGCTTACACCTGGCGTGCGTTCAGTATGTCAAATCGTATGCAACCGGTCGCTTATACAGTCAGCTATGGAGTTGTCTTAGTGTCATAAACCACGATGTTGAGGTATACCCATGTACAGCATAAGGGAGCACGAGAACAGCATGCTATATGGTCCTAAGACAACTCCATAGCTGACTGTAAGCGACCGGTTGCATACGATTTGTCATACTGAACGCACGCCTGGTGTAAGCAAAGGTGACACATATAGGGATCACTTTTCCGTCGTCTGTTTGTCTGTCCGCCAGTCCGTCCGTCTGTCACATTTTTACCGTCACGCTCCAGCAGGTGACAAACATTCTTGATAACTGTAGGAGAGAGATATAGTGTTGACTCAATACGACATCATGCCGTACTCTAGTGGTATGAAACCACATCATGACTAAAGGTCATATAAACCTGACGTACGGGCCGTGCGTCGATATACAAGTAATATTTTCGTCGACGTATATATATCGCGGCCTGGTATCGAAACCATGAATTCAATTTCAATGTCTCGAAAATAAATCTTTACTTACTTTCATTTGTATGCGCTAACTCTAAGTATGCCCATAAAATTCAACAGTGATTTTAGTACAATTCGTGGTCCAGTGATCACGTGCCCGACTGCGAGTCAGATTATAGATTGGAGCCCCGTTGTCGGGCTAGGAATTTTCATGATCTGCCCAGGCGCAAAGTATTGGTTCAAACCGGGAATTGTCGGAAGGGATTAGTTTGAGTTGTAAGAACTTGTTTCACAGACGACCTAAGAAAAATAACTTCAAACTAAATCAGTCTGAAGCCTAAGAACATATACTTAAACCCGGCCACGGGGACCGACTGTCTGATTTTGAGAACTTGAAATAATATTTGTTTACCGTCCTGCTGAATAACATGCAAAAGGTGTTCTTTTATTTGTTCGTTAGAGCAGAGACTTATAAACAGGGTTAGAGCATACAAGTAAATGATCGGTTCGTGTAAATTATAAGTGCTGAAGTGTGAATGCTACTTAGTGTATGCAATATTTATAGTAACTGACAGCTTATTAATTCATATTTATATGTGTTGTCCTTCAATGAATAAAGAAGAGACATTTATATGTACGTTTTTCTTGCATGACATGCAGCTGTTACCATTTGTGTACAGTGAACGGTGGATCACATAAAAGATAGATTAACCTCACATGAATCAAAGCGCTGAAGGCACTTCAGTTGACTCTAGTCTCTAGTGAAAGAGTGTTTGTCAGCTGGATAACTTATTTTGCCAGATAACTTAAACAACATTATGAAACATTGTTGTTTTAGATTTTTTTCCTTTTGATTAAGATATGCATATTGATATAACATTAACTGTAGGTGGAGTAAAAGTGGCGATGTGCTAATTGTTAGCATTCAACTGAAACAAGTGGTGTGTTCATCTTTCTTTGACGCAAGTTTAAAGCGGGTTTATAACATTGGGTTATTGGCATTGCTTGAAAATTTGATCCCCGTTTACTAAACTGACTTTGATAAACAAAAGAAATGCTACAATCTTGTTCTCTCAGCACTATCAGCGCCTTGTACTCAGTAGTTGAAGTAATTATGCAAATTTGCTGTGACTCCTAACTGATGTTGGATAGTCGGTCATTTTATTGTATAAGAAATAATCCCTTGCGGTATCTTAAGTCGATAGTTTGGTGTGATTATAAGTATGTAACAAGGATTAATTTGTATCGGACTTCAAGCTTTCTACATGAGTTATTATAACATCATAAAATGACCGAACCCTGCATATTTGCTATCAAATTATTTATGAGCCACCTTTGCATATAAACAAACCATATTCCTCCGAATGGTAAAGTGATAAGTACGCAACATTATAGAGAAATTAAAAACTTTGTGCCTTTATGTCACAGACCCCGTGTAATGGTCAAAGTAAAAGTTTTGTAACAAACACACAGACAGACAAACAGACAGACCAAAAACAATATGCCCCCACCTCACCCCCGATCTATCAATGCGGGGGCATAAGAAATACTTCCTACTTGTGCTATTTGTTTTTTTGTTGTTGTTTTTTGTTTTGTTATTTTACTACATGGAAAACCTGTTTGTAACAGAAACCATATTCAAATAATGTATGTGAACCAGTCAAGTATAAATAGATTTACACCAAATAAAGAATTTTTACATGTAGCTCAACTCATTGTTTTTACACTGAAAGGCAAGACATATTGATGAACTACTTCTGAATAAGAAGTTCTCGAAAATGAATACTATACATAAGTATGATTTTTAAGCTCAAACTCAAATAGAGGACATAGAGTTGACTTTGAACAGGAAATTGTACTGAAGTGTTTTCAACACACGAGACCAAAGTACGATACATACATTGAGCTAGGAAAAAGGATGTATCCGGTAATCTGCTCAGCGAATTAGAAGGAGATGTCGTTAAAAGATTTTTCTATTTTTAGCTTTGGTGGCCATCTTGGTTGGCGGACCGGAATGATTTGAGCAATTTTTGTTCAGTACAACCTAAGGAATCATTTTTGCAAAGTTTTATCAAAATCTGAATAAGCGGTTTAGGAAGAAATGTCGTTTAAAAGCAAAAGTTGACGATCGACGCACTGGCGCACGACGGAAAGGCCGATCACAATACCTCACCAGAGCAGAATCAAAGGTGTCTGGCACGAAAGGTGGGTCATATATCACTATATATATAATACAAGGGATACTACTCCCGATGACCAAGATCCATACCTTCCTTGACAGAAAATGCCAACATCTCAGTCATATAAGAAGGTATATTCAAAATATTTGCACAAATCGTAAGCATATACATTTATGTAACAGAAAATCACAACTGTTTCACCCATGCAAACGCAATACCCACTTTGAGAGAACGCACACCCGGCCTCCCAGTGTAAACAGTTGTTATTGCGAAAGGGCGAGGTAAACCTATTCATGCACGAAAGAATCATATTTACCCTTTCCCTCATAGAGGACACCATTAAAAACACAATGACGAACCAACACAAAACACAATACCTCACCGAGAATCGAGGCTGCACAAGGTGTCTTATTATAATTCGCTACTCCCTCCATGTCCATCCCTGACAGAAAATCCTTTGTCAAATAAATGGTAAGGTTTAACCGTATATCTTTTGCAGATCAACGTTTAATGCGTACCACTGAGTGACGTCAAAATTGATCAATAACTGAGGGTAATCATGTTAAACAAATGAATTGCTCGCATCGGCATGCATAATCTTTCTTGGCCGCAAGAAATATAGTAGATGTCGCCAATGTCAACCGTTTGCCTACATTCACTTGCATGTAGCAATTCTACGAATCAAGTGACTTTCAGAAGAAAGAGATGTTTTGATTGGCTGTTTATTCTAGCCTCTACAACCAATCGAATTTCAAAAAAAATGACTTATAATAGCAGTGAAAGACTGCCAACGGACGAAATTGGCGATATCTACTGAATTACTTGTGCCCGAAGAGATATTATGCATTCTAATATGAGTAATTAATTTGTGTAGTGGTATTATTGCATTGGTTAACCTCGTCCTATTGAAGACTGGGAGACCGGGTGTACGCATGCGTGTCGATATTGTAAAATTGAGGTTAGTTTCTTAAAGCGGGTTTCGTTGCTTGGTAATTGCGTTTGCATGGGTGAAACAGTTGTGGATTTTGTTTTAATGCTTGTTATATGCTTGTGACTGGTGCAAAGTATTTAAAGATAACATCATAAATGACTGAGATATTGGCATTTTTTTCAAAGAGGGTATGAATCTTGATCAATCGGGAGTAGTATTCGTTCTATTATATATAGTGATATATGACCCACCTTTCGTGCCAGACCCCTTTGAGCAAAACTCATCAATAAATGTAAAATGAGCAGGTTAAGTACACCAGTACGCTCCCAACATTTCGTATGTCAGCTGTCGACAATTTGCACAAAACCTTGACATACTTAACTGTTCATGCAGTGTATGGAGCAAGCTGGCAATATCTTGCAACCTGTCTCTACAAACCGATTGCAAATTTCCATAGGTCTCCGCAATCGATCGTTACTCCACCTGTCAGAAAAAAAAAAAACAATGCATATGAGAGATTGTTTTCTATTGCCCAGTGTTTCCCGTGTCATTTAAAACGATACGTACACCTTCTGTACCCTTGCTATTCTTAGGTAACAGTGACAGTTGGGCATTTTAGTTTCGATTGTGTATTCAATTCAACCATTTACAACATCAATTGCTTTAAACGTAAACTTACTAGCCTCAGCTATCTGAAATAAATTGCAGTAAGGTGAAGCACTCGTAGCGTAACTTTTATTGCGTAGTAGCCTACAAAAAAAGTAGGTCGCTATAAATAAAGCTAGGTCATATTACACTGTTTTTTGAAATGTGTTACTTTACGGTATTGACGGTTACAATCGCAAAGTTTTGGACATGTACACAATTCAGGTACTCCACAGCTGTCCTGTCAACATGTACACCGCTTAAAATATTGTTTCGTCAGTAATAAATATGGTAGGGAATATCCAGCAATATTCTAATTACTATTCTTAATATTCAATGCTTGAATTTCGTATTTGTAAATTAATTGTAACAATTGCTAAATATCCCTATCTAATTACTATTACATATAAACAATTTCACATTTATCACAACCTAATTTTTAAGTTGCATATCCACTGTGTTGTAAGCTGTACGGTCGTAATTGTGTAGACACTTCCAAGATGGTGGACGTTACAAGTGGTGAAAGGTAGGTGATACATTTTCATACCTGTAACACTTTTTCTTGAGTTTGTGAGCCCATAATACCTATAGCAAAAAGTGTACGAAGAACGCATTGAGCGTCGGTACCATATAGAAATATCCCATTGCCATTATACTTTGAGATATCTTGCTTTAAACATAGCCAATTGCTGAAATTTAAAACTGAATCGAGTACCTCGCTTTGTTTTTAATTATAATTGGTTAAATAAGCTTATGTTTTCAATGCATTAGGTTGTTTCTAGACATTTTCAACGCATACCTTACGTTGCTTATAGTCGTTTTTGTGAAATAAATCTATAAATACCCGAAAACATGTGTTTTTTTAAATCTTGGACAACATAAACAGTTTGCACACAGCGGTATAGAAATGTAATTTTCTGAACGGTTTAGACACAGAAACAATCCTTATTTCTGTACGATTTAGATCAAAACGGCCAGTTGCCTAAACTCAAGCACTTTATGCTATAGGTATTATATGCTCACAAATTCGAGAAAAAATTGTTACAGATATTAAAATGTATCATCTACCTTACACCACTTGTAACGTCGACCATCGTTAAACACATTTACGACCGTACAGCTTGCAACACAGTGACATCTACAAGTTACAAATTTACAAATCTATAATCTGCAGGTTACAGATCTACCAATGTAAAATGTACACTCTAATCCGAGAATAGACTTTACAGTGTTAACCTTCTAGTAGACACAGTTAAGCAAATGTCACTAGGTATTTCTTGTTGCTATTACAATCATTACTTAACTGGCGATTATCAAATTGTAATGTTATAAATGATAATGATAATTTTTATTGCACATGAAGAAAAAAATACATGACGTTCAAATTTGAAATAAATATTCTTTTAATTGTATGATGTTTGTAGTAATGACCCATGTATGCATTATTTTTTTCCAAATTTTTTAATAATTTATATCTCATATGTCCTTATTTTCCCTTCCCCACTCTCTCTCTCTTCTCCTTCATACCCCCCTCCTCTCATATTCCTCTCCTTGTCAATACCCCTCCCCTTGTCTCTTAACCCTCTCCCTTTGCTATATATTCTCCCCTCCCCTTTGTCATATATCCTCTCCCCTTTGTCATATATCCTCTTCCCTTTGCCAAATAACCCCCTCCCCTTTGTCATATATCCCTCTCCCCTTTGCCATATATTTCCCCCTCCCCTTTGTCATATATCCCTCTCCCCTTTGCCATATACCCCCCCTCCTCTTTATCATTTATCCCTCTTCCCATTGTCATATAATCCCCCTCCCCTTTGTCATATATCCCTCTCCCCTTTGTCATATATCCTTCCCCCTCCCTTTGTCATATATCCCTCTCCCCTTTGCCATATATTTCCCCCTCCCCTTTGTCATATATCCCTCTCCCCTTTGCCATATATTTCCCCCTCCCCTTTGTCATATATCCCTCTCCCCTTTGCCATATACCTCCCCCTTTTTCATATATCCTCTCCCCTTTGTCATATATTTCCTCCTCCCCTTTGTCATATATCCTCTTCCCTTTGCCATATATCCTCCCCCTCCCCTTTGTCATATATCCCTCTCCCCATTGCCATATATCTCCCTCTCCCCTTTGTCATACATCCCCTCCCCTTTGTCATATATCGCCCTCTCCCCTTTGCCATATAACCCATCTTCCCAACTCTCTTTCCCTTTCCCCATATCCCCACCCCGGTGTCATTTATATCTCCCCCACCCACCCCCCCACACACACACATAAACTGCAATTATATTTAGTTAACACTGTATACTACATGTCATCTGCTGTTATTGTAAGTCTACTTTGATACTGCACAGGCCGGTAAATAAGCTGGATAAAATAACCGCCTTTATTCAAATTAAAACAAAAACAAGAGTGCCAGTGACACCACAATATACGCCGCCACAAGATCAAGATTACAGAGGTTTCCGATAAGGACATTTTCAACTTCTAAATTTTATTAGAGATGATTCATAGATGTGTAACCTATGACTTTGTGAATTTGTAATTTGTAGATTTGTAACTTGCAGATTTGTATCTTGTAGGTTTGTAAATTTTAACTTGTAAATTGTAACTTGAAAATTAGGTGGTGATAATGTGAAATTGTTTTTATGAAAAAGTAATAATATAGGGATATTTAGCATACGCAGTGTTAAAATTTACAAAATTAACATTTGAAAATAAGAAATTCAGGTACTGAAAATTAGAAATAGTAATTACAATATTGGCGGATATTCCCTTCCGTCTTTTTTCTAATTATGACACTTCCTTTTCAAATGGGTTATTAATTTTAAATGACAGTGAGCTATGCTATTTTTTTTATCAAGCAACCATTGAAAAATATTTCCAAGAAAAATCTATTGAAGGATTTCTTAAAATCTTCCCTTTTCCAAAAAGTATATGGGTGCATTGTCCAAATCTGTATAAATGAAGAACCTAGGGATATTTCAACAATTCTATTTGTAAAATTCTTATTTCTTTTTATGAGAGGAGTTTATTTTAGCTATTTATTAGAAACGATAATCGGGAATATACAGACGTAGCAAAAAAAACACAAAAAAAAACGAGCATGATCACCTATCATTCTTTTCTTTTTATTTTCGTAATCATCGCATTTTTTTCTATATAAATTACATTAGAATAGAAGAGTTGAAAAGCTAATTTTAAAAGAACTGCACTAGACTTGGAAAACTATTTGCAGGAACGGCTATTGAAAATAGTCAATTCAGTAT
The DNA here is from genome assembly GCA_021229015.1 of Solen grandis. NCBI lineage: Eukaryota > Metazoa > Mollusca > Bivalvia > Adapedonta > Solenidae > Solen > Solen grandis. The sequence continues at coordinate 16,121,418 of CM037793.1, forward strand.
CATATCGTAAATCACTAATAATCACAACCTCTGATTTTAGATTTCTATTTCTCTACAGCAGCAGGCTTCCTGGCTCTGACCCTCTTCCCCTTAGCATACTTTCGGTATTATGTTTAAAATCATACACCAATACGAAGTAGAGTCGAGTCGTGAACCAACGCATTCAAGCGAAAAACAGTGACCATTCGCCACTTGCATCAAATAGTCCCCTTACGTTCCCCGTTCGTTATATTAAAAACTATGTAATAATCTTTCAATCAAAAATTCCCCAAAATGACAAATTTAACCAATTCGCAAGGCTGCGTTTAATGGACTCGCTTTTATGTGAGTTGGCTTTTAAAAGTTTCAAACAAAATCAACAATTAACTTACTACCAGAGCTGGACATCTGCCCAAACGTTGTTAGTGTGAACCAAAGCTTAACCTAGATGTCAGATTTGGATAAGTATTGTCCCACATCGCTGATGAGATGACCTATACAGTTCGTAAGCCACAACGCAGTAGATATGTATTAACAATTAGGATAACAGGTATATGCTAGTGACACAATTCGTTATCCGTAATTTGATTGTTTTCACTCAAATATTATCAATATACTAAGAGTTGTCTGTTATGACTTGATGAAAGTCACCTCTCTACGGCTATATGAAATTTGTACACGTATACTTTCATAATTACATACAAAGTTTTACCTTACTACGAAATCAAGCCATAGATAAATGGTATTATACCACACTCAGTCACAACCTCACACAAAGCCACCGCTGAACTAGACTCCGTGTAGTGATCTCCCTTTTACGCTCACTTGTAAGGGGAGATAACAACGGAGTGGAGTTTGCCGCTAAGCGTCAGACACAAGGGAGATAACCCAGTACCTTTCTCGTCGACTTCGGTATGTTGCGGCATGGAACCGAATCCCAAGACCTTGAAAAACACGGAACCTAGATATGATTCGCATGCTCAAAATCAAAGTATGCCTTTAACATACAATATAGGGATTTAAGTATGTTGAGATCGAGTCTGAGATCATATTCGAGAACTTGGAACCCAATCTAAAAGTATAGACTGTGATGGCACTAGCTTTCACTAGTCTCTATACCAGACCGTAGAATTCACCCGAAATCTGCGAATTGTGCTTCCGTACAAATAGACCCATATAGAAAAATCAGTTTTAAATGAATATGACCAAAAGTTAGTAACATGAGCATGCCCAGATGCTACTAAATGTGCCTTTATTATTGTCGACACATTATACAGTCAACCCTTGATACACCGGCAGTGTTTGTAATTCTCGATTTCGCCGATGTAACGAGAAGCCAAATTTTCTGTTGATAAGAGATTAATAAATCCGTCACATGACTTTTAGTGCCGGAACCCGAGTATGCCATTGTATCGAACGCCGATATATCGAGGGTTGATTGTATTGTAATTTCAAATCTTCTGCTGTAGATTGAGCAATGAATATAAATAGAATCACTATCTTCTTCGAAGTTTCGGAAACGCTGTCGTTGGTATGTAAATTGCAGATAAGTATCATATACAATGAAAAAAATCCACATAATAATTTGACATTATCTAAAAACGCTACCTATCTATTTCAATGCAATCTCCAACGCAGGAGATCTTAGTGGCGCAGCCATGATTTACTCATGATTCTTTGAGCGCTTGTACACAGGTCATTCAGATCGGTGTTGACAAATTGACTTGGGACCCAGTTGCGGGGCTTGATTGCTTAAGTTTAAGCATTAATAATAAGGGCTATACACTTTGGCAGAATTTTTTGTCAGATTACGTGGATTCAGTCGCGAACTCGTGTATAGGCAGCTACGCGCCTGGTTTAATTGTATTTTTTCTATACTCTAAATTACGGTCCAATGCAATATATAATTATGTAGCATTAGGGGGTGGGGTGGGGGGTAATTCTATAATGTTATCCGGATCTTGGCAAATACGGGATTTTCCCATCTAATCAGGGGGTACAAACAAACTTTTATCGTTACAGCTTCACGGTACACTACCGTTCACAATAGAATTAGTTCAACACCACGAAGTTGTAACTGTAAAGGTCTGTATATACCCTCGGATTAGCCGGGAAATTCCCTTCTTAATCCCGGAGTAACTCTATTGGGCTCCGCTTCAAATCATGTATAGTACTTCCGGTATTACATATGTTTCGGAAAATCAACACCATTCAAACCAGCACGAGGTAGAAATTTGAAATTTTGTAAAGATAACGATGTTTAACGAAAATACCTCAATGTAGACCAAGTATACAATTCCAAATAGACACATGTTTTTACTTTATCTGTGCTTGCAGAAAAAGCGGCGAAACACTTTATCTCATAAAACAACAGATGCTTAGATTTTTTATTTGTGAACGTCATAAGATGTGATGCACAATGATTATTTAATTAAGAAAATATCTTGAGAACACAAATCGGAAAATGCTTTTTATACATGTAATAAATTTAAGAACATGAAAATAAATGGAAGGAAGCAAAATATTTTCATGTTTAATTTATTTCTTAATTGTCATATGAATTATTATCTATTAGAGTGGTAATTTTACAAAGTTCTAAACAAAAAATCTGGAATAAAATGCGAAATAACTCTGTATTGTTTAATATGACAATACACAGAAAAAAAAGTAAAGATTATTTTACTGAACCAACATGGGGGATTACATGGAAAGAATAGTATGCACAGAAATGACAGAAATTATTTATCGCTACATTTCTCATCACTAAAAACGAACACATATAAAAGTAAAAAAAAAGAAAAAAAAAACCTCCTTAAATGTTCAAAACAAAAATAATATATCAGCGGTATGGTGAATGAATAAAGTACATGAAAAAAACAAACTAAAAACATATTGATTTTCTTTATTAATCATTAATTTGATTTAAACATATTTTATTACTCATATGACATACATCAATACATATATGATACATATACTTAAATTATGAGCAAATGGATAAACCACAAGTTATTACAACTTAGATTCGGTTTTCTCCAAAGTATACATTCAGTCAAATATATTCCGGATGATGATATTATGATATATGTAATTATTGTTAAATGTTTTAAGATATTGGGAATAACTGAGTAACGCATATTTACAGAGATGAACCGATGTACGCCAAACCCATAAACAAATTATAATAATAAACAATATAGTCACTGTATGAAAGTATACCCCGCTAACAACATCTTTATCAGTTGACATGTAGAAGGGTGTAGGAAATAAAGATGTTAATGAAAGCTTTTTGTATTTTTTATATACTTATGGAAACTCTGAAACAACTTATTGTTGTCATTTTGGGCAAGTTCACTTATCCCAAACATTAACTTACTGACACTAAGTGGGTGAAATTTCCTAGTTTCATGAAATAGAATTAGCCTTTCTTGAGTAAATCTCTTGCAATTAAAAATGTAATGCTCTGTATCTTCATTATAATATCCACACTCTCAGATTGAATTGTTTCTAAGGTGATTACTGAAGAGATCTGAATTTAAGTTGCTACATTTGTTTCTTAATCGCGCATGAATGATCGAAATATTTCTTTCACCAAGTAAAAATGTCTTTGGAACTGTACGTGATTTATAAAAACGAGTTAATTTAGATTTGAAAATATGTAAAGATGTATATTGTCTGATGTTTATATCTAAATTGTTCCATGCTCTGATACATGATGGTATAACAGAGTTAGCATAGATTTCTGTTCTCATACGTACAGAATTAATGTCATAAGCATTGCGTAGTGCATATAGTGTTGTATCACTGACGGAATCGGGAAAGAGCTGAATGATATAATTCGGTAAGTCCCCATGGTATAATTTGTACATAAGAATTAATTTTTGATAATGTCTCCTATTTTCTAAAGATGCCCAACCTATTTCATTTAGAAGATTTGCAATTGATACAGATCGAGTTAGGCCTGTAACAATCCTTGCTGCTTCGTATTGATTTTTTTTCAAGTGAATCTTTTTCAAAGGCTGTACAGTTATCAAAGAGAATAGATGCATATTCCAATAATGGACGAAGATATGATATATATATATATATATATATATATATATATATATATATATATATATATATATATATTTGATTTAAAGTTTGTCTGTTAAATTTATACTTAACTAATCTCATTGAATTAAGGACTTTAGTGGCTGACTTTATTATGTTATTTATATGGTTATGCCATCTACCATCGCTACTTAAAGTTACTCCTAAGTGTTTATGTTGGTTAGAAAAATTTAGAATTACATTATTGAACGATAAAAGAGGTTTTACATTGTCTATAAGACTAAAAAAATACTACTTCCGTTTTATTGGGATTAAAGGAGACTAACCATTGTTTCGACCATTCATGCAGTTTTTGGAGATTACGATTTAAAGTACTTTCTATATAATCATTATTTTGACTAGTAACTGCTAGGGAACTATCGTCCGCAAATAACCGAACTGTACTTAGTAATGAGTCTGATATGTCATTGATATAAATGAGAAAAAGTAAAGGACCTAATACAGAACCCTGAGGAACTCCTGCCTTCAGGGATTTGATGTCAGAAAATGTAGAATTAACCATTACTCTTTGATTGCGTCCGTGAAGATAGGCTGCTAACCAATTTAATATAGTTTCAGAAAAACCATATTGACGTAATTTAAATAGAAGTCCTTGATGCCATACCCTATCGAACGCTTTAGATATGTCACAGAATACCATACAAGTAGATTTTTTATCATCAAAACCTTTACATATTTGGTTGTAGATATCAATGAGTTGATAAACTGTGGAATGTCCTGGTATGAAACCTGATTGATTTGTATAAATAAGATTATTAGAGTGGAGGAAATTATATATATGTTTAAAAATTATTCGTTCCATTACTTTACCAATACAACTAATTAATGATATAGGACGATAATTGCTTGGATACTCTCTGTTTCCTTTCTTAAATAATGGCATGACGTTTGCAATCTTCCAAGCCTTTGGATATGTACATTCCTGTAATGACCGGTTAAAAAGAAGTGAGAGGGTAACTTATAGTCGTACATGTTTCCTTAAGCATTCGATGACTTATTTGGTCTGGACCAGATGATTTATTAATATTAAGATTTTTTAGAACATCAGTTACTTCTGACTCTTGGATGGTGATATCAGGAAAACTGCATACAGTTTTATATGACAAAACAGGAAGTTGATTTACAGAAGACTCGTTAACATTTGAAATCGATTTTTAATCATTGAAGAGAAGGAAACTGAAAGTAAAATAAAGGAGTTCTATAAGCATAACGAAACAGTGAAATTTTTAAGTTTCGAAGTTTCGTATTAGCGAGCATCATAACGAAACAACGACACTACATACGTACGGGCACGTGTTGTCGTGCGCGCCATTTCGCTTAAATTTCTTTGTTCCTTTTTGTTGCTCGCGCCAGTACCATATTACCATATTTCCAAACGTTTCTTTTTCTCTCTCCCCCCCCCCCCCCCCCCCCCCCCCGCGCCAATACGACACTTTTGAATATAAAAGTTTCTTTCGGTTGCGCGCGCCAGTACTATACTTCCAAATTTTATAATGTTGTTTCGTTCTTTCCCTCACCCGGCTTCCATTCGCATCCCTTCGTTTTGTTACAGAATTAGGATTTACTCGTTTTCTTTTATTCTTTTAAAGGTTTAATTTCAAGAACTGTCCTACTTTAGATTCATAATGACGATTAACAAATACATTTTTTCTTTCTTTTTTCATTGAATTCTTTTGCTTTGATGGTGATTAGATTTACTAGAAAAACAAATATATGGATTTCCACTCAAAAATAAGCTATAAAAAACAACCTTCAGTATGTGTAGATATTATATTCGTGTATGGTACAACATATCGGTTGACAATAGATTCTCTTCAAACATTTTATTCTGTATCTTATTACACCACACTAGCCTTACCCGAATAGAAAAGAACAGACAATTGGCATGTAATAATAAATTCTCATGAAACTGAAAACAATATTCCAAAGGTTTCTTGATCTTAAATATTGAATAATAATGATAATTGATTATAATTCATTTTGAAGCTTTGCAATTTGACATTATGCAGTCTAGCTGCGTTTTCATGCAGCATCTGGTGAGTAAAACTCTAAATTATATATCTCGATATATAACGTATTGTTGTGCGTGACAGAACGAAACAACAACCTTTTAAAGTTTGGAAATTTCGCATTAGCGAGCATGACGTACAGAACGAAAGGACGACAGGGTGAGAGCGCGCGATTTAAAGCCTTGTGTTGTATCTGTCGGCACGCCAATACGAAGTACGAAACGTCCCAAACCAGCCATAATATGCAGCACCGACAACATGTACGTATATATTATAAATTTACCTCAAATAACTATAGACTTTAAACTTTCTTTTCAGAGATAAACTGTAGGTACAGATTTTTACAGTCAAATATGAATATTAAAACGTTTACAAAGAATAATGGGCCTGCATGGAAAACCCAATCTATGCGTCAGTCGGCTATAAATAGATAAACCTCAAATTGGGAATTTATATGTGTTACTCAACGTAATGACACATAGTTTCGGTGGAAGGAAATATTCTTAAAATTACGCCGTAATGATGTAATACTTGAAGACTTTACCTAGATTCAAATTCAACATAGGTTTTAGTATGATCCTGAAATCATTCTTAATATGTTCGAGAGTACGATACATAAGCTATGATCATACTTATTGATTATGTACCCGGTAGTTCGATATATCCGATTTCGTTAAACGTGGAATGTAGATGTTGAGAAGAGAACATACGAGTACAATAAAGTCCGCCTTGAAGGCCGGTCCAGGGGGTATGAGATAAACTGTGACTGCTTAGTGCAGGTGGCCTCTGAATGGAGGTTAAACTTTTGATTGAATGTATTATTCTGAATCTTAAAACAGGCTGATTGCTGAGGTGACCGTTAACATAGGTTGACGTTGCTATGGATACAAAAACTCATCTGTAAATGATTCAATTCTGATATATACATGTATATCCGTAAGCTTCAGAGGTGCTTCGTGACCGATACTTAAGGAGGGGTGAACATTATGTGTAATACGCAACTAAGAAACAACATCATGCTCCTGAATATCCAGCTTTTAAAAATTAGGTCACACAATATACTTATATAAACCACCACACAGAGAGTGACCCGGTATTACACACACACACACACACACACACACACACAGGACTGATGGTATACACTGGCGAACGTCCAATAATCATTGGAGATATGCATGTGTTCGCATTTCTTATCAGTTGGCAACACTCACGTAGGGCATACTGTATTCTTCATGTTTTATGGAGGATCAAACATTGAAATATAAACGGTATTTACAAAGCCACTATCTCTCTATAGGGAAGACTCTCTATAAGGAAGTGTATTGGTACACATTTAACCTATTGAATACACTGTGTATTTAATGCACGCCACGTTATATCAAACCAAGTATTTGCATATCTGGGTGTAAGGAACGACAACTCTACGAAACACTCAATCTCCAAGCAGAGTTGTCGTTCGTTCCTCATATAACATCTCTGCAATGGGCCCAATGACAAGAATCTTGTCGAAACAGAAAACACTTATTAAACGTGAACTTAAGTGTTTTTTAAGGATCAAAGGTATAGAAAGATTGAATAAATACTTTTTGAATCATCATAAAATGTGTGTAAAATATTAATATTGATTGTTATTATGGGAACTATTTCATGCCTTATTTCGCCGATTGGAAAATGCTGCAAACGCTCGTCTGCAAATGTAAATATTTACAGATTTAGCTGGTGAATGTAATACAAGCCGATGTGTAAGAGAGTGCAAAACACTGTTTAATATCAAAACGGCGTAATAAGATAACTAGCCGAAGGTCATGGTCACATTTCACATGTGTATGGTGGCAAGTTACTACCATTTCGCTTGGCGCGTTGGCGGAAATGTATTCAAACCAATGCATTGTCTCCCCGATGATACGGGACATAAAATACCGCTTTGTCGTGCTTCTCTTTTCAAAGACTTGTGGCTAAATTCCACCACGCCAGCTGAAATATCAATTGCAGTTGTGGTTTTTGCCTCGCCAAATCGCCTTGTTCGTGTCACTCAAATTTTCTTTGTAAACCGGGGCTTTCGTGACTCAGTGCTTTTGGTCACTCAGCGCTGTTAGTACGAATATGGAATGCGTGACTAATTTTATGAAATTGATGTTATTTTGTTATACACGACGTGTCAATATCATATATCGAATATACTGTATGTAGATATATTAAGACTTTTAAAGAGCTTATCAAAATTATTTAAAAATGATTATCATTTTCTACATGAATAGAATCAATTTACTTATGACGCATCAGGACTTACTCATATCAATGTTATTTTTATTTGTTTATATTCAAATATTGACAACACTGTGAACCAGAGACCTGACTTATTTTATCTAATCTGTTCGATAACAAAATAAGATATGGAAGGATACCAATACGAACAAGTATCTATCTATGATCTCGTTTGTGTTATGGGACACACCTAAGGTTATTCGAAATTAAGAGATTAATTGTGCCATACAAGTCCACATATTTCTATCCCTTGTCCCCCTTTATTAACTGAACTTTTTCATTTTATTTTTGTATTTTATAGCCGGTGACGGTGCTCCCTACATGAATATTATACTGTAGGATGCCTTTACTTCAAAATGTATATTCTTCTTGATAAAAAAGGTCATGTTTATTACGCTTATATATAGGAGATATTGGAATAGACGATCAACTTTATGTCTACCCCCACCCCCTTTCCTTATAAGGTAGTGGGGCCCTAATGGACACTGTGGAGAAATGAATAATTAACAGTATGGTTGTGTTTGATGCCTAAAAGGACTCTTATTTGCAAAATTTAAACACAATTTTCATCCGGATTTCATTTGGATTTATAGACATTTTTCTTATCTAGAGCTTGGACATTATATAATGTCTCTTTTTGAGAAACAATGAAACTATAAATATCATGCCATCTTCTTTATGAAATAAAAAAAGTTTAGCTATTGATTTTCGTTTAAAAACAATTTAAAGGTAATTGTTAAAAATACATATTAAATGATAGTTTCGACTAAAATATTTTAAGTATGTAATTAAATGCTACCCAACCCACCCCATTTATTTATTTATTTTGCTAAGGGTACCTAGTTCAATACACGTTTTACAGAATTACGAGACTTATTTCAAAATTTACCCAAATGTCTCAATAATAGTATCTTATTCTTTACTGTAATCAACAGAGTTTATCAAGCTTCAAAAGTGGATAAGCCAAACTTGTAAAGCTTTGGATCGGGAATTCATTTATTTAGGTTCTCCATATTGAAATATTAATCTAAATCAATTCCGTTCTGTATCCCTAAATAAGAATTAAATAATAACATTATATGATCACCCTGATTCATGTTGACAAGTTATTTAGCATAATAGTGACTTGACTTGGCTTTTTGAGTTTACCGTCGCTTCGACAGTATTTCAGTCATATAGCGACGTCCAGCTAATTACAGGTGGAGGAAGACCCTGAATGCACGGAGGCATCCGGGTAGAATCACCAAGCACAATAATGATAATGTTGATATAGAAGTAACGGCTATAATGAAACATTTATTAATCAAATACATATATGGTAAAATAATGATAAACAACTACAATGCAAATAGAAATAATGATAACGTATACAAGATAACTTTTATTATTAGACATTGATGTTATAATAATGGTTTTTAAGTTATAGTTATCAGTAACATTATATTGGTGAGGGGAAAGTAGGTGAGGGGAAAGTAGAAAATCTTTGAACTGTAGATATTTCAATGGCATTCGGTATTGGTTTTAATTATTGAATCACGTGAAAAGACTAAATTTACAGACCATAAGAAATGCCGTAAAATTATATAGGATAATAACTTTAAAATTTATCTGTGAAATAATATTCTAATTTGGAGAGATATGTCTGGAATATATTTGTCTTTTAAATTCATTGCTGGATTTGCGAAAATAACTAATGAAGAGAAATCGTTACTTTTTTAGCATTCTAATTAAATGGATTTTCATATGAGCACATGTGACGACCACTTGATTTATTAGAATAAACTACTGTTGTAAACAAGCTTTCAAAGTGGTTCTAAAATGTTCCCATTGTTAAACATTGTTGGACATGTTGGAAAACTTAACAAATGTTGTCATTTTACCAGGGCTTTGATAATGATATCTGTTCCCGATGCTTGTAATAAAAGATCATGGTATGTACCAGTTTACACAATTGTTAGTCATATACATGTACATATAAATTTAATATGTACAGTCACGTTTGAAAAAGTCTCGTGAAATACAATACGAATCTATATATAGAAATGTCAAATTCACAATGCAGCTGCACTTGCTTTACAATTCTTTCGTTAAACCGCAATTCACATTTGGAATTTGGTAAAGGCTCAAATATGAAGGATTGGATTTTCTTTTGAAACACAAATAATGTATTTATTACTTATACCCAGAAATTGATCTTATCTGACCTCACTCAAGTAATAAATGGTGAATTTCCGTATGAGTAAGTAAATAAATATGGTTTATAAGAACACATATGACTAGCCAGGCATTTGAGTGATAATAACACTGTCGTTTTGGTGATTGTCCTTGGGTTAAAGCCCTCGAGCAATTATCGCATAGCTGAGGTAGTCATCACTCAACTGCCCTGGATAGAAATTCATTTTTCGGTTTAATACATACACGAACGATAATTTGGCATTTATTATTTTTTATTAGTCATGACATAACTGGGATATATACAGTCCATCGTTATATATCTAACAGAGTGCCTTACAATAAAATGCGAGTGTGTAAACGTAAATAAAGTTAAACATAAACAAACTCTGTTGTATTATCATGTTTGAAGTATCATTCTTTATTCTAAGAATCTAATTATCGTCTCTATAAATCTTCTTATAGTGAACTAAATGCATTCATCTTCTATATTATTAATACAAAAGTCTTCATCCACCTGTAATTAGCTGGACGTCGCTATATGACTGAAATACTGTCAAGGCGACGATAAACTCAAATAGTCAAGTCATTAATACAAAAAGTAAACTTTCTTCTACATTTTTTTTAATAGTAAGCATATGAGATGAAATTCATATTGTCAATAAATTCACATACGAAGATTCATGAAATAATAATTAAATATTGAGATCTAAGGAAACGATTTATAGAAAGCAAATTTACTAGTAGATTGAACTAGATGTTTTGAATCTAAGAGAAATTATTTTGAGGTATAAATGTGGTATAAACCTTTTCCCTTATAAATGCGATATGCATACGAGTAAATCAAGTTGCCAAGTTCATTCTTATGTAAGACAGGGAAGTAACTGCAACAGAAGACTCACATGAAAATAAATAAGAGTTATTGTTCTTGAACTATTTTTTAATACACGTAAATAGAAAATATATTGGCTTTTCTTGATTTTCATAAAAAAAAATAATAATAATAAAACATGTAGCTGTGTGCTTTATTGTGTTGTTTATTTATTAATAAATACATTTTGTAAATGATCTATTAATTTTCCTTCACACGATGAATATTCAAGTCAAGATCTTTTGAAATTGCTTTAACGGTCCTTTACGTGGGGAATATTTACGAATAATTTCCATTCGAAACAATAGAAACAGTATCAGAGTCTGTCTAGTATAAAATGTTTATATGAAACAGTTTATTCACTGAGTTGAGACTCAGTACTGTCAAAATTGACTAAAGTGTTATTTTGGAGCTGTGTGGCTCCATCCGTATATCCGTGCGTGCGTCCGTCCCGTGCGCACTTTCCCTATTTAATTCAGTTTTTTTCTGACTTTTTAACATTTAATGGAGAAAAAAATGAAATAATTTACTTCCTATTCAGGATATTTCTAGCTGGTTGTTTTTTGTGGTAGATTTGGCCTTTTTTCACTATTTTTTTCTGCGGAAGAGTCGACTCCTTTTCTTCCTATTTTATACGCCTATAGAAAAGGGTCATATGCGTCGCCCGACCGGCGACCACTGCTGTTGTTCGCTTTCTTGAACAAACGTGAATTGACCTTTACCAAACTTGGTCACAATGTATATGAGGACTCCGGAAATACAGCCTTTGAATTAAAGTTGCAATACTGCTCAAAATCAAGGCAATAAACACATAAAATAAGGTCAAAATACGAAAATTCAGCCTTTTTTATGTCGATATGCAAAATATTGCCCTTTTAGGAGAAAGGATTAGTCCGATTGATGTCGATATAATCACCGACATATTAAATGACTGTAGGAAATTAATTCTCATCCCTTTCACGGAAATTTTCCGTAGATTCAAACGAATATTTCCGGAATCAATCGAGCTCTGTCACGTGGTCAGATCGGCCCTCGTAACTCATGAATAATCATTAGTATTAGTAAACAAACATGGCGGACCGCAAGCGAGGCAGACCGCCGTTGCCAGAGTCTGAACGAAAACGCAGAAAACTTGAGAGAGTGAAGAAGAGTGACAGACAATACACGCATTTTTATCGGACGTGTGATGTCTCGTTGGACCCAGATGAAGACGAAAAAAGGGTTTAGCACAGATGTGGAAATGGCGGAATTCTTACTTGACGAAGTGCAAAAGTAGGTCATGATACATGTACTACGTTATTATTTTTAACCTTGTTCTTCTTGTGATCAAAATTAAAGACACTCGTAGGTACGACTGATTGTCATAAGCATGAAATGCAACTGTTGAATACCGCATAGCTAGGATTATATGCACGCAGTCACGAGTACACATAGTCTGATGATTACCGTTATTTTTATTTTTTTTATTTTTTTGTTAGAAAGGCATGTATCCGAAATGGTTACAAAGTTGAAACGAATAATTATGTCTAACATCATTTAGTTTGAGATCATGTTGGGATTTTCCCCAACAATCAAAGCTACCCGGTATGTTGCTGCCCATTAAAAAAAAATCAGTAACCATATGATATAATAAGTAAACTTGAAACATTGCATTGTAGAACAATGCTGTTTAATGTACTGTATTTCATTGTTTAGTATTGGAACTATTTTTTTATTATGTAAAACTGATAAATTAATTTAAAGAAATGCATGTTCTTTTTCTTCAAATTATGTTTATATTTATAAAATGTTTTAGGTCAGATGTAAAAGATGACCAGAAGCCATCGACATCCACACCCCATGGTTCTGTAAAGAGGTTGCAAGCTTTTGCACCGGTGTTAAGTGAGATAAGTGCGCCTGAAACCAGCAGTTTAACTGATCAGGAAATGTAAGTCTAGCTTTTATGAATTGGCTGTCAGGTAATTTAGTAAATGTAAAAATTACAATCTTCATGACACTACATGAGTTTAACACCTTTTAGGGTGTAACCTGTACTTATCAGTCCAAATAGATCCCATAAAAAAACAGAAAACAACATTTATTAAAATTGTTCATTGTGTTCAGCAATCCCATTTCTTGTTCTTTTGACTGATTGAGTAGACAAGTTGAATGTAGAATGAATAGAAATCCAGGGTTTTCTTAAGTGGACGCCAGCTTGCCCGTGTTGGGTTAAAATCACCATGGGCAAGTGATTTTTCCAAGGAGATATCCTATCCAGCAAGTTTATTTTCATAAATGAATTTTTTTTTAGTTTTTTTTTATAGTTTTTTTTTTTAATTTTCTACATGATATAGGGGATGAGTTGCTTTGCAAATGCAAATTGTGTTTGATACATGTTAACTAACATTCATCTGAATACTACACATATTTAGTTTTAAACTTTAACAAACACTAACTTACTTAAAGATCGGATAAGCTGTTTTCACTAGGGGCAAGTAAATGTTCAATTAACTTGCCCCCTGGGCAAGTGAAAGTCAAATCCTTAAGAAAACCCCTGGAAATCTACATCAGATATATAAAGCTAATGCTTTTATTTTATTGAAAACATAATAGATTTTATCAAGGTAATGTTGTCATTATTACTACTACTCTTGCTTCCAAAAGTTGAAGAATTAATGTGTGCTGCCCATTTACAACAACTCAAAAATATCTTTTGAAACATTGTTTGGTCAAGGTATCTTCATATCAAATTAGCAGTGCCCGTTTTCTAACTCAAACAAACGTGAATCGATTTTTACCAAACTTGGTCTTAATCTGTCTGGGGCACAATATCTCGGACTAGGTCGATAACCAGCTGAAATGTTTCAGACACTACGTGTTTTGGCTTTTGAATTGATGAAAAATGGTTTAATTAAAAGTGTCCGCTGTCCAAATTGAACAAACATGAACCGATTTTTACAAAACTCGGCCACAATGAATATGGGCAAACTATCACGGAGGCTCCTGAATTGATGAAAAATTGTTAAAAGTTAACAGTGTCTAACTATAACAAACATGGACAAATCTTTACCAAAATTGATCACAAAGTTATATGGTCAGAATATCTCGGCAAAGTTCGAAAACTATCTTGTACATCCCAGACACTCAAGATTTATGGCCCTTGAATTGATAAAAAATAAATTAATTAACAGTGTTCGCTCTTCAACTCTTACAAACATGAACCGATCTTTACTTGGTTACAATGTGTATGGGCACACTATCTAGATCAGTTGTTCAATAACCAGCCAGAATGGCCCAGACCCACCGGAGTTATGGTCCTTTAAATGATAAAAATGATAAATGAACAGTGCCCGCTCTTTTACTTTTACAAACATTAACCGACCGTGTCCAAACTTGTACACAATATTACACAATATGAATGGGCACAATACTCATCCAGGTTCGATAACCAGCCAAAATGTCTTCAGTTCTCCAGAGTTATGCCCCTTCTATTGCTGAAAAATTGCAAAATTAAAAGTTTTCTCTCTTAACTGACAAACACCAAACTTTGTCACAATGTGTATTAGTGCAATATCTCAATCGACAATTGAATTAATCATATTGCAGGACGGGTGTATTTTGCGATAACTCTTGTTTTCTATGCCGAACTTGCTTTATGGCATGCTTGACTACTATTTATCTTTTTTTTTCTCTAGCAGATTTGACTGTCCACCCCATCCCATTTTTGTGCTCTTATGTCTTTCACGGACTACTTATCTTGTGAAAACGGTATGTAATACATTCTCCTTTATCTTATGATGTCTTTTTAGCGACTGCGCGCATATTGAAAATGCCCACTTTATGCTCATGGTACATTTTGTATTCTGTACTTTATATGGGCATCGGTTCCAGAGTCTGGAATCGATTGATTGATTACTAGAGAAACAAACCGATTTTATAGCAGGTTAATCATCGGTAAGATTAGGGCATCCATAACATTTTGCAGATACGTTGCTGTTTCTCATGGTTCACATTTTTAAGCATTCATATATTTCCCTTATCTCGTAGAGATAAGCGATAAAATCAAAATGTCAAACAGTACTGAAAATGTCCAAAACAATATACAATATTTCCTAAGTTGGGGTGGGGGTATCAAAATGCATTTGGGTTTTGATTATCATGTATTAAGTTCATATGTGGATCAATGTATAAAAGATCCCCCACCTCCTAAATACGCCCCTGAGTTTGATCCAGACAGCAAATCATATGAGTTGCAATCTTGTTTCCGTCATTTTTCATTTATAAAGGGGTGTATATATAGCAGAAACAAAAATGACAAAAATGCCAGTTAATTTATTCTGAAGTATAAAGACAACAAGTACCAGCGACCACACATGTTTGTGTCAAAGTCAAATCTATAGCGATTACAAATTAAAAAAAAAAACCCCCTGATAACGACTATTCTTGATTCCTCATAAAGCCCCAATACGCTTTAGCTTTAAATTTACTAAAGAAAAATATTTTTCGTATATTTTATAAGGCAAAACCTCAATGAGGTGTAACTAACATCCAAAGTCATACAGGGAGAACTTTCAGGATTCGTGAACCTCTGTTTGTATCGCGAATATTGTTTTTTTCCGAATGTTAGAATAAACTGCACAATTTTCCGTTTCGCATGCGCAATTTTCCTTTCAGATTTCTGAATATATAATATACTTACAGCAGATATCTCCTCTGCATCATATATGACAATATGATATTTTAGAATCACTCTTATATCAATAATAGATTATATGCAAGAACTATTGTTTCAAAAAAGTATAAAGGGGACAACAGATAACAAAAAAGACGTCCCTAACATACGCTGACGCGGATAAACTGTTATTCAGTTAACAACTATCACTATGTAACTGTCAAGAACTGTTACATTTGGGTATTTTAAGGTAAAGTCCCTGCAATGGTTCCGCTATATTTCGGACCTCATGGCCTTTCACGGAGATAAGGTTTCCTAATGTTTCATTAGGTACTTTGGTTATCTTGGTAGAGGTTAAGTGGTCCAAGACGTAGCGGAGCCATTCAGAGAAAAAAGTGCGATTAAATTCACAAGGCTATACGTTTAGTATTGCTTGTGAAAGTTGAGCCTATGCCATTAAGGAAGAAAGAGGTAATACAGAGAGTAGCATGACAAATATCGGAACTCCCTTTCTTATTTGTGTACTCAGTACAATAGAATATGACCGGCTATTCAGAGAAGTTATTTAAAATACACCCATCGGTAAAAGATGCAAATAATATTAGAAAAGCTGATTAAATAAGTTTAAACGTTAAAAGTTTGTAATATGGTTAACGCATATTATTTATTCAAATAAAAATAGCCCAAGACATTATTTACTGACAGCCAAAAATACTTGAATTTCCAAGGAGTGTTGCGAAATTGAACGTAATTGTATATTGCCACCTCGATTTGTGGGTATTGTTAGAATATAAGAAAATGATTGGGTTATTATATATTAATATAAACAAATAAAGACAAACTAAATAACTGCATATCATATAATACAAATAGTAAAAACATTTTTTCAACAGTAAAATATCCTTTGATATTTAACGGAATATTTAGAGAAAAATTTTACTATATGATGATAGGAACGAAATAAGATAACAGTCATAATATATAATGAAGATAACGAATAATAAGGTAAAAATATATTATACAATTACAACAATAATAATAATTAATAAGGAAAATATCAGATTAGTGTATATATTATTTTATAATGATAATAACGAAATAATAAATCAAGTTATTCCAATATATTTCCATATTTATTTCAAAGAAATCCATAACAAACATACGCTGGTTGAAAAGTTATAAAAAAAAAATAACGAAATCACATATAAACAACAGATAACAGACGATACGTACTTACACAATCAAGGCAAATGTTGATAGAATGTGGCAAACTGCTCGCAGCGGTTACTTCCCCTTATCCGTACACTATGCCGAAGAATGGAGGGGAGATAACTGCGTGGAGATTGAGAATGTGGGTCAGTAAAACACATTATCTGACATTCCTCAGCCATACCAGTAGAATCACATATGTTCACTTACTAGGAGTTGAGTTATAAGATAGAACATGGGTGTTGTTGCTAAATTAAACAATTTATATTTGGACCCTACAATAAGACGTACTGTATTCCGAGGACTGATTTGGGAATAAATGATCGGATAACCGCAAGATTCGGAAAACCGGGAATATTTCTCTTCTCCGCAGGGATTGGACATTTCTCTTTATATAACGGTCACTGTGACAGAGTCGTTTGGCAGTCCGTATGTTCGATCCCTGGTTGCGACATATCAAAGTCGCTTGGAATGGTAGTCGTATATCTCCCTTGCTTGATGCTGTAAGTATTGACAAAGGACAGAGCTACCCAATGTCAGGATAATGTGACTGGTTATAACACCACGCCATTTGTCTAGGACGTGGTATCGCAGTATTGCAGCGCCAGATCTGTCTTCCATAACAAGGAGTACGAGGATTTATCACATGTAAATCCACATTATCACACATATGTGTCTCGGAACTGTTGTGAGAACACTGACTTCCAATATACATTCGCAGTTCTTCTACGGGAGTTATGTATTTATTTTCTTTAAAACATTCACAGGGCAAAATAAACAAAGAGATGAACAGACAACGTCAGTTGAATTTAAAAGATTGGTTGATCCCCCCCCCCCTCCACACACACACACCCGAATCAAAAGGATAAAAAATACAAGCTAATATTCAACAATAAACACAATAAGGTCGATATTAAGTTAAAAAAAAAACTACCTTCGTTTCGGGATATGGACAGGTAAGTAATTACACACTACACCTAATAGACTTTTGAGACCTCCAGAAAAAGATGATAAATTGCCAGGCTAATGGAATTATAAACTGAAATATTTATTCAAACTGTTGGTGAAAAGACTGACAAATACATACCGAGGAAAACAAAACCTTCAACAGTAAAACTATACGACGGGACATACAAATGTACATTTGACATCAAATGTATGATTGTAAATTTTTCTTTAATTTGTGAACTGTCTTAAAAATCACATATTTTAACTTACGTATCCTCTGCACCTTTGCATGTAATGAAAATGTATAACGTTACATAGATATATGATGCGACGTGTTTGGCCTCAAGGCAAAATAAAACATCCATGTCAAGACACTAAAATCTGTTATTCATACCGTCACATAATGGCACATTTAAAGTAAATATAAGTTCACTCGTACACATTTCATATTCAATTCAAAATAAGTCTACATTTTAACATTTTCCAAACAGCGCCAAATTCATTTAGAAAACATGAACACACACACGCTCCAAACATTTAAAAAATAAAAAATTAAATGTGAATATGTATGTAATCTGTGGTGGCTACCCGAACTTTCAATATAACAATAGTTTATTTTCTTATATTCAGTAACTCCGCACGTGTCTTTAGCGTGGTCTATTTCATGCACGTGTCGTAGGTTTTCATTTCTATAGAGAGGATCCGCGCATGTTCCTATTAGTTCTTCAACACGGCTAGTTGCTGCAATTTTGATGACGCCGCAGTCACATGATATAGGGTTATCTTTCAAAGAAAGTGTCTGAAATAAACACAGTTTTGTATCAAGAATAAAAGATATATTTGTGATATTGTTTCTGTCGAAATATATCTTTACACCTTGCGGGAGAGACGAGAAAGCATCAGCGGCAATATCCGAAATGCCCATGTCTTGCAAATATATTGTTCTGGCATGAACTTCGTAAAAGAACCCATCGTCGATTTCCGTAAAATCGTTTTTCGATGCATCTAAAACTTGTAGATGTTTGAGCGATGCAAGCGATCCAAGAGGAAGTGACTCTAAATCAAGGTCTCTGAGCTTAAGAACCTTCAATTTGTCTTCTATGCCTCTGAACATTGAATCCATAAAACCTACACTTAGCTTGTAGCCGTTATTGATGTCCAGTTGACCACTTATGTCTAACTCCTCCAGCGAAGAGAACCCTTCAAACGATTTATTATGCATGTCAAATATCTTATTATACGACAAATCCAGGGTCTTTAACTGCTTAAGTTCCTTCATTGACGAAAAATGACCATTTGGGAGTTTACAGTGATCTAGTTTCAATGTTTCAAGGCAGTTTTCTAATCCGATAAAAGCTTTCAGGGAAATGGTATCCACGCTTGTGTGGCTCAGCTCGATTGTTCTAAGATTTGTCATTGTCAGAAAAGCACCCTCATGTATATAGATAAGCCTTTCGTTGTGGGAGAGGTTGAGTCGCTGTAATTTTCGTAAGAGTAACAAGGCGTGTGGTATCACTGGCAGCTGGTTGTAGGATAAGTCAAGGAAGACAAGGTCTTCCAATCCTTCGAAGGCTCTGTCAGTCATCTTTGCTATTTCACAATGGCGTAAAGACAGGTTCTGTAGAGATGATAGATTCAAGTCTCGGAAGACATACTCTGGAAAGTGGACAGGATAATCTCCATTTCTGTCTAAAGTAAGACTTTCAAGTTCAGTGAAATTATCAAGAAATGAAAGATTCCATGTTTTGCCAATGTTAACGTGAATTAAAGCCAAATGATTCAGCGTTGATTTCAGTGGTAGGAACAATGATTTCGTTAGCATATCATCGTTTTCTTCGATTCTTAATGTCTCTATCTGAAGATCTTCGAACATGTTTGGGTTCATATTATGTAACGATACGTTTTTGAATTTGAAGGTTTTAATCTTATATTTTGATATGGAACTGAAATTCGCCTTCGCACCGTCAATGTCACCAGTGCATTCAATGAAGCCAGAAGGCTGTGTGGACCAAGCATAGCCGCGCATGCAGTCACATGATCCAATATCCGGGCACTCAAAACTTTCCAGTAAATCTACTTCCGGCGCCAAAACAACTAGCACGGTCAGTAATGTCAAAGTTGTTACGTCCATCTATCTTTTTAATCTGAAATGGAAAAAAAAAGACATCATATTAAAACTTGATGAAAATATATTGACTGATTGTATCAACTTCATTTTTCAGTTTTGGGGGAAAACATGATAATAATAATAAAATAAATAAACAAATAAATAAAATAAAAATTATTCCGTGCGTCCGTATGGAATTACCAGTAAGAAGTAAGAATGATTGTGAAATATAGCATTGTTGTCTCTCAGTATATAGATGACTCTCAAGACACATAGCTGAAACTCTTGCAATGCATTTCGCCTAGCAGTCATTTGTGTATATCTTAATCAAATTTGGACCACGGTGCGGAAGAAACAGAACAGACATGATTTGTGACGAACAGACAGATAATGATAATTACGACGACGATGATGATAAAGATGATGATAATTATCATGGCGATTAATATTCCAGTCTTCATAGTACACAGATAATAAAAAGCAAATGATTAAATGCCGAAATAATATAATATGAAACATTCATTTAAGCGATTTTAATCCCAAAATGAGTACAAAATATGATATTTATAATGTGACCTTCATCTGACTGCCATTCATTTCGAACCATTTATACAATTTGATTTAAATCCATTATTATCCTTTACCACTATAGATGGAAAATCATATTTAATAAACTGCTCTCCAGGGAAATCATATTTAACAGTTTTAACATGTAAAAAGTTGTATTGGATCAATGTTTCCGCAGCGGTGTTTTTGGTTTATATCAAGATTGGCGACCGGAAGACAACACACATTTAATATGCGGTATGGAACAGACGAAAAATATGAAACGCTAATTCCCACTAATCTGTAGAAATTTGGCATTGCTGGTTTTATACGAGTCTGTTCTTTAGATTTTAAAAAGATTGTGTTTAAAAGAGGGTAATTCATTCTATGCTTTGGGGGAAAACTGGATGATTTTCATTAGAGATAAATCATATCACTCTCTGCAGAATATAAAATTTTTATCTGAATAAATTTTTACTTGTGTTTAGACCTGGATCTTCAGTAGGCCTTTGGAAATTTAAATAAATATTACTAACAAAATAGCCAGTTCAACATATGACAAACACACCTATAAATGAAAATTCCAAAATATAGGTTACATTTAGATATATGAATAAGGGCGGTAGGATAGTAGGAAATAATTAGAGCATTTCTTTTTGTATGAGCATATTTTCTTTCACTTGCCTTCAGAGAAATACATATTTTCCACTAGAAAGAATATAGATGACTATGCGTAAAAGGATTTATGATTCATACAAAAATATCAAAAACTATCCTTCATGTCTACATTGTGGCGACACTGTAGTATTACCCACCACAGAATATCTAATCAGTCTCATTAAAATCAGATTCAGTATGCTAACTGGATCTGGCCACATCATATAGAGGGTCGTCTCAGATTGACCTTTGTATAAGCCAATCAAATCGGCGGCTACAGAATGGTTCGGTATATCAGGGGGAAGTAACCGCATCAATCTCACAATAGGGTAGAAAGATGTCTAAGTGGCCGGTAGAGAACATTCGCCCTGTAAGTTCAAGTCCCGGACAAGTTGCACATTTTTCTCACCCTGTGACAAATGTTTTACCGAAGTCAGTTTGAAACGCGCTATTTAATTGGTTAAAAATCGAGCACTTGGTATGCATATAAATTACTTAAAAGGTCAATCTGACGTGACCTAAATGCGATGTTGTCAGATCCTAATCGCAGATAGTAGATGAGTGTAAATTAGAATATGATTTAAATGAGATTGGTGCATAATAAAAATACCTAATGCAGTGTTGAATAAAACTGGAAAACGTTATTTCTATGAAGATTTAATAATATATTTCATTGACCTTTTTCATATCTGAAGTTTTAAAACAACCAACCAATACGCCAAGTGTAGATAATGCAAGAAAAAAAATATTACCATGTACCTCGATATTTTAGACGATTTTGACGATATATTTATCACATGTAAATCTCTGAAAGTATACACACTTTATAATTTAAATTTTTTTTTTTAACCTTATTTTAATAAAAATGTGAAAGATGTTAAAAATTCCACTTGAAAGAACGAACTTTCAGGAGGAGGGGATATTTGCAGTTTCTTTGTAAAGCTTTATACATGTATAAAGGTCAAAAGTATCGATATCCGAAAGAAAAGTATCGCGATACGATATCGTGTGTATTAATATCGCGAAATACCGGTAATCACCAGTAAATATGTCCCAAACCCCGATATCTATATAAGTGAGGAAGGATTGACATTCAATGTTTTTTTGATAAACTCCTCAAGTTATATAAACCTTTACTTTATTCATTATAGAAGATTTAAACTAAACGTAATAGTTTTCAACATTTGCAATCAGACACAAAGCGAGCAACACTCGGGTCTAAATTTCAGCGCCGTAGGACTATTCCAGACCATTAAACGTGACACCCAGTTCTTTTATATTGCAGCACAAACAGTTAGTCTATTACTAATTCAGCGCGTGATCTGGGTGTTTAACTAGGTTGCCTCTCCTCCTTACAAAGAATCTAAGTGAAGACAAAAATATAGATGTGTTCATTCTAGCCTGTACATGTTGTTAAACAGGAAACCGGCCCTTGAGGGTGATACTATTCTCGAAGAAACTAAAACAGAATTAGATGTTATCTCACAGAACCTGTAAATTTTCTCCAGAATCCTTATTTGACATTCTGGTGGCGTTGTTCCATCAGAAAGGAAGCGGTCTACGAATGGCAACAATGCGGTGTATATTGATATTTCGTAGTTCTGTCTTTTGTTTACATGCGATTTATACGATTAAATGGTAAGGCAATTAATAAGATATCCTGAAGTGCCTCATTTAAGGCAACTTGCTTAAAATTTAACTCCTAAACTTTGTGACAAATTTTAAACTTATACTTGAAAACAGAAAAAGAAGGACGAAAACAAAACATTTTTATTAATGTTTGCTTTAAAAGCTCCAGGCAAAGTTTATCAATAATATTTGGACTTTAAAGTATATTAAGGGA
Organism: Solen grandis; assembly: GCA_021229015.1. Classification (NCBI taxonomy): domain Eukaryota; kingdom Metazoa; phylum Mollusca; class Bivalvia; order Adapedonta; family Solenidae; genus Solen; species Solen grandis. The sequence continues at coordinate 16,144,791 of CM037793.1, forward strand.
GATATAATTCTGCCTCACTGTGAAATCACGCCATGGGCGTGACCATTATATTAAAACCAAATCACATTACATGTATTCAGACACTACCCTATGTTTTGAAAACCAAGCACAAGGGAGATAAGCCGACATCATTTTAACTTACGACTTTGACAAGTCGCGGCCGGGGATCGAGTCAGCGTCTGTGCCTATCTGAGTATGTCTCCTGATAGAGAAGGAACACTTTTCCCCCTTTTTAGCCATGCCTTGATCATGACAAACCGAACCTATTCTGTAACTTTGTGAACAAGAAAAGCACTATATCTGTCAAATGTAAAAGACAAGTACCATCAAAGGACTGAGATTCCAAATATTGCGTTACGCATAATCTGGAACAGCAAAGGAGAAAATGTGGCTTGTAATTTGGAACCGTTTTTATTATTGATTTCCCTCATGGAATGGATCTTGTAGTTGTGATGACCGAACGACATCATTTTATTTTCCATATTCGTAGTAGATTAACCAAGGACAAGTTACATGCCAGAGGTATATGAAATGCTGCACGTCACTAGATTATGTCACACAATTTCATTTATAGTATTATCATTGATTTTTTTTATTAATGTATGGAATTATATTTTGACCAATGGGATTGCAGTATTTTTCAAAATGTTCTATCGGTTTAACTCGTTAAACTACTTGGTTTAATGAGTAACCTAGTATATACCACTAATCTTTGTGCGCATGCGTGTAGAGATGGACTTGGATAGTAACGTCAAAACATAATTCCATACATTAAGTAGGTTAATGTTTGTTATCGAGCATGAGCGGTTTAATTTGTTAAACCATCGATAACAAACATTAACCTTTACATAATTTTTCCCCGCCTACGCAAACAGGTGAGAGTATATCTTGCCCGCTTGAGGGCATTGAATTTGGATATCCGGTATTTTCATTTTCGCAAAAAGGTAACAATATGTTGCGTTGTAAACAATATAAAAATGACTGAAAAAAAATCAGCCGGATGATTAACATATGGACATAAACTAACTTTTATATTTTCACTATGCTCTGTGTATGTACATAATGTAATTAGTTGAATAAATGTTTGGCATTTATTGTTATGTGCAGGACTACTCCCTGAAATGGTTCGAAAAATATTGTCTCTTATCTTAGCTGATATCCACGTATTTCCAAAATAACTGAAACAGTGAGAGACAGAAAGTCTCCGTCGTTCTTGTCAAAAGCTGGAATGATATGAGTCATGTGTCACAAACGTGACGGGAATGTAGGATGTAGATGCTTCAATATTTGATGAGCTGATACTTTCTTTATCTTCTTTTGCCGCTTCAAAAACTACGGACGGCGACAAAATGCCACTTCCTCTTGGTGAAATATTGCAGCTTAATGTTTGCAATACATATTTCACGTAGATGTCTGTTTTGAAGAAAATGTAATTTCAAAATATTTGAAGAAAATTTTGGTTTTACTTTATATAACTTAGCATAAAATATGCGTCAGATCAACAAGCAAGTTAGATATGATTTGATTACATTGCATTGCAGTTAATACGGGGGTGGTAAAGTATGATTCACGTGTATAGAAACAAATAATTGTATTTCAAGACAAGGGCAAGGAGCAACAAAACGGACAATGCGGAACAGTATGTGGGCTATATTATATATAATTTATTTTTTACTGTTGTAATACTTTCACTATTTTCACTTCGAATGATCATATTTTCGTGATAATATATACAAGTATCCATTGTATTGATTAATTGTTATTAAAAACTCGGGAACACATCGTAATGTTGTTTTTGTCTTTTCGGTGCATTTTTCTAAGATATGCTGTAATGTGTAAGACCTACGGGCCACAAGAAACAAAGCTGTATTTGTTTTGCCTTGTTGCAAAGCTTTTTTTGTTTAGCCTTGTTGCTGGAGCCCTAGACGACGTTGCTATAATATTATCTTTTTTGCTTTCATTTTCGGTTTCGGATACATTCTACCGGTTTTGCGTTACTAATGGTTTTTAGGTACTCGGTTAACTTTCATTAAATATCTAGTGTAATAAAATCAATCTTACATTCCTTTACAGATTATGCATATCACCAGACATCAATCTATAGAGTATACGACAACAACTTTCAATAGAAGATAGAGATAGGATAGTTTACAAACTACACTGCGAACAACCACCTCCCCTGTCGACGTTCTGCAAATTGCAGACCATTTAGCCGAATCATGGCGCTCCATTACAGTTACAACATATTAATGCTTTCTCTCAATTCTCCGAAAAGTTGAAGCAATTATACTGGCATTGCATCATCACAATTACTGCGATATTTTAAATGAATTTCACAAAATCAATACTTGTCGTATATTATATCAGCACCGATCTGTTCCCAATTAAGGCGTTGTTTACTCTAATGTTTAATCCTTAAAATGAATACAATTACGGAGTTGATGCATTGAATGCTAGACCATGATTTCAACATTAAAAATAGTTTGCTCAAGTTTAATCCATGCGCATTTAAATTTGTGTTTTAGGGTTTTATATGAGAGACAATAAATCATTAATGCAGCTCGGTAGAAATAAAATAACAAAGATTTTTAGCTCTCTATTGTTAATGTTGGTGAAGTCTATATTTTTGACGAATTAACTTCGAAGTGTAAGTCATATTGGACTGGAAAAATCCGCAATTTTCGTAACGGCCCATTTCGGGGAAATCGGTTAAACATATTTTAATCCCCCGAAGCAGTTCCCGGTAGCGAAGTTCAGCCTATGAAGTATGAGAGCTTACGCGAAGGGTGAATGTGGGCAGTCATGTAATGGCACACGAAAATAGAATTTCTAAACATAGGTTCAATTCCGTTCGTAACGCTATTGCCTGTGATATAGGTAGAAATTTAAAAATAAAGTTTTCAACTCTATCTCGGTAATGTTGTTGAAGTCCTTATTTCCTGACAAATTAATTCTGCAAGTGTAGGTTACGCTACACGAGAAAACTCTATTTTTGAAAAATGCAACATCGGCGAACTCGGTTAAATATAGAATACGGTACCCTCAGAGCAGGTGTTTGCGGTTCCACGTGACACGTTGTTAAGAAAACATGGCGTCTTCACCAGTTCAGGGTAGCGACTTCTTAAGCTCAGCCTGCGAAGAGTTAATGATATCAGCCAAGTGAAGGCAAATGAAAATAACAAATATAATCAAGGTTCTAAATATAGCTTCAATACCGTCTGTAACGGTATTGCCTGTGTAGGGAAAACCACCCATTTTTTTACAATCATGGATGGTTGCATTGGTTGACATGCGTCTGTAGATGGGTATCGATAGACGTAATACGCACAAATACACATGTAGTTAAAAATCAAATCTTAGTCATTGACCATCTATGAACTAGCTGCTTTAAACCATTATCTAGCCTGTATAAAAAACATTCTCCCTATTTATTTTTTTTACAAATTGATTTGAGCGAATTAATTTTTATATGCACGTACATGCATGCCAAGATCTGCATGAAGGTGAATTTGGGACTGACTCATCTCAACCATTCAAATTTTTGGAAATTTGTTAAATAAAATCATACAAGATTTAGAGCGTGTTTCCGTTTCCCAGCCATGCCTATAACTATAGCGGGATCCGGGTCAGCGGTATGGGTCAAAACTTAAACAGACGTTATAATGCTGATTTAAGGTTCCAGTACTCTGATAATGAAGGAAATTAACCCCCCCCCCCACACACACACACACAAGACACCCGATCTCACTACACACGTATATAAAAGGATGAGCGGAAGAGCACTCCCCAAGCGGTTAATCAGACGAACAATAGAAGGTAGCCGCTTACTAGAGATGGCCGGTAAACGAAGGCTAAACATAACAAAATGCAATTATTTCTTAATATTCAAATTTACCCCTAAATGCAGGTTGATCGCTTAATGAGGTGGCGTTTAATACAGGTTCAAAAGTATTGTGAAGTTAAAACGAGAAATACTTCCTAACGGATTGGAAGTGTGACTTGGAAGAATATATTATATAATGATCGGAAATGCAATACGTGTCTTTGCAATTTAAATACAGTTGTTGATGAGTTCCATTATTTGTTAGAATATAATATTTTTTGTAATTTAAGAACAGTTTATTGTATAAACACTCTATAATGCCTTAGGTTTAAACTGTCTTACGAATATACCTAAAATAATTATTGTTAAATATGAAAACACATGCTAATTAGTAAAAGATATAATACTCAAATTTCAAAATAGATGATATCTTTCTCATTGATACCATACAATATGGTAAACAAAGAATGAACTTAAACGTTCATAGTGTATGCAGATCCCTTACATTAATGAAGATAAGAAAATATGAAAAACGTATATACATGTAGCCTATACAATACAATGTAAATATACAATATATACATGTAGTCTATACAGTACAATACAATATACAATATATACATGTAGCCCATACAATACAATATACAATATATACATGTAGCCTATACAATACAATGTAATATACAATATATTCATGTAGTCTATACAGAACAATACAATATACATGTAGCCCATACAATACAATATATAATATATACATGTAGCCTATACAATACAATGTAAATATACAATATATACATGTAGCCTATACAGTACAATACAATATACAATATATACATGTAGCCTTTACAATACAAGGTAAATATACAATATATACATGTAGCCTATACAGTACAATGCAATATACAATATATACATGTAGCCTATACAATACAATATAAATATACAATATATACATGTAGCCTATACAATACAATATAAATATACAATATATACATGAATCCTATACAGTACAATAAACAACATATACATGTAGCCTTTACAATACAATATAAAATATATACATGAAGCCTATACAATACAATATAAATATACAATATATACATGTAGCCTATACAATACAATATAAATATGTAATATATACATGTACAAATGTACATTATCTCTTACATGAAGCTGTTTCAGACAGAAATTTATATATTTTTTGTTATTGTTTTATATTTTTTATTCATTTATTTTTTGCTACTGCAGTTGATTTATTCTACCATTTTTACTTATTAATTAATTAATTTGGTTTCATCGAAAATCCTCCTATAAAAATACCGCTAATTCATCATCTACATGCACTATAAATTGTATTGCTGTTTGTATTGCTTTCATTAACTCATTTGAAATGATAGGAAGAATGCAATAAAACACAAGTAGCCAAATAAGTAGACGATCACGTGAACAAAACGTTCTGTTACATTAAGATGTGCACACAAAACCATTTAATGACAGATGCTCTTGCCAATTTCTGTAGACGTTTGCATTATTTCCTTATTGAATATCATAACTTTGTCACCTGATGCCCAGTTCGTCTACCGAAAGTAATGGAGATTTGGATCGAACTACAGCTTAAGTGCCAAAAAATTATAGACAACGAAAGAGATCCTTTTCGTTTGTTGCTTTTAATCCCATATCAGAATTCTACCATAAGCTGTAAACCGAATACCGCATGAAACAGTTAAAATAGGCGTGCGTTCCACGAGCTATCTCAAATTGAATCTTCCTCTATTCATTTACAGTAGCCTTTTTGTTAACGTCGGACAAAAAAAATAAAATGACTGAAAACATTGTCATAAATACAAATAGTGTAATAAGCAGCTTTTGCGACGCAATAGAAATCACAAGCAAGTTATAGTTTGTCGAAAAAATGTTCCAAACAATAGTTTTTTTAGTCATTCAAATATTCGGGATATTTCTTAAAACCTCACGTTGTGGGTTCGAGTCTCGACAATGTGATTCGGCCTTGCAGATGGTTTGCAGTAGATCTGAGGATCTACCCGGCTGTCTCTCCGTGTCGTTGCCGAATGGCTGAAATACTGATACTGTGACGGTGCACTCCAGCACACCAACGGAATAGAACTAATTACAACAAACCTGTCTTAAGCGGTCAGTCAGGGGAACAACAGAAAGTGACCGCTTAGCAATGGTGGCCGCTAAACGAAGGTTAAACAAAACAAAATGCAATGGTTTGTTAAAATTCAAACTGACCGCTAAATGCAGGTTGACCGCTTAATGCAGGTGACCGTTAATACAAGTTCAACTGTATTTTGGATGTCAGTCATATTTATGTTTAAAAATTGTTCTTGGTATAAAAGAGTCAGAAAGAAAATAGTTTTAATAAATATGAAGGGGTACATTTAAGATGCAAGAATTGATTGCGTTCTGTCAAATGAGCTCCATAATATTTGTTTTCTATAGTTTAGTAATTTTGTTAATAATTTTTACTATTTCTTTAAAGAATGGATTAAAAACTTTGAGTGACAAATATAAACGTTGTTGTTTTACTTCTTATATAATTTGTATCAAAACAATAGTAACTCATTGATTTTTTCTTCTTTTCCTTATTTCTTTGTCTTCTTGATTTATATGTAAATATAACAGGCTAATAAATAATATAATTATACGGGGTTTGCCTCCACTTTAAGCAACAGGACATTACAAATCATATCTGGTAGGCAGATTCCAACAAACCCTACTGTGTTTCAATCAATAAGCAAATTTTCCTGAAACTACATTCTGTTTCACATCGTCTTTATTGAATGGCAAGCAACTTTTAATAGAAATGTAATTAGAGTTTAACTTGCGTATAGGTTTGCTATGTGGATTTACGATCGTAAAGTCAAACAGTTTTGTTGGCGTTTTAAGCTTCTGGGGTCTTTATTCCCGGTGTAGAAAGTCATTGCATTAAAAGAGTGTGGCCACACCACGTGGTATATGACGTCATTTTAAGCTATATTACAAGCAGCATAATTTGCTTTGATTACAAATAGAAAACTGCGGTAAGTATTTTATATTTCTACACTTGTTTAATGGGATATAGCGCATGCGAAGCTGAAAATTGTGCACTACACAGAAGCCTTAATAGTTTTTTTTTTCAGATGTGCATTCAGGAAAACATTATTAGCGATATGTCTTACGTGTAAGCAAACAAAATTTCACGATCTCGGAAGGTTTTCCCGAATTTTTGGAAAATATGTGCATCTGACAAAAGAATCATCGTGACAAATGTGTAGAGCACATTTTTCCGCTTCGCATGCTCTATATACCATAAAAATTAATAATGAATTAATTAAAATTCTTAAAGCAGTTTACCCTCCTCTGAATCCTCGCGTTAACTTAAAATGACGTCATATACCACGTGGTATGGCCACACTGAATATGGACGAACTTCATTAGAACAAGTCAGCATTTATAATGAAAGGCATCTCGTAAAAAGATTAAAAGTCATTATTTTCAAGTTTTCGTATCCCAAATAAAATATTTTTTACGAAGTGTCTTGGACTTCAAATATCTGAACTTACCGATCATAGCCGAATATAACGGAATGTGCCGACATTGGCCGAAGAAAACAATTCGGCCTCAATGCCTTTCACGGAGATAACCAAGATTTCCTAATGTTTCATGGGGGTACTTTGGCTATCTTGGTAGAGGTAAAGTTGTCCAAGACGTAGCGGGACCATTAAAGGGACTTAACCTTAAATCAATCTGACTTAGAACTATTTTTACAATTTATATACAAAGCCTCTCAACAGTTCACGAGATGGACACGTATTTAGCCTCTATGGAGGTCAAGAAATATTTTCGCCCACAGTAGGATGTGAACCCTAACCATTAGAACAATAGTCACACCGAAAACTATATTTTCTTAATGTTAATCTTTTAAAGATAAATAAATCAGATTTTGAACAACAGATGTAGAAAGTCAAGAAAAAAATCCCCCTCAAAGGACCATCAATATATCAGATACCATCATAAAATCGATTTGGTAACGTCTGCTCACTGATACCCGGCCTCGTCTCAAGGGAACCAGTCTTTCTTTATTCCAAAACGTTTTGCAATGGTCTGGTTCCCTGCACTTATGATTGCAATAGATTACACAAGCCAAGGCATTATGGGAATAAGGCCCATAAACTCTTCATTATCAATTTTAAATTTACAATAATATCACCCTGTAGATGGCGCGGACGTCAAAGCTGAACGCATCAAAGATGAATTTTACCATAATTCCATATGATTCACATTTATGCTTTACGTAATGAATTTGAAAAGTAAGTTAATTCAATGGTAAAGCGAAATTATGTATATCTGTTTAATCAGTTAGATACAGAGTGACGGGGGTAGTGGTCTAGTGTAAGGACATGGGATCGAGGGGTCCTGGGTTCGAGTCCCGCCAGGGACACTGCTAAACTCCTTGAACAAAAACTTTTACCTTGCATTGTTTCACTTTAAATGTAGAGAGCATAATGTGGGCTGCCAGAAGCGGGGTGACAGACTCCCAAGAGAGATCGATAGATCGATGCCTGATGACCAGTGATAAAAGCTGTAAAGTCGATGAATGTGCCCATAGCATGGAACTTAGATTATAAAATACCTTTACTTACTAACTTACTTACTTATAACAAAACAACTTCTATATTTAATCAAGTAGATACAGATTTTAAAAGACGGAGGGAAACAACGAAATGGTTAAATGATTTAGGTTTATTTTATCAGTAAAATACAAAGGTTGGTACTAAATGATTTATATATACATGTGTTTTTGGTGCCTTATTTTAATTTTAAATGGTGGTTGTCGGTGTTACATAAGAAACGTGATAGACCACAATAGGTCTTTTCAATTCCAAAAATATCATATATTAGCGTTGTATAGCCAAACCCTATGTTAAGCGGTGGGTCAAGGGAACAAGAGAGAGTGTATCAGAAATTATTTCAGCCTCAATATCCTCAGAATGTTTGATTAATATTAACACATCACCAAGATAAAAAGCTACATCTGCATTAACTTGATCTATTTCTTTATCAATGGCTTTAATTCCACAAACAATACAGTCATGCAGTCAACATGGCGACTAATGAAGTCAGTAGTCATCCAGCGGAATATTTTTTATTCAAAATTTTAACCCGGCTATCAATTATAGAGGAATGTATGTGTGCTTACACTGTTGTGATACATTCGGAAGAACAACTTAACATATAAACGGTAAGATGCTTACTTAAAAAGGACAAATATTGATTTTGAGGTTATGTTAAAAATATCAAGAGCATAATGATTGTAATAAAACAGATCGAATCTACCTGTTATGCACATTATATTCTTTTGGTGGAAGTTTATTTAATAAAGAAAACGATTTCATTATGCGAATCAGAGACATAGCATAATTCAAATATTTCATTTAGTACTACATGTATACGGTATCTAAAGAATGTACAAAATGGAGTTGTTTTTCTTTAAGATACAAAAATACCTATTCAAACTACTGTACTTACGAACACCTGCATTAAGCGGTCAACCTACATTTAGCGGTCAGTTTTGATATTAACAAATCATTGCACTTTGTTATGTTTAACCTTCGTTTAGCGGTCACATCTGCTAAGCGACCACTTTTGTTGTTCTCCTGACTGACCGCTTAAGACAAGTATGACTGAATACTTTTACTAAGACGTTCATTTTTAGTGCCTTCTACGACAGTTCCATCCAACACACATGCGTGTACTATTATGGCTATTTACAACACGCTATGATCCATCTCCAAAATAGTTTGTTATGTGGATTTCTTGGCCATTCCATTCGTGACAAAATATTCCTTTTAGAATAAGACAATGGAGCAAAATTGGCACACCGCGTGTATAGGAGGATCGTTCAAAATTATTTATTATAGACAATGTCAGATATGCATTAAGGATTTGATGCATGGCATTGGTAAGTATTGTAGAAGTTACATACAAAATGCACCACGAATAACAATTTTGGCAATGAGTACTCTTCGAAATGAACATGACCGACGTCATCACTCGTGTCAAAATGTATATGTCATCACTGATCCTGTCAATCATAGTGTACGGAATATTCCGAAGACCATACGGAGTATTCCGAAGATGGCGCGGTAACACGTTTGGTCGCCAAAATGGGGGTCACCTAAGTTCTGAGTTGCAGAATCATTGTTACAAGGTTTTCCGAACATCTCGTGTCCGACAATGTCATTCTTGTGAATCATTCATTTCAATTTAAACAGTTTCTTAATCGTGAGATGTTTCTTAAACGCTACGCATGTCTATTATATTAGTTTTATCCGAAGCTGCCAGTTAAATGTCTTCTGCCCAAAACTAAATAATCGCTCGGTTCCTCATTTTATGTACTCAAAAAAAAAGTATCATTGCAAAATAAAGTGAGTTGTCAGACTTTGCTTATATTTAATGAGTTATTGCAGTTAAATAATAAATCTGTTTTCATTAAATTTGGTAAATGTTTGTATGAAGCCTTTAGAAGGAGACCAAGCAATAGTTTTTTTTATCATCTATGAAATATTTCACGAATTTCCAATATGGTTGTCATGGTAATTGTTTTACATTTGAAATTCTAATTTATATATATTAGCAGTATACCTTATGTCCATCCTCCAATATCTGTTTTGTGAAATATAAGTAAGATGTTCTTTCTATGTATTTTTTTAAATTTCTTCTTCAAACCTGATGTAAGTGATTGTTGTATTTTCAAAAATGTCCATGTATGTAACTTAGTCACGTTAAATAACTGAATGATGAAATCTGTTACAAGAAACTGTAAAGTTTGCGTGATTAACTATCAATCTATCTTCTCTTATCGTATCTTATCTTAAACGTGTTAATTGTTTAAAATACATTGTTTCATATTCAAAAACTTGAGGTATATCAAATTATAAATTTGCATATGAATATCACGAGGTAAATGGTGATAATTGAATGTGTCACTTACTTTTGGGATAACCCATATACATATGTAAACATACATAGGTAGTTTATTTCAACGAGATTATGTGAATGCAATTGCCATTTCATATTTTCTGGGGTCAAGGCATATAGGTTTAGTTCTGTAAGAGACATCGATTGATGCCTTCATCGCACGAGAGCTATTAGGAAATGACCCACGTGTCATCTGACAGACTGGGGCTGATTCATTCTGCATGATATTTCAAAGTGCCCTGAATATACGTAGACTACACTGTGAAACTCGTTCAGAATTAAATATCCATTATTTGGTACAAGTTAGTGTGAAATAATGAAAGTAAGTGGTGAGCTGAAGTCAGTTTCCATCGATCTAAACGACGGCCACGTGCTAATTTAAGTAGACAAACCTGTTACTGATTAGAGTTTTGGAACCATCTATACGTACTTAAATGTCAATCACTTTCCATCGTTCAGTTACGGACAAGTTCACTGTATATTTATATATATTTATTTATATTTCATCCTACTGTTTTGGTTTTTTAAAACAATTTGAGTCATTTTCGTTTTTACATGAAACAGTAAATATCATTTAAAGATATGCGGTGTTAAATGCCCGGATAATGAGACCACCTAATACGACCAACTGACTGTCGAACTACTTGTGTTTCACTGAACGACTGTGTGAAGTTGGCTAATTTTAAATTAACGACTTGCTTGATTGCGGCACGACATTCACGACATTGGACATTCAGATTTTGAATGTCGCACGCGACATTCACGACATTGGACATTCAGATTTTGAATGTCGCGGCACGACCGACATTGGACATATTTGAATTCGCGGCACGACATTCGCGACATTGAATTCCAATGTTGAATGTCGAGGCCTAATTCAAATTGAATTCCAATTTGAATGTCGCGGCCTAATTCAACATTGGACATTCCAATTCGAATGTCGATGCCGACATTCATCGACAATGTGGAATTTCGCGGCACGACATTCAAAATCTGAATGTCCAATGTCGTGAATGTCGGCGTGACTCATTCAAAATCTGAATGTCCAATGTCGTGAATGTCGTGCCGCGACATTCAAAATCTGAATGTCCAATGTCGTGAATGTTGCGTGCGAGTTTCAAAATCTGAATGTCCAATGTCGTGAATGTCGTGCCGGCGACATTCAAAATCTGAATGTCCAATGCGTGAATGTCGTGCGCGACATTCAAAATCTGAATGTCCAATGTCGCGAATGTTGCGTGCGAGTTTCAAAATCAGAATGTCCAATGTCGCGAATGTCGTGCCGCGACAATCAAAATCTGAATGTCCAATGTCGTGAATGTCGTGCCGCGACATTCAAAATCTGAATGACCAATGTCGTGAATGTCGCGTGCGACATTCAAAATCGGAATGTCCAATGTCGTATGTCGTGAATAGTGAGAGTTGAATGTCGTATGTTGTATGTCGTATGTCGAGCCAACTTCACACAGCCTCACTGAACATTGTTTCGAATATAAAACAAAGCGATCAACTGCCCACGATGGCAGTTTACTCGGTTTGTTTTTGCTGAGCATTATTTTTAACTCTCCAACTAACCTTAATTGCAATGACATTTATAATGGTTTCAAACATAAAACTATAATTAATAATTTCAATAATCCATATATCAAATACATAATACTTTATGGTAATTATAATTTATTTATTCATTTATCTATTTACTTATCTTCTATTTATTAATTTATTTATTTTGTTTATTTATTTATTATAGATTACTTATTCTGTTAATCTACAATAATTTTTTTTTTGACAACTAGGGATGACAGCGAATATCTTATTCGATATTCGAACTTTCGGATGAACGGATCAAATTCGGAATATCAAACTTAAGTAAGTTTATTCTCCGTAATGACAAAGACTTTGTGTATTTGAGCGTAACTTTGAATTGTCCTGAAATAATGGAATTCTGTGGGGTTGTTCTAAATTACTAGAAGCAAGAATCAAGTGCGATAAATTACTTATTGATGAAGACACGCTGTAGGTCGAAATAACTGTCGCCTTGATTAACACAGTATAGGACGGAAACTGGTTTTAAGTGCATACAGACCCTAAATTTTAAACATGACTCGACCTTCTGCTAATAAATGCGACCCGGTCAATAGCAGGCCCATTTTAGGAACAAAATGGAAAGTATACTTAATGGGTTTTAAACCGAACTGAGTTGATGTATCAACAAATACACACTAAACACAAATATGCCGTTTTATCCGACGTCTATATTGATGGATTTCGCGTCTCAATAAATACTCATAAATTCCAGTCAAAACCCACTGATGGAACATTAGTGAAGACAATTAAGTCTTCAGTTTTATTGACTGTTTCAAGTAAATGCTCAAACTATCACAAATGCTGTAAAGCTATCCCTGACCTGCTGTGCAGTAAACAAATTGGATCCTATATAGCGTGACAACGCTTGAAAGAACAGAATGGGAATGTAACTATAAAACAAAATTTTGTGGTAAAAACAATCGATATTTATTTCCCAGAAAATATCGGATGTGATCAAATATTTATTGCGACTAATGTCTTTGGAGGTTCAGTATTCACGGACCGGTTGACAGTCACTTGTGAGATAGTGATTTGGCTCCACTCCAGCCCGTGTCGGTAGTTTGACACACTTTGCTTAATTCCATATGACGAAGAACTCTCTGGACACTTCTCGTTCATATTTCATCAAAAATGACGTTCCGTGTATCGGGGGAATCCCGAGGTTCCAGAGGTGGAGAAACGTCTTGGTGAAATTCCTGGGTAGTGTGATTCCAATGTGGCAATTTATTATTTCATCTTCCGTTTCTATTCCCTAGTCATTTGATGTAAATTGTCATTTTATTTGAATAATCAAACAATTTGCATATGAAGAAAATTTACAGTATTCCATATGTAAACTATACATTTTCCCCCCGATTTCGTCTCGAATTCCTTTACTTTCAGTATTGGCTTCATCAATATTGAAGGGGTTTAAGGGGTTTAATATAACAAGTGACGAGTTATTTTCTATATAAATAGTAAGTCCACGAACACGGCGTTTTTGTTTGCTTTTTTATTTATTTGATTGTCCTTACTAACCCACTAGTATTTGGCGCGTTCCGTCTCGGGATCGGGTAGGTGCCGGTCTGATGCCCGGCTTATCCATATAAAAGACGTAAAAATGGTTAATGTGGATCACTGATAAAAACATTCAGCGTATATATAGAGTGTTTCAAGGAATGGCTGACTCCATTTTGTCAAGATATTGACATGGACGTGGTGAGTTTACAGTTTGACAATATCTATCTCAGATGCTCATGTAAATTGACTAAAATGTGTCAGTGGGATTTGAAATCCAACGTGTATATACATGTACATGATAATTAGCACGAAAAAAGTCTGTAAAGCATTTACGATAAAGAAGCAATGCTATAGATATAATAAAAATCAGCAGCTATTTAAATTTGTTTCCAAGTAACAGTTACAATAAAAAGAGACGTTTTTATTCAACCTACTTTTGTTACTTCTACTTACACATGAACCGCGCTATTGGGGCACTAATAAACAACTGTCGTAGGAATATCAGTGAAAAAGTAGTTCGATGTGTGTGGGCAAAACCTGCACCATCTTTTCGAAGGAAAGATTTTACTGCATGGTAAAACCAGTCACGTATTTCACCAACACTAGCTAAGTAATAGTTTAAAGCTTAAGTAAGATTGGAACATATTCTATTTTTCTAGTTAAACAATTAAGGAGGCGTAAGTAGTTACCATCATACTGGTAAACAAAACTGGTTAAAACGTGAAATATTTTGGTATTTTACTCGGGAGACGAAAATGGTAAAATATGTTCTTAGATATTCAAGTATTTCTGGACACTAAGTAAAATTAATGGAATATGAGCGAATTGAATGATCGTATTCAACCTTTGTAATAGTGTTGTTTAAACGCTTACATTTCCTTCCATTCAGACAGTATATGTGTTTACAGTTAACAGTATAGGACTTTACCAGGGCCCCATATAACCAGCCACTGGAATCATCCATCGAACCGCTCCCACGGGGATATCACTCAACATGGAGCTTTCCGCGCATTGTAATTCTCACAGCGTCCCGTATATGTTTATTTCATTTTCGAAAACAATAGCGGCGTTTCATGAGGCATGCGAGGTGAATGATGAACGCAGGTCTTCTCGTCTGTTTTACGTATTTAGCTTGGAACCAATAATTTTTAACAATTTTGTTGTAATTATGTTATAATTTAATTGCGGAAGAATCTGTCTCTTTGGTGTAAGGAGTATTTGTTGTAATTATAGAATATTTATTCGATAAAGTTAAAGAAAAATGCAGATTCAACACAGATGTCTTAAACATTACATATTAATCAATATAAGATAATGTGTTTATAAGTAACTTTATTAACTCTGATTACATGTAAACTTCATTGCTAACACCTGACACGTTGATACCATCATAAATGTTATGTGAACGTTGTGTATATTTGGTAAGATTTTAAAACTAAAAAGAATTTCACTAATGGTACTTATACGGGTTTAGTAAAGGCTAGCTTGCTTGAAAACTATTGTCTAATTATTTGTGGTATTTAATTCAAACAGTTCGGAAAAAATGTATTCGAACAGGTTTACGACCGCCCCTATAATAGCTCCGTTCCTTATTAGTTCCAAAACGATTAACACCACGTTTTCACACATTTGCTTCTTGCTGAGCTATTGCATCTTTTTTGTTGCATCAAGCACTCGATACATGCGCGGATCCACCGGACGGAAGTGGGACTTATATAGATGGTCATGGGGAAATCCAGCCATTAACATCGGGGGGTGGGGGAGATATGTTAGCCAACTATGAAACTTACCATGCATAGCCAACTATGAATATTGGTGGAGGGGGGGGGGGGGCTTCTTCCATACTTTCCTCTTTTTCTTTCAATATTTTACAGGGGTTCCAACGGTTTTGGGGGGTAGGGGATTCTTTTCTTCTTTACTCTTCGTATAATAGCCAAATCCCCCCTCTGGATCCTCGCAAACAATATGTACATACTACTATACTCGTTAATATGCTGGAATCGAGCCAGTAAAATCAAAATTGTGTCAAACATTTTTTTTTAATTATGGCTTCGCCTATAAACTTTAAAGCATCCACATGATCTCGATTGTAGTTGTGTAAATATTTGTAAATCCAGATTGGTTGCGTATTCCTATATTCATCAGAAAGCAAGCAGCGTGAAATATGTTCGTCGAGGACCAAAAGCCGAACTTCTGCGAAAATTAGAACCATTGATTAGAATGTGAAATGACAGACACTAGATAACCAAGAAGCACCGAACTCTGCTATTTGCATTTGAATGAGCCAGAAAAAAAACAACGCGGTAATACCCACTGAAAGGATAATGATGGTGCTAGGAGACGATTATCTGTTGTTATAATAATGGTGATCAAGCTGTATCCTGAATTTCATGTCGATGCCGTTGAAGGATATAAAATGTCACTTCGAGAAACATTTAGACATTGTTTTCGATTAGGAGATAGTGGAGCATTTCCACATTAAATTCCATTTGTTTAACGGCTTAAAATGCATCAAAGTTGCATTAATATACAACGGTTTTTTGGAGTTTGCTGAGACAATACTTCAGAAAATAAAAAGGCGTACAGCTATGACTACAGAAATCTAAGTCACAGATGACCTGCGTATTATGATGTAAATTCAAATGAAACGCCAATCTTTAGTCCATATTACGCTCTTATTTTAACCTTAATTATTTTTTACGGTCTAGTCGATTTGGAAACAAGTTTTACATCTTATACTTTCATCCATCTTGAAAGTTGCCCCACACATGGAGCAGAGTATCGAACCCACACACTCTCCGGATCTGAAGTTTTGCACGCTACTACTGGACTTACATGTTTAATCTATACAACTATTCAACTATTCTATATTTGAAACTATATCAAAGTTGTTCCAAGTTTTTTTCTTAAAAGAAAAAAAACAAACTTCAATTTTACACACAAAATTCTTCACATGAGGACGGGTGCCAATTAAAACCTTCCGCATATCTGGGACAAAACATTAACATCTCCAACACCCTCAAGAGGTGTCGGTTTTAATCCCAAGAAAGAAAAGTTGACCAGCCTGCTGAAGATGTCCATAGTTCACGGATGAAAGCTCCATGTTATAGCTTTCTTAGTTTTGTGTGTGAAATTGATTTTTTTTTCTTTAAAAACAAATGACTGAAACCACACAATTTATCGGTAACCATCATCAAAATATATTTAAACTGATTTGAATTCAGTGAAAACATCATATTAATATTTGTTTAACGCATTAAAAGCCACAAAAAAAAACCCGTTCACGGTTTGATAAAGTCTATTGATCCGTTATGTTTATGAATATTTTTTAAGTAAACTGACGAGTAAAAAGTAAAAAATATATGATTCTCGATATTGTAATGGATCCTTTGGAAAAGATCCAAGCAGAAGGAAAGGTCAGGCCATCAAAAGTGTATCAATTTTCCACCATAGTATGACTATAAATCCTCACTCTTTCAATTTTACCAAATATTTTGTCTGTCAGCTCAGACGTCTACGTAGAACGCATCTACATGTACTTGTCTCAAGCGAATGGGTGAATGAGAAATTTCCACGACGGTGTTCGGAATGAAAATTAAGAAGCGGGTTTCAAGGGAGTTGTTGCCCTGTACTCATGACCGCCCCGCCCCTACTGTACAAAAAATGTTAAAATCAATGGTGCAGCCTCATGCATTATCGGCGTTCTGGAACGGAAATTTATTGCATCGATACCCCAGCTTGATTTCTGAGGATTTTTATTGAAGAGCGGGTATTCAAGGACTTTTAACTTTTGATGATTTTCAGTAATAATCATGTGGAGTTAGACGCGTATTCGCGTACAGGCAACAACCTGTGGTAGGTGGGGGTTCAGATAGGTAGTTCACGAAGAATGTCAACTTGAGATGTTTTTAATCTTAAACATTTAAGGATCTAGAATGCCCTATTTACTGACTAGTTGCATATTATTATTATTATTTTATATCATTATTGGCATGTTCTAACACTATTTCCAGATTTTTTTTGATAAATATCTTAATTGTGTCCATAAACTCTTTCACACCGATTCAATGTCGTCATCTAAAACGACAGATGAATCCTAAGTCCATTATGTTGCACTATTTTTTTTCGCTAAAACAACCAA
>CM037793.1:16162928-16212928 GCA_021229015.1 Solen grandis
TTATATATCTAATGAAAATTGTCTTGTATGGATGTTATTTGATTTACCGGTCTCGGTTGGCTTAACCGTGCCATCATCGTAACCAGAAATTTGTGGATTTGGTACCTACATCTCTGAAATGGTTCAGCTATATTTCCATTGCTTGGTTTTCAGCACATAATGTTCCAGGACTGCTTCGCCTAGTTCTACGATAGTGTGACTGGGTGTGTGTCGTTTGTCTACGACTTGACATCGCCGCGGAGTAGCCTTATACCTGTTTCATGTAGGCAAAGCTAAAATACTGTGAACCCGAGTAACATACAGACATTTCCTTTTTCAGCTGCCCCCTGTATCCGGAAGTGTTCCCAGCCTTTCACCTATGGTTATAACACGGGTCAGTTGTTTCCATACGCGGAAGTGACTCTCGAAAACTTTCTGCCAACCGTTCATCGTGCCGACCTGCGGGTCTACAACATGCATTTAACATACTCCTGTAGAACGGCGGTGTGTCTGCGTAGCAGTGGCTTGTGTGTTCATGTAAGTGATACATAAATCTTCTCAAACTGAGATTTCTGTCACAGCATAATTCATAAGTAATTAAAAGTATTGAAGACTGTTTTATGTTTTAATTATACCACTTGTACATGTGGGTGTTCGTGAATGTAAATTAGAACTCCTTACAGATAATTTCTTGGCTCCCAGTTATATGTTTTCAATCACAAGCGCGTGGAACCAGATGACCATGAACCAAAGAATGGTTGGAAGGCCAAACAGGCGACTTTTATTTTAAAAGATATTGGTAGTCTAGAAAAACAGGCCAAGTGCATTGAAGTAAATGGTAATGTTTTTCTTTTTTTATTTTTAAATGTTATGAAAATATTCGTACGCGACCTGTCTTAATCATCTCTACCCGGAATGAATTGGTTTGTAGCATGAACGAAATGTTTCAGAATAAAATGAAAACGTCACACAAAGCGAAAGCCCGATTGCTTGGAAGGGGAGACTACTCTATTTGCTGCGCGATCCATTTACCACACAACCTCACACGTTGCATAATAGACAAAACATTTCAATAGCATATTTTGCCTTCATTGGTAACGGAGAAGGCAACATATGCAAATGAAATATGTTTCCATAGCAATGGGCTGGCTTCTAGATTTTTTCGATTAGTACATGTATATTATGATATAATGATGACGCTACGTTGATTGCTAAGCATAACATGTATATCAGAATTTATTCAGTCAAGTTTATGTACCAAATCTATAGATGTAGCTAGAATTCCACCAACAATACTTGGCTTTAAGTATAACTTATAAATTTAGATACTAACTACTACTACTACTAATAATAATAATAATCATAATAATAATGATGATGATGATGATGATGATATATGAATAATTATTTTAAATACTAGAAATACATTTCAACATTTAGTTTTCCTAAATATTTAAAAATATAACAAAGCTTGCATAATTTGTCAAACATATATATTAGCATTATATCAGGTATACAAATTTAATTAAATACGCCCAGTTTTTACATATAATTATTTAAGCTAATAATATTTAATTATAAATGTTTTTCCCCTTTTCCGACATATATTTTATAGTCCCGACACAAGATAAGTTACTTTCCGTGAAACTAAATGGTGAAACAACGTCTTTCGATTGTCCCAAACTCTCGATATTCCGAGGACATCATATCCTAACGATCCTCGAAGAATTGTAGTTAGGTTACTTTTCATAGTATATGAAGCCGAAAAATGCCCATATATTTCAGTTTGATAAATCCGATGTTTGATATATACTGTTTCATTTATCCGATGTTTGATATATCCGTGTTTGGTGTTCTGATGTTTGATGTTTGCGTACTTCAAACCAACAGTTACTTTTAAGAGTCAATATCTTGTTATTTTTCTTTACAACTGAAGAAATATAAATACGAATTATTACTACTGTAGATTGATCCCAACAGTGTTATCTGCATGAGTGATACATAAATTTACGTAAATCTGTGTATCACGATGCTTATACATGTAACACTATTCGGATCAATCTACGATTTAATGATCCATTTATTATATACCTGCTTTTCACTTCAAATATAAATCATATAAATTCTTAACTTTGCATTTATTTTCAAACAAATCTACATTTTTGTACCATCAAACAACAGAGAACAAAAGAAATATTTTGTCAAGGTTAAAGGACATAAAGAAATCCGGTCATGTTCAACACAGCTCGTAATAATATGCAGTGTGTAAACGACTTTCGTTTTCAAATCTGGCGTGCGTTCACTATGCCAAACCGTATGCAACCGGTCGCTTAGTTACAGTCAGCTATGGAGTTATATTAGGACCATATACCATGCTATTCACGTGCATCTTATGCAGTATAAATGTAGACGTGGACATCGTGGTTTATGGCACCGAGGCAGGTTTATAGCTGACTGTAAGCTTACGGTTGCATACGATTCGGCATAATGAACGCAACATAGAACAGGTCAACATAGTGACACATCCACATGTGCAGTGACGTCATACAAAAGTAGTTCCATAATCTCAATCTACAAGCAGAGTCGTCGTTCGTTCCTCACATAACATCTCTGCAATGGGGTCAATGACAAGAATCTTGTCAAAACAGAAACATTCATTAAACGTGGATTTAAGTGTATTTTAAGGATCAAAAGTATAGAAACATTGAATTAATACTTTTTGAATCACCATAAAACGTGTGTAAAATATCAATTTTGATTGTTATTATGGGAACTATTTCATGCCTTATTTCGCAGATGGGGAATTGCCGCAAATGCTCGTCTGCAAATGTAACTACATGTATTTACAGATTCAGTCGGATAAGCTTTTTATTTTCATATTTTTTTTTTTTAATGACCATTCCGGTAAGGTTCAGTGGTGCTGTTTATACATATTTCACAGTTTATGGAGCCTATCTAATCGTCCTTCAAATTAAATATTTGATCAACGGTCTGGAAGACGTCATTTATTTGGAACTACTTTCTGAGCCTACCACAGAGGTGAATGTAATGTAAGCCGATGTGCAAGAGATGTCATATTCTATGCACATAGAAATATGTTTACACAAGATAGAGACGTTATACAGGTTAACGTTGGGACCTTGATACAAGTTTCTGTATTTTTGCTGTAAGACACAGATTGAAAATGCGTAGTATCATACATAGATATGTACAATAAAGATGTTTATCAACTGCCCGATATTGTTTTGTATACTATCGTAGTAAAGGTCCATTCCACTTGTAAATAAAACCAACATATCGATTTTAATTTACGCTTTAAATTGATACATGAACATGTACTGCTTTTAATTAACATATGGAAACACATGGAGGTTTAATTTCCAACTTAAATCATCAGCTATTATTTTTTATCAATTTCAAGTCTATTTCGGAACGAAACGTGTGAAAGAAACTCGAAACAAGTTGTCACTTGTATCGAAATTAAATACAACGGTAAGATTTAGTGCAGCTTTATCGCTGTAAACTAACTTAAGCTCCACATTTGGCATCGAAATTAGTTTTCTTGCTGCTGTAACGAACAATTAAAATTCTATCATATCGAATAGTTCTCCTAACGTTGTTTTCTATTTCTCTAAATATTTAAATTTAGAGCATAAATATGAATATTTAACTATGGGAATTATATGTTGCATTGTAGTGTATTTGTAAGCTATAAATGTTGTAAACAAAAAACTTGTTAAATAACACTGTTTCAAAAGCACATTTATCAAATTATTTAATATCCTCCATATTACAAACTAGTAATAATATCAGAGAAAAAAATTAAAAGGCGCAATTTTGTATTAAGTAATAAAATAAATATTTGTGGCTATCGATTTGGTTAATTGAAACTTCCGGTAAAAATATGTGTGTTCAGTTTAACTACTGTTCCTTTCATTTATTTATTTATTTTATTTTATTTTTTTAATTTATTCATATCAAAATACTAAATCAATCGTAAATATTGACCGTTTAATTGCGATAGTCCAATGAGCTATCCGAGTGTCGAGCCTATTTCGAGGTTTTCCCAGTCCCTATGTGGAGAAGCACATATACAGAAAAAATTTAAAGCATGAATAACACTTATTTTTTCAATATATGGTCATATTAATATCATTCTCTTATTAAAGCCAACGTGTGCGAAACGCAGGAAGCGAGACAAAGGTGAACTACATTGGGATTACCCTGATCCGATGGTGGGCCCTGACATGCCCGGGGACACAGGGGGCCCTACCCTGGTGGGTGAAGGTGAGTCTGGTCATAGGTATTTCTCTGAGACATTGTCAAATCTCCTAAACCCGTCATGACCCTCCTTATAGTTTAGACGGGTTCAAAGTCACTAAAGTAAAATCAAATGACAGAGTCCTACTGTTGTGTTAAGCATAAACTGGAACAGTACAGGAAAAAGTGTGGCTTGTAATTTGGAACCGTTTTATTGATTACCCTCATGAAATGGATCTTGTAGCTGTGAGGGCCGAACGACATTATTTTATTTGCCATATTCGTATTAGATTAACCAAGGGCACATTACATGCCAGAGGTGCGTGAACTGCTGCACTTCACTGGCTTACGTCACATTATTTCATTCCTAGTATTTCATTGATAATACTTCCCGCCTACACAAACAAGTGCACGTATATCCTGCCCGCTAGAGGGCGTTGAATTTGGATATCCGGTTTCGTCATTCACTATGTTGCGTGAATACATGAACCTATTTTGTGACCAGCTAGTCAGACAATAAATATCTGCTAGTCTGCTTGTAGTTTCGTCATTTTTACTTTCTTTCTTTAATTTTGTATGACATTGCACGTTGCCATTCATCATTAATTTATGTCAACGAATAATAATACCTGTACAAAAGACGTAAAGTCGTACTGTTATAGCTCCCTTGCTTTGCGCTCAGCATATAAGGGTAGTTACAGGATTGATTGGCCTGGTGTCAGGATAATGTGAGTGAGTGTGGTATCATGCCACATGTCTACGGCGTGATACTGCAGCGTGACAGCATTATATCTGCCTCAAGTAGACATCGTCTCCAAATGACAGAAATACTGTCAGTGGGACGTTAAACCCAACAAACAAACAAACAAATACCTGATGCACAATATTATTTATCTGTTTCGTTTTCTGCAATATAGATAAAGAAAGAATCCATGAGCAACTACACAGAAATCCACAAGATTTTCCACAACAAAAACACCACAATGAAATCTGTATGAACAAGTCCGTTTTCTGGGCTATAGTTGGAAGGTAGGTAGAAAGTTGTTTGTTGGTCTGCTTGACATTGCATACTGGATATATCACGACACAGACGCGTGACACGATACGTCATCCTGTCACATTTTACTACCTCGTTGGGACATACCTTTATTTGATGTAGAAAGGAAGATTTACTAAAATAAATAACAAATTTTGAATAGTTTGGGTACTTTTGCAGCTGGCCATAGGATCGGACCCTTCCAAACGTGGAGTCACTTTAGCGTGGTGGTTAGGATATCACAGATTGGTTAAATAAACGGAATTACATATAATCACTTTAAAAAGTGTATTCTGTGATGCAACGATATCTGATAGTTTGATATTGACCAGTAGAATATCAATCAGTCATAACAGAATTAGAGTGATTAAAGTTTAACCTGTGTTAAGAAGCACCTGTAAAAACTGGCAACCTTTTTAAGCCATAACCTTTCATCTTTATGAAATACATTTTATCACAAGCATAACCTCAATTTTGCTGCCACAAAACAACCATTTTTCTTCTTCCCTTGACTGACTGCTTAAGATGGGTTCTACTTAAAAAGCCCTGTAATTCTGCTTTATGTTTGCCATACCAAGAGTACATGCTCGGCCACGGTGACACACATGATTAAGCGTTAGTTTAATAACGTGAAGCATACTGTAAAATCATTAATTTTCGTTGACATTAAATTTCCTTGATTATGTATCTAAGTGAATTTTCGTAGGTACATTTATTCGTGGAGTAATGTTTTAGAAAACGTGAGGTCTATATAAGAGAGAAGTTTTCGTGGGGATTTATATTCCTGGATAAAATGCTCCAGGAAATATACGAAAATTAGTGTCCGTCAAATATTAATGATTTCACAGTACGTGATGAGGCATTCATGCTTTCTAGAGCTCGGTCGATGGTTCTGCCATGCTCAATCTGTTATCAGCTGGACGTCGCTATATGGCTGAAATACTGTCGCAGCATCAGTAAACTATAGCACAATATGCCCTGAAGCTCGGGCTTCTGTGAAGACAGAATCAATAAGGACTTACTGGTAATGTGCTTAAGTTCATATGTTTTCATACATATTTCCTTCAGTTGACCCTAATGCACCATTACGTATCAAAACAATGGCAACTATTACAATAAACCCATGAAGAATCTACCACTTGCACGCTATACTAAAAGCATGTATAAATATTATATAAACTTTCTGTAGCAGATTTGTGACTGAATCCTCATGGGCTTTTTAAAATGTGTTCTAATCTGAGATAGTGTATGTGTTGTTTCGATTTTTTATATGGAATCTAAGGTAAACGACGGAATATTTGTGAAACAACGGAAAATATGCGCGCTTTTCCTGTAAAATGATTTTGATCTCACCACAAGCGACTTTTACTTGATGGTTTCTTGTTCGGGAGTGGACATTTTGAACACCTGAAGACACGCTTCATTCCTAGTGATTGTTCGTCAATGAAAAGATAATCAAGTTTATAAAGTAATCAAAGATGTTGAAAATGTCGTGCAACATCAAAGGCACCAACTAATTAATAAGCTGAACCAAGAAGCATAATAACATCAACAGAAGAAGTATGTTTATATTCTACTTTCATTTCAGTGATTTTGGGAAATTGTCACCTTATTAGATAAGCATAATAATGAGGGCTAGATTTATGCATAAGTTAAAATATTACTTCTTATGCATAGTTTTTTCATCATAATTATGTTGTTGTTGTTTTTTAATCAAATTTTATTTATTTTTGTAACATCACTGCAACAAATGTGCAACATCATTTCACAACACTGTACGCAAGCCTTGCAGTGCCGGAATCGGACCGACATATGTTATTTTTACATCGATTACGAACAAGTTCTTACAACTTATATTAATCACTCTCGATGGCTCTGGTGACGTCGTGTGAGGTCATTATTGTGGAAGGAAACCGGGGATAACCCAAGGGCCTGGGCGGGGGACCACTGTACCTTCTCTGGTACGTTACCAGGAACCGAACTTGGGACGCATTGGTGAGAAGCGAAGCGCGTTATCACTACGCTATCCAGGCACCCAATTATTGGGGTTGATGTGTTGGAATTAACTGTCGCTTCAACATTAGCAATGTTAAGCTAACCACGGGCGGAGGAGGACCCTGAATGTACTGAGACACCCGTGTAGAACCACCGACCACAAGCCCTCTATAGGGCCTCTGTTGATGATGTTGTTTGTGTTATTGTTTGCGATACAGGTGGAGGAAGATCCTGAATGCACGGAGGCATCCGGGTAGAACCACCGACCACAAGGCCTCTATAGGGCCTCTGTTGATGATGTTGTTTGTTTGTATTATTGCAAAGATATCGTCTATTATTACATAAATTATGGCTATATGTGGTTATTTAAGGGTTCTAACTTTAACTTTGTCACTAACTCTTAAACTAACTCTTAATTTGGAGCCCTTGACTAGTTTCTTTATTTTTATTTATTTTTTTTTTTTTTTTGTGGGTGGGCTTCTGTTTTCCTAAGCAATAGACACAAATCCTTCGGTATATATCTGTCAAGGACTCCACTTTTTTTAATTCAAGCGCGAAGTTCGTTTATTTGAGTGTTCAACGAATTAATATATATATCGAGCTGTATATATATATATATACAATATAAACAGATTAATACAACTTGAAAAAAGAAATACATCTCGTACGTCTTCCTCAGTACTACTCACATTATATATATATATATATATTCTTTATTTTGCTCTTGCAGCCTGGTTGTTTTCAACTTTGTGACTGTTTCTGTCGCATGTTCCTTTTTCGTCGGTTTCCGAGTCTGTCCAACTTGTCGTCTAATTTCCTTATGTGAAGATCGAAGCCCAGTCCGTGACACCGGAAGTTTGGAGAACACTATGAAGTACGGAACTAAAGTACGCATGCCCTGTAGATCGAGGTCATCACTTGGTGTCTAATTCGCCCTCGCCAAGAGCTGAGGAATCTATCTGAGAACCTATTTTTAAACAGATTTAAGTATAACGGTGGTACAAGCGTTGTTTATCAGGGCTACTACATACACTTTGTAAAGATTTACACTGTATTGACTGTCTACTAAAATATTTTACTCTGTGGTTTGTTTCTTTTTGTTTTACGTCTTAGACTTATTCTTTGGGTATATCCATTTACATGGACGAAGGAAGCTTTATGTCCACTAAAATGCTAAACTGATATCCCTAAGGCATGAGAAGGCGCCAAGGACCTGTAACTCGTTCACACACTGAGGGTAGGGTTTTAAGAGTTATGTCCCTTTAAGTGATGTCCCTTAATTCCAGGGAACCACGTGCACTACGTAAGTAGGGGAGTTCATAACATATAAATACATGCGTTCGTTATCGTTGGGATTGACAGTTTATCAAATCAAAACTTATATGATTATTTTACTCAAATATGAGTATCATACTAAAACCCTTTTTTGAAACTAATGGGTATACATGTAGTTTGAGTATAATATGAAAAGCATGCTTAAGTAATATTACATTTTTTTTTCAATATACGGGGCCGGGTCAACCAGTCCTGAAACTACCCTTATATGCTTAGCATATATATGCAACTACGTAGGTCGCGGTCGAGTATCGAATCTATAAACACCCCGCTCGATCTCTAGATGGACACTTAGATCACTTGAGCACAGAGGACGGTAATTTTTTAAAGGGTTAATACGGTGAAACAGACATGGTATGGCATCTTGTTGAAACGAGAAACGATCCAGAAAGTGCGAAAACATTTCTTGTGAGAACGAGAATCAGACTTGTGGGAATTATATTTCCTATCAATACTGCGCTAGAAAGCATTGAAAGCAGATTCTGTTACCTTTTAAATAATATATTATGTCTATTTAGAAACACCTTATCGATCATAATTTTGCTAGGCTTAATTTATGACCTGCTTATTAACTCTTAGAATGGTCCTCTTTGTTAAAAGCAGAAAAGTAGGCGAAGTTTAAGGTGATCCGGTTACAGATACCCATTGATGATGACATTTGATTACATGTATATTGAAACTTTAAAAATACTCGGCGCTGATGGGGATATGAGTGGTGGAGAATGTAGAACGGTTTATAATGTTAAGCGTCCGCTCCATCGAAAACATTGTAATGAAGACGGTGAAACAGACCTATAACTTATTGTAAATGTTTATAACGCCCGGCTCGCATCAGATCTGATTATGCATCTATGAGATTTTGTTTTCATAAAACAATTTTATGTTTATCAAACGTTATTTCCGTATACAGAAAGAAACTTGTGATCTCAATAAACTGTTACATGTGCGTAACCCTATCCTTTAGTACATTTGTATAGACATTTTCTACAAATAAAAATAGTAACCATCCATGAAAATGTCAAAAGTGAGGTTAGACAGATATTTATAAAAACACATCCTATTTCATATCATGACTCGAGCTACACAGTTACAGGATATTGTAAACTGAGAGATAAAGACTACATACTGCAGAATGTTTACCTGGATAGGCTTAGACATTCAGCGTGTCTGTTTTGTATATATGTAATATCACCTGTTTAACTCTTCCATCATTGATTCACCATTTTGTTTATAGCTTAGTAAATTGTTTGAAATTGTGGCGATGTAAAATATAAGAGTATCTGCCCTCTTTCATTTGACAGTCATTCCGTCTTCTCTTTATTCACCCCATGGTGTATCAGAATGAGGACTGCCTTAATTGCGTTCCCACGAAATATAGGCTTTATCATCATCATCATCATCATCATCATCATTTCTTATCAAACAAGTCAAAGACTGCATCATAAAATCTTACTAAACACAAGTAATATGACTTGACTTGACTATTTGTGTTTACCGTCGCTTCGACAGTATTTCAGTCATATAGCGACGTTCAGCTAATTACAGGTGGAGGAAGACCCCGAATGCACGGAGGCATCCGGGTAGAACCACCGACCTACCGCAAGCCAGCTGGAAGGCTTCCTCACATGAAAACCTGAATGACCCTGCCGGGTTCGAACCCACGCGGCGAGGGGCTGAGTGACAAGTAATATGTGAAAGTGGGGGTCATGATGGTAATGATGATGAATGCTTGACATATGCATCACGTAATGATGATGTCGATGATGATATTACCTAATAGTGATATGACGATGAAAATTTAATATGTAATCATGATATAGGAAAGGTATTTTAAATGATGATGATGATGATGATGATGATGATGATATATCATTAAAGGTATATAATTATATATTACTTTTTTAACACCGACTCTCTCTCTCTCTTTGTCTAAACTTTATTACTCATACTACTCAGGAACGGAAGGATGAGGGTTCGAAGCCCCGCCTTTGATTATTTCATGGTGCGCCAGCACGGGTATTACACATGGACCACTGCACTGAGTGTTACGAGATAAAAGTTAGATTTTCAATTTTCAATTAAATATTATCGAAAATAGAAGTACTTTTTTTACTAATTAAAAGGTGAATTATACCCCCACATCTGCCTAGTCTTCATGTAATGTGAGAGTTAGAAGGGGGCGTGACGAACGTGATGGGGAATTGTAATGTGAGAGTTAGAAGGGGGCGTGACGAACGTGATTTCTATATAACCCCACCACCTCTGTGAGGCGGGGTAGGGTAATATGTTCATCTAAGAAAATTATTTTGTGTTCCAAACAGTGTGTGATAATCTTATATGAGTGTGTGTTTGAACGAGCATGTAAGAAAGCAAGAGAAAGAGAGACAGGGTGTTTGAATGCGCATGTAAGAGAGAGAGAGAGAGGGGGGGGGGGACGCGCAAAATTGATACACGTGGTATTGAGCTGCATGTTAATATTATAGTCACATTCATTTTCTGTATCAACAAACACACATACATGCATACACACTCTATAGAAATAAACTCAAACCATTTGATGTAAAAGGTCTTTTATTTTTTCATATTTTATCACAGATTGCCAATGTATAACTTATTAAGACATGTATGGAACGAAATATACTACAATGAAGCTGCCGGTAGATGTCACAGTTTACATACGTTTGGTCTCATCGGTTTTTACAATAAATAATGTTTTGAAATCTTTGGTGTTTTGATTTTAAAGTCTTTCTGGAATTTGTTTTGCTTATGCTTCTTCTTGCTCTTCCTCCTCATCAAACTCTCCCTCCTCCTCGGCGGTGGCGTCCTGGTACTGCTGGTATTCAGACACCAAGTCGTTCATGTTGGACTCGGCCTCAGTGAATTCCATCTCGTCCATACCCTCACCAGTGTACCAATGCAAGAAAGCCTTGCGCCTGAACATAGCAGTGAACTGCTCGGAGACGCGCTTGAAGAGCTCCTGAATGGCGGTGCTGTTACCGATGAAGGTGGCGGACATCTTGAGACCACGTGGTGGGATGTCACAGACGGCAGTCTTGACGTTGTTGGGGATCCATTCAACGAAGTAGCTGCTGTTCTTGTTCTGGACGTTCAACATCTGCTCGTCGACCTCCTTCATGGACATACGTCCACGGAACATGGCGGCGACGGTCAGGTATCGGCCGTGTCTTGGGTCGCAGGCAGCCATCATGTTCTTGGCATCGAACATCTGCTGGGTGAGCTCGGGGACAGTCAGAGCTCTGTACTGCTGGCTGCCACGGGAGGTCAGAGGAGCGAACCCTGGCATGAAGAAATGGAGACGGGGGAAGGGGACCATGTTGACGGCCAACTTTCTGAGATCGGCATTCAGTTGACCGGGGAATCGGAGGCAGGTGGTGACTCCGGACATGGTGGCAGAGACAAGATGGTTCAAGTCACCGTATGTTGGGGTGGTTAGTTTCAGGGTCCTGAAGCAAATGTCGTAGAGAGCCTCGTTGTCGATACAGTAGGTCTCGTCTGTGTTCTCGACCAACTGGTGGACGGACAGTGTGGCGTTGTATGGCTCAACAACGGTATCTGATACCTGAAAAGGAGAGAATTTGAAACACCCATTAAGAATATGAACATCTCGGTGCTTTTAAATATGTCTTCTTTTTATAGACAAAAATATCAGGTATATTTTTTCGATCGCGAGGTGGTCTTTTTTGCTTATGATTTCATTGAATTTGGAATGACAAGGGCACAATTACATGTAATACATGTAATTTTTGCTAGTGACTCGATCATAGAAAAATGATATTGTGTAGATTGTTTATTTTGTATGATATCTAATAAATCTAGAGTTAAGAGAATGGCATATATTTGTACTTACTTTTGGTGATGGCACAACGGAGAATGTGTTCATGATTCTGTCTGGGTACTCCTCGCGGATCTTGCTGATGAGGAGGGTTCCCATACCTGACCCGGTACCGCCACCCAGGGAGTGTGTGAGTTGGAATCCCTGGAGACAGTCACAGCTTTCTGCCTCCTTTCTGACTACGTCAAGGACTGAGTCAACGAGCTCAGCGCCCTCTGTGTAATGTCCCTTGGCCCAGTTGTTGCCGGCGCCGCTCTGGCCGAAGACGAAGTTGTCTGGACGGAAGATCTGTCCGAATGGTCCGGATCGGACGGAGTCCATGGTTCCGGGCTCCAGATCGACCAGGATGGCCCTGGGTACATATTTGCCACCGGTAGCTTCATTGTAGTAGACGTTGATTCTCTCCAGCTGTAGGTCGGAATCACCGTGGTAGGTACCAGTTGGGTCAATTCCGTGCTCGTCTGAGATGACTTCCCAGAACTGAAAGTAGATACACGGGGAACCAGGTGAGTAAATATGGTGGAAAGAGAAAAGAAAAATGTAAACGAAGTTTGGCCAGTTGAAAATCTCACGGCATATACGGTACTGATAACGGAATCTATGTCGTTGGTAAAGACGATATTTGATGTTTGCGAGATTATTCATTATAATTATCTATGCAAGATTATCATAATTCGTCAAACAATATCATGAAAAGGAAGATTAAATTTATACATTCGCTCATACTTAACTAAACGTCTGGCTAATCGACCGGCTGCCGTGTACTTTGATTGCTTAAGAATAGACACGTGTTTTATTTTGGTAACCCGATTAAGAACGATGCCAGAGACTGTACATTAATTATTGAACTATCTAAGGCCACTTGGGACTTATCAATACAATGTTAACATTGATTTGCTATTGTGCCAAAGACAATTGGCAAGCGCAATGAGAAACATCGCCGATATGTATTTTTCATAAATCGTTTCAAGTCATTGTTTCGTGAAATGTTACAAGTGTTTCCAACTCAATACACGCATCTATTTTCCAAACCTTTGTCTTGTATTCGATGATTCAAGTTTTTGGCTCTTACCATATCTTAAATACTGACACCAGTCCAATGTTGTTTTTACTCAACACTATTGTAAAACAACAATACTTGATTATGTCCCAACCTCATTTATTGTTTTATACATATTTTGTTTAGTGAAATTCGAGTCTGACCGCATTTGTTATATCGTCAGAGCCAGGTACCATACAAAACGCTCAAATTACATCTTTTAAAACGGATCGATCCCAAAGTGTTTATGTTTGCTCACGAAATTAAATTGATGCAAGGGTGTCGCGTTTCATTCGATCAATCGGTCAATTTGTTGTGTCGGTCATAGTGTAGTTTTGTATCCCGTTCAGACTTAAATAAATTAACCTGGCGTGACCTCAGCGTTGCTTATTTGAAATCAATCAGGACACTTAGCAATCACTGGGATGTGAGCTGATTTTTTTGGTATTGATCACCAACAACGGAATGTGGTAGTGTTAACTGCCAAGGACTGGGCTATAGTTACGTCTGGTACCTTTATATCGATAGAGTGTGCTTCATAATTGGGACATGTGTCCAACAAAGCATAAAAGAAAGCCATTACTCATTTCCATCTTAACTCTTTTATTTTTTAACTGCCGTTTCGTTGTATATCTATTATGCCTATGCATTTTTATTACAATTTTTGAAAGGTGGCGCCTAAATAAATATACAATCTGTTTAACAGACACAACATATACCTCATCTAACTTGACTTACTAAAAACTGAAGTTTAATATGGCTTGAGAGTTTCACCTTTAACTCTATTTATAATGTCCTCGGGTTACAAACTCATCTGGTCTTCTTTTATCAAATGTTCAAAATGAGATTCAAAATCAGTATCTCCTTGAGCGTTTTCGGTATTGATTGTCAGACAGACAACGGCTATCCTTGATTTTTTGATAGTTGATTAGTTTGAAAGTTGCGATAATTGAGTGGTGAATAAACCAGTTACAGTTTTCTCAAGGACACTTTGCAGAAACTAGATAAAAGGATAAAGGGTTCAATCTCTACTCGTCAAACTTCACCAAGGTTCTCTAAGTGTTGAACACGGCTATTAAAATTCTTGCGCTTTATCAGTATTCATGTCTATGTAATTTTACAACGATACTCTTTCTCTCTTTTTTCAATATACCCCCCCCCCCCCTTACGTAGATATTATCAGTTTCGTTTCTCAGAGGAAAACATGCTGATACCTATCTCAATGCGCTTATTGTTTATTGATTCACCTGTGAAATGACACGCCCTTTTGACATGAGACAGGAAAGGCAACGCCACTGTCGACCAATTTTCGATAAACTTGCCCTAGCAACAAGGCCATAAGGTAAACAAACCCATAAACAACGCGCGTTGCTATGAGCATCCTCGCACCGATTTGACCGTTACTGGATTATGGGAAAAGATCAGTTTTAGTCAAGATGTATGCACTTGTGTGCTTGGCCTATAAGAAATCCTTGCTTTTAATTTTCAATCATCTAGAACATATATCTATAACGTAGAGTATCAAGTTTGTTTGTTTGTTGTTGTTTTGTTTTTTGTGTTGTTTTTTTTGTTTTGTTTTTTTGTTGTTTTTTTTTGTTGTTGTTTTTGTTTTGTTTTGTTTTGGGGGGGGGAGAGTTTTCTTTGTTAAAAATTGATATGTACTAAAATTTTATAATGCTTTTCTAAAAGTATCTCAAGTTGAAACCTTATTTTCACTCCCATATTGATTTTTGCCTAGAGAATCAAAATTTCGCTATGATAGAAATGTTCTTACAAAAATGGTTTTTAACTTCATCAAAAATTGTAATCGTTGTGCTAAAGAATTTGAGATTGTTTTTTGAGTTGAGAAAAAATCTCAGTTTAAGATGTTTCTTGAAACCAAAAAAACCTATCGGGTTGGAACAGCCCTGCAATTGTTTTATGATCAAATATGAATTGGGAGCAAATTGGGCGGAATATTTACTGACTATATTTACTTATTTTACTTATACCAGTGCGTTTTCAATAATCCATCATCTCTTGGCTCTTTTCAGCGGAAGATAATCGTACTTTCTTATCTGACCTGACTTATGGAAATGATCAACATGTCAAAACTTGTGAGTGGCTTTCATAAATACAGACAATAAAGGTTTTATATGGATTTATGAATACCAGTAATCAGTATAATTGCCTACAAAACAGAGTATAGGATATATTGCTTTTCGTAGCGCTTTTTCAGGATGGCTCAGAAAATGACAGTGTAAGTTTAGTGTATCTGTCATATACGCTGGGTACTACATCTAACCTGATATTAAGATGAAATCGAGGGGTGAGAGCGAAACTATGCTAAGTGCTTATATATTTATATGCACTTAGCATAGTTTCGCTTTCACCCCTCGAAATGGATTACAAAAGAAAATGTGCGGATATTAAGATAAGACTTTAAAGATATAGTGAAATCTGTTTAAAGCGATCAGTTAAAGGAAGGCTAGAAAGTGACCGCTTACCAAAAAGGAAAATGCTAGTTAAGTCATATTAAAACTGACAGTAATGCCGGTTGACCGCTTAATACAAGTGACCAGTAATACATGTTTAGCTGTGTACAGTAACCTTGTAATATTACGGCGACAGATTACTCGAGCATCGTTATTACTCATTTATTTATTTATTTATTGGTATCAGGATAACTGCTTAAAAAGTGGACAGTTTATAAACTTTGGACAATTCAGAAATTTTCTTTGTCAAGTATTATTTTCTAAAATCATACCTTGCCCCTTTACAAGATTCGTTTCTTTTGTACTGAAATATTTTCAAAAAAGAGATCGAAACGGAGTGGGTTTGTCAAACAAAAGGGCCAGTCAGTTAACATGATTACGATCACGTTCACGTTTTTAAATCTCGAGAGTCACAAAAAAACGTTGTCTGTTCAAGCGTTTAAATTTGCCACAAAATATTGTAAAGAAAAGGGTCAAACAGGAGAAGCCGATCCCAGTCTTTTTATCATGTGCGAGGCTATCATTCACCTGGGTGCAACTCAAAACTAAGGTATCTGCGATATTCTTCTTGTAAGCTAAAGAGTTGTCTGCCTTATTTCTTGCAGCAGACGATCGGTCTTTTCTATATTTGAGCGGGAAATACGATAACGTGTGTGTATGTTCATACGGGAAGAAATTTGAACTTCCCTAAAGAAAAACAGAAATCCGTGAGAATTTAAACTCGTGATTAAAGAGTTATTTGAATTCTTTACATGAGATGTATTCATAAATCAATGAGATATGAAACTTAAACCGGTTTGATTCCGAGACAGGAGAAATAGTGTAACAAGCATATGAAAAGAGTTTCAAACTAAATACCAACCTAACAAATATTGAATCATTATTTGAATATGAGAATATTTGCGATTTGCATAAACTAATGTCGGTGTTGAAATCAGAAACTTAACTCTCAAAATTTAATCTTCTCTACAATATCACAAACACGCAAAACACATTTGTAACTGCGGATTCACACGAACACCTTCAGTTCAAGAAAATATGTACATGATTTTTATCGGACTATATTAGCCTAGTATAATACCTAATTTTATCGCCTGGTCAAAAATCGACGTCGGCAAGATATCAAAGATATAGGCTATACGTTAGTGTGACCATAAACAATAGATCGTGTCATACAGACAAACCCCTAATTGATATCAGCGCTTGATTAAGGGTCTATCTCATGACGTTAATTGGGGATGAGTCAGCTGATGGTATTAAAGATAACGCGACCCGTTTTATTGCACGAGTGATTCTCTATATGCTAAGGGTCGTCAATAACATGGAAAAATCCCACATAAACCAAGCGGCTCAAGGAAAGATGGTTGGCAAGATAATACACGTATTATTCGGGATCTACTTCTTGATACAATGCATATATTTGTGTATATGAATATGAATATGTCATATTTACGAGCAGTTGTTAACAATTCAAATTAATCGGATGTGCATGTTTTGTCTCAACGGAAACATTCATCAATCATACATTTAATTTAGTCATAAGCAATTGTTAAAAAATGTCTACAAAGGTTAAGCCTATAGAAAATACAGTTAAAATGATAAGTACCGTAAATAGAGTTTTTCAGACCATTTTTGGATGAACAATGACTTATTCCATAACGTTTTATCAAAGAGTCCCTACGATATACGTATACAGTGTTTCCATAACATAACTACATTGCATTTATGAAAGGTTGGCATCTTAAAATTTTTCACAACAATTAAAAAAAATTTAAAAATAGAGAATTCAGAAAAAGTTAAAGTTCTTACCTTGGCACCAATCTGGTTTCCGCACTGACCAGCCTGTATGTGGACGATTTCACGCATGTTTGTAGTTTGTGTGGTTTATTTTAATATAAAGGGACGATCGTCGATGACCTGCTTTCCTTGGCGAGTGACGTGTGTCCGCGGAAGGTTCAGATTTATATGCGGAACCGAAGTACTCAGCGGCGAACTGTGTATTCCTCCGCACCGTAAATATTGGCTAAATTTTCAAATAACGCAACCGGTCAAACCATTCGCTGATTGGCTGAGCTATTGCGTTGCCATAAACTATTGCTATACTTTGGATAAATAACCCGTGTACTGTCGAAAATAGAAATCTGGGTCAAGTCAATACATGCATTTGCTTTTCTTTTTGTAGCTAATTCACTTACTCTTGGTTATGAAGAGTGCAAGTACACCTGCACTCTAGATTTTGTTATGTTGTTTTGAATACAAAAAAGTATGTTATTCATATATTTATATGAAACTCCTGATCTTATTTACCTTCTGGTTAATTATTTTTAGCTATGAAATCATACATTTTTTTACATGCGGTTCATATTTGTATGTATGTATGTATGTATGTACCGCTATTTATTTATTTATTTATTTATTTATTTATGTACGTATGTATGTACTGGTATGTATGTAATGGTATGTATGTATGTACGTATGTATGTACTGGTATGTATGTATGTACGTATGTATGTACTGGTATGTATGTACTGGTATGTATGTATGTAAAATTCGTTTGTGTTTAGTGCATGAATTCATATACGGGAGTGCATCTCACGTACATCTATGAATTTTAAATGACATGTATGTATATATATGCATGCGGACAGTTAGTTGTATTTTGATGTTTTCATATTAGTTGGCATGTCTTTGTATGTATGTTTTAAATTAATATAGTTTGAATATGTCATGTCATGCTAATATAAATGTGTCTTTCAAGAACAAGATATATTTAGAATCAGGAAACAATGCTCTTTCAATATCAATAATAAAAATATATGTAGGAACTGTATTTTTTTAAATCTATGGAAAACAACCCGACGTTCCATAAATTCACCAACACGGGTTTATACATATTTGTAAATGTGTCGGGATTTATCGTAGAGGTTTAACTTTATTTGACTATCCTTCCCTCTTTCCTTTTGACTATTTCTATTCCTCGTTCTTATTGATTTCATGTTTTAACTTATGTCCACTATAGTTCTCAATTGATGATAACTGACACTCAAGTCTGAGGATAAGTTAACCGGCTAAAGTAACTGAGGAGGTTTACATGTCGATCTCTAGCATACCGTAAATGACCTTTATCATCTATGATAAGAAAATCAGGCTTATTAAAATGCTAAAATACCCAAACTAGGATAATTCCCCATGAACGACATTCATTCTCGTCTGATGCATTCGTCTTGCCATAACCCTGGGTCTAGGGTCTCCCCTGTACACTAAAGTGCTGATTAGTTTCAAGGGTCCAAGATTGTACCGTACTTAACTTTGTCCTTTATTCGATTGGCGAGGTAGTCAATAAAGGTAGTTCTTCAATTTCACTATAAATGCCGGTCCGTATATCAATCAAGTGGTAAAATAATCTAAAATTCAATATTCGGATATATAAAAGCGCGCGGCATGTTATGGCTTGATTCGCACCTGTATCATTTCGTACCCCGCAAATATTGGAATTCGGATTGGCCCGATATTGGACCCGTGCTTTGAGAGGATCAATTGTTGGACTAAACCTTTGATTTAATTTCACGTAGCTTCAATTAGTCAGGCAAACTTTACCACAGTGCATAATCCGTTTGAGATTTCCTCTCACTTGAGAATGGAGAAGCGCCCTAATTGATAAATCAGGCATTAACTGTGAGGACACTGATATATTGGCTATTTTCTTATGGAGCTTAAGTTTATTAAATAATTCAGCGGGTATAGAAATGAAAATATTAAGAAGTAAAATACATAAATTTACTTTTTAAAAGTAAGTTTTATGTTAGAAATTGGGGTTAAAATTAACAGTTCGATGGATGGATAAGCGGATGGATGTTTCTCAATTTTATATATTTTGTACTTATAAATATGATAAAACGAATCTGACGTTTGAATGACATAGTATATGTCTCTAGCCTTGGACTAACGACTTTTTTTTATTTTTTCTTGGTCTTAAAAATCTAACCCAATAGAAAGTTTGTTTTATTTGGCAAGATCGACAAAATACTTCTAAGAAAATTGTAGTAAACTTAAAATAATTCTGAAATAATTATAAGATTTAGCAGTGTTTTAAATCAGGCACCCTACGCATAAAAAGGTAAATGGGTTTGGGAGGTTAGCAATTTATTGCATGTTACAAATATTTTGAGTCAAAACAAACATGTTTGTTTGTCAGATGTTAGATTGTTATTTCTTTCTAAACGATAATCAACGACAACATGAACACCCACATTGGTCAAAGCATGGAAGGGTGCCCGTTTCACGAAATAAATCATAGAAAATGTAGTTTATTGCTTGACATTTGAAATATAGATAAATGGAAGTTCTTAAACTTGTCGGTACGTCTACGACTTGATATTGCAGTGTGGCCCCCCTTTATGAGCCTCCAAATTAATGAGATGCTATTGATGGGACGTAACAATCAACTAATAAACAAACGCGTACATATTTATTTTATGATCCTCGTGCATTATTACATGTGTATATCAAATAGCACGCCAGTGGCAGCTATAAATCAATTTTGACCCATGTCAGCCAACTATTCATTATAGATATGTAAGTATAGGGTTAGTACTATAGTTGTCTGTCGGGAATCTTGCATGCAGGAGCATTGTCTATTATCAATATCTAGTCAATGGAAATCATGGAATGATTAAATAACGGTAAAACAATGTTCATAGATACTTAACGGAACAGATAAGGTGAATAGACTTGACAAGATATGATGTTTTTTAAGCTCGGCGTGGGCTCGCATACCAAACCTTGAAATGTATTTCGGTATTATTTTTTATAAGATACCTGCCACATTACCTGTGTTTGTTGATATTCGTGTATTTTTCGGTCCTGTTATAAATATTATCCAAATTAATTCCAGTATTTTCAATAGTGTAGCTCTTTCACGCGTGAAAGTGACCAAACTTCATAAAATATAGTAATTATAAAAACGCAAATATTATGAAGTAAACCACAATAAAAGATAAAAAATATTTCGCGGAAATTATTAACTTTTCATATATATTCGAGTATGTATATATCAATGACATGTTAATGACCTTGTTATAGCGCGGTCATGTATCGAACCCACGACATTCCGGTTACATGACCGACGTTCTAAACACAGGGAAAAAAACGCACTTCGTTCTGGACGGTAGGCCTCTATTGGATGGACCCAGAAGTTTTGCGTAAATAACGCTCGTGGGCGTGAGAGTACAATACTTGCATTTCATCATCATCATTAGCATCATCATTATCATCATCAACAACAACAACAACATCATCATCATCACCACCTTCATCATCATCATCACCACTACCACCACCATCATCATCATCATCATAATTATCATCATCATCATCATCATCATCACCATCATCATCATCATCATCATCATCACCACCACCACCACCACCATCATCATCATCATCATCATCATCATCATCATCATCATCATCATCATCATCATCATCATCACCACCACCACCACCATCACATCATCATCATAATTATCATCATCATCATCATCACCATCATCATCATCATCATCATCATCATCATTTTTCTATCATGACAAACCATCATTTCCTACATGGAAGTATACAATAGCTGTATGCTTGTGTTGAATTATCATCGTCATCATCATCACCTCTCTTCTCCTTCCCCTTCCTCACTCTTTCTCTCTGTTTCTCCCTCTCTCTCTCTCTTAAGCTGTTGCTATTTAATGAACCACGTATTGAATTATGCACTGAATCACTGAAACATGTGGCAAAATAATTTGTACAATATTATTTTAAGTGACAAGGTAATTATCATACATATATCTCACTTCTAAATTATTTTGAAACTACCTGGCTAACGTCAATTACACGCTATTTGTTTTCACTAGCAACGGCTTAATGACCTACCATAATTAGCCAACAAAGACATCAGAGAGAATCATTATCGACCCCCGGGGAGAAGTATTTCAACCTGATTTTGTCAACTTAGTTAGGTATCGTTTGTCAAATATTGGGGTTTGGGATCAAATTGAAATCGTATTGTGTATTGGTGTCTTTATCAGGCATACTGCCACACTTACAGGTTTCTGCTTGACATTTATTTAAATTTAGGGAATAAAATTTTATGTATACATAATGGTGTCGGGACTTGTTAAAGTTCAATTGATCGGGGACTGGTTTTATTTGCAATATACATCGCGGTCAAATTTGCATAAATAGAAAACAAGATGGGACTGCACAGAATGTTTGCAATTACCAGGAGGTTGTAAAACATTTATTGCACGCTGTTACTGAACACCATAAATTGAATATTTGAAAATATTTCCATCCAAACATTGTGGGTTTTAACTTTATTTGGTATAAATATAGTGCCCTGATTACCATTGTATGATGAGAATCACTGTCATGCAAGTTTAAAATTGTGTCTTAGTAATTCGGTAAATCAAGAAGAAAGAAAAAGAGAAAGATATAAATGTAGAAAAAAAGATATTGAAAATAATAACTCATTATCATAGCATATGCCACTGACCTGTTTATCTTTTAATGCAAGAAATAACGGTAATATATTTAAATTAACGAAACGACAAAGATGATGATGAGGATGATGACAGACTGTAATGATGATGTAGATGCAGATGATGATGATGCGGAATATGATTATTACTATGATGATGATGATGATGATGATGATGATATAGAGATGATAATGATAGCGCAGAGCCGGATCTAGTAGTTCAGGTTTGGTGGGGGGGGGGGGGGGGGGGCGCAATACTAAAAAAAATGTAGACAGTGACAATGCAAGTGGCTTGCCGCTTTGCCCAAAGCGTAGTTCCGGTTGGATTTAAGTCCAGGGGAACTCTCCTGCGATTTTTTTTAATTTAAAGCAGTTAAATAGTGCTTTCTTGTGAGTTTTTGGAGTGTTATGTGTCTACATTAATGTATGGTCCGGGAATTTTAGAAGGGGCGCGCGCCGGGGGCGAACCCACCCCACCGACTTGAATCCGCCGGTGTAGCGATGATGCTATCCGTCAAAGGCATCAGTATGGCAATACACAAAAGTCAAGGTAAATCCTAGATAAGCCATGTGCATGCAATCATGCCTAGTTTTGTATTTAAATAAGGACTTCTTGTCATATACCACGAAAAAGATATCTATTACCCCTATACTTTTGAGATAATAAAAATCCTACGTGATAAAATTATAAGAAGTTCAAGTTATGCAAATATTTGAATTACTTATGAATATCTGTCTTCCCTTTACGATAAACACTCGATACAGGAATGTTCGTGTCATGAAATCGAGACATGGAAAAGAGTATGGTAAAATGATTCCCGAGAAATCTCGTGTTGTTCGACGAGAAATAACAACAAGATAAAGACATTTAATATGTATGTAGGCTACACATTCCATGAATAATAATATATTGAATATACATGTAATGCAATTCCATACAAAATTAAATCTGTCAAAATCAAGCCACTAAGGGAATAAGAAATATATGCTAGCCAAGTACGTGGGGGTCAAATGTCTATAAAAAATTATTTTCTGAAATGTTAAGGAAGGAAGGCTTGTTGAAAAAGGCATACAAGTTAATGTGTATGGGGTCTACCATCGTCGAATACCATGCATGGCTAATCGATAGATCCATGATGGTGGCCTACAGGACAATCAAAAATGGAAGGTAAAATCGTAAAATCCTAATTTCACACTTCAAGATCACGGAGTAGTTAAGAAGAAAAAAGGAAATGAATGTTTGTTGTTGTTGTTTTTCTTCCTTATCACATTGTGAATGTGCATAAAGATAAATTATTCATGCAGTCCAAGCACTATCCAGTCAAAGATTCCCGAATTTGAACGATCGTTCTAACGGCCGTCCATTAGCACTGGATTCATAAGCGATCTTTTTTTTATTATTATTAAATCACGAAACTGACTATTTATTTATTTATTTATTTTTTTCTTTCTATTTTTTTTATTTATTTATTTACTTATATGTTCCGTTCTGTTCTGACAGGGCAAGAACGATTTTGCCAAATTCTTCGTTTGGCCATCTAAATCCTTACAATGCATACAACAACTTTAGTGGGTCGAATACGATGCGTATATTTTAGACTGTCATCCCAATCTAAATAATAATCCAACATGATAAGAACCATATTCTGATCTGATCTTTTGTGACTTATAAATAATGAGCAATTATCTGGTCGAGTAGTTGAAACATTATCAGATAGATCATAGAT
Source organism: Solen grandis (assembly GCA_021229015.1). Classification (NCBI taxonomy): domain Eukaryota; kingdom Metazoa; phylum Mollusca; class Bivalvia; order Adapedonta; family Solenidae; genus Solen; species Solen grandis. Next base: position 16,187,156 of record CM037793.1, read on the forward strand.
ACACCTTGCCGTTTGTGACAACAATCAAAACAAACATGATGCCGCATTGACGTTGTTTAGAGTAACAAATGTCAGTTGATGTAAAACTTATCTTTGTAATCAAAAGTATACTGGTAAAGAACAATCGAATGCGATTGGTTAGGATCGTGTCGCCCTAGTTGAAATTATACCAAAAAAAAAAAAAAAAATGTATGGTCAACATGTTTTTAGTAATATTTTAGTATTAAGGCAGGTCATTGTGGTTAAATGGTCTGGGGTTAAATCAGAGACTCTCAGTGTGGGACAAGGTCCCCAAACACCCACTGTAACATTACAAAGTAACCCTTTTACCTCATGAATATTCAAATACAATTTTATGACGATGAATATTAATTGACTGAACTAAGATTGTAGATTTTTCTTTACCATGCAGGCTGTGTAGAATCTGCGTTTCAATATTGTATGAGGGGGTGACCTTCATTAGACAACGCCAGAAAGGAACTGTCTAATCAGGGTCTGTTCTCTTTGTAATGCGTCAAAATGAGTCGTATATAATGTAAATGGTGAAAAATAAATATATCCTAGCACTCTAGCTATTGGATATGACAGAATAAATGGTTTCATAATGAAGAAATATGTGAATCCTCTAAATAAAATTTCTTTGATAGACAAAAGTTAAACATCATACATGTACAAGTATAAACATTAAGCAGTTTTGTACAGCGGGCCATGGTGAAATAAAACTGGACAAATCTGCAAATATTCAAATAGCTAGACTCGGACGTATATAAAGCTAACTCCATTACTGTATTTTAGACAAACCTTTTTTAAAGGAAGAGAGTCACTATTATATGTTTGACAGATAGTTATTTTTCCGTAACTCGATATCATAATATTTTCACCCACAGAAAACTCACTAAAGTATTGAAAAAAAGAGAACCACTTTGTCAAGGTCAATATTGAACATAGTAATTGGACTAAGCCACGATTCATACAAAACTGAAGGGGTATTGAAAATTGTGTGTTTTTGTTATAAACTTGTACTCCTGGTGCTTGTGAAAATATTGTATAATTGCCTCACCATTCCAATTTGGATAGCGCTGCCTGTCTGTCATTCATTAAAGGACACAACTTTATGCATGATAAGTAGATATTTTGTCTGCTAAATCATTGGGATCGTAGGGTATAATTAATAAAAACGTGCATTTATACAGTATTTATGCATTGTAATTATGACGCATTTTATAATAAAATATCAAAGGTGGCATTTATATAAGAAATTATATAATTTTATAGAATAATCTTAAGCTTTAGTAAATATCAGAGACATATATATCATCTTATGTATCGATGAAGATGAATAAACGGAGATATGTAATATTTTAGCTAGTGTTTTCTCAACAATCAATTAAACCTGAGGCAATATAAGTATCAAGTTATATCTATAATGAAGTGATAATGGCTGATATCGGATTCTACCAGTTTATATACTGATTGAGTGCCAAGTAAGGTGGCTCTATCAGTACCACCAGGAGATATTCTATAAATAATAAAAAGGTACTGGTACCATCATGATTTTACCTATTTATCGACGCCTTTGGGAAAAACGTGGCCTGGCATGGACCCCGAATCTTCAGTTCATATTGTTGATATCAGGAGCGTAGCCAGCTAATTCTAACTCGTCCATAAAGGCGGTTCCAATGTGCTGTTTCCCCTCGGTGAGAGGTTTTGGGGACGAAGCCCCCACTCCCACCCCGAAGCCGGAAACAAGCGGATATTAAAAGGGGCAAAATGCACATTCCGAAGTATTTTTAGGGAACATAAACAATTAAAACAATTCGTTAAATAGAACCATTTCAAATGAACTGTTATCCCATTCCAGTTTTTAGACGGCGACAGTCGTCTTATGTAGCAGAAAAACAAAAACAGGCCTTGCTGACCTTGCTGATTTGCATATTTTCCACGGCAATTTTAACTGTTCCTCTCCGAGCTTAGTGCGGATCCATGCAGTGCGATTCTGCACTAACGAGTACAAGTGGAATATGTTACACAGACGTTTAAATCATAAACGTAACCGCTTATAATGTGTTATTGTTTGTTAACATGTTTTCTTTTACGATTATTTTGCACTGGAAACATCCATTTTAAGCGTGAACAAAATATCCCTGACATTTCTTAATCAGAACAGCAACCCATTTTGCATACATGAAGATCTACTCCTGTAAAAAGAAAAAGTAGCGCTCCGCATTAGAAACTACAGTGTATGTAATTAACCTAAAGTAGTCCACACGTAAGTTTGCATGACGGCAAGTTAGGTTCCTTAAGAGCATTTCTTAAGTTTGAAGTAGAAAGTAAATAATCAAATACTTTCTCAATTTCTACACATACACAACAACAGATAGAATGTATACACCAGCTTCACTAGTACTGAAGACCTACTTAGGACGTCATAAATGAAAGGTTCATGACTCCGGATTATTATGTAACAAACAGAGAGCGACAGCTAGCAACAGCGTGTGGAGTTTTGTCGTCATATGACCATTGCCTCTATTGCTTCGGTAACTGTTGGGTTTATATTATAATATTTTCGTGTTAATCCCGTCGTTGTCTCTCAGCACATTGAGCGTTTTGATAATTGCATCTTCAGAAACGTTGGTTTATAATTGTAAATTTTCTTGGGTTTATATTTAATATTTTCATGTTAATCCCGTCGCCGTCTCTCAGCATATTGAGCGTTTTGATAATTGCATCTTCAGAAACGTTGGGTTTATAATTGTAATATTTTCATGTTAATCCCGTCGCCGTCTCTCAGCGCATTGAGCGTGTTAATAATTGCAAGAATTTTTCGGACATTTGAAAATGTCATTTTCTTGACCAATATGTAGGCCCGGACCTACAGGGCCTAATAGTATCTGCACCACGTGCTGGACACTCTAACCACTGGTCTACCGCAACCTGTTCCGAGGATGTTTACATCTAGCTATGTATTTTCCTGTATATCTTTTGAATTTATATATACACATTTTATAGTCCTACATTTTGTTTGTGCTGCTCAAAATTAAGTATTGCACGTGTATATATTTTGTATGTGTTATTTATTTTTATAACAGTCTTCATTATTTTATTTTGAGCAACCGCGCATTTTGTTTATGCGGTATAGAATGACCTATGCGACCGCGCAGAGAGACTGCTTTTTCAGGGATTTCTGCAGAGGGGCCGACGATATGGTTATGCACCTTGATAAAGAAGATTCATATAAATGTGTCACAATTAAAACTTCATTAACAAAAAGAAAAAAACAAATCTAAAGAAAGTCTTAACTACAGCAGGGTTTCTATATAGAGTATGAAGAGACCCTGTCCGACTGGCCACCTGTTGTAGACATTATATCACGGAGCTACATCTAGGTTTTCACATCTCTGATTATATAAATTAACATCAGATAACATAATGTACTTCGATCCGTGTTAACATTTATATCAGAGATGTAAGTACCTGTAAATGTAGCTTCGTGACATTATGTTTATACAGGAGATATTCGATACATAAATATTATTGTCCTGGTTTATAGTACGTAGGTCCATGACATTACTATATAGAAACTGAGACGTTCAATTTACTTGACTTAGTGGCACAAGGGAGATCACCATTAAACAGAATCGTATCTGTTCGGCAATGCCCGACAGAACCCGACAGGAACATAAGGGGAGATGACTACGTTTGGAGACAACTCGCGAATAGTTCTACATCTGTCAAAGTTGACTTCCGGGAACACGTTTTTACGAGACGAACATAAACATGATTTGTTGCAAGAGTTGCTGTTGAGATCGATTCTCGTGGAGGTAATGCCATTTTCTCCATTCCTCTAAGATGTTTCCGTGCACATATTAATAGAATATGCTTTATAGTAAACGCGTTAACATACGACAATCAGATTTAAATTCAGACGTCGTCAGTGTTGACATCCGTAGCTCCCTGCTGTGAGTCAGACCGCTGTCTGCAAGATGCTAATTGAAATACAATAGCCTATCTCGTTTATATAGGGTTGTTCGATCATTATATATATATGGTTGTTACATATCTTTTTATCTTTTACGAGTTACTTGAAAAGAATGTACACTGCAATGGCCAATGCATTGATTCATTGATTTGATTTATCGCGAGTATACCCTAACTAGAGTGAGGCGATTACTAGATATGATGATTATGATGATGCATCGTATAATTAATATGCTGTCAATTGAATTTTGCAGCTAATTCGATTTACTACCAGTTGATAATAATATTGCCAATGATAATAATACCTTCAAACAACCATGACATCATAACAGCATATGTATAGCTAATGTCATTCATTTTAGGAAACTATTTGTTTGTTGATGTTTCTTTTCATCTTATTAAAGTTATTTGTAAACCAACTAGATAGACATGTGATTCCCTCCTTATGATTATGTTCAATAACCATTTTTGCCATTATTCAATAATTGAAGACAATCAAGAACCAAGAATATATTGACAATAATCAGTTTCATGTCATTAAATTGGCGACATAATGATGGTACCTGCTGGTACAGAATGTTTGGAACTTGTCCCATAGTATGTATTTGGCAAGTACTAATTAACATTTTAGTTTTATTTCTGATACTCAGAATTTTTTTACAAAAGCAAAGAGATGATTTTCACATTACTTAGTATCTGGGGTGCCTAGATAGCATTTGGGTGCCTGGATAGCTTAGTAGTAATGCACTTTGCTTCTCACCAATGCGTCTGGGTTCCATTCCTGGTCACATACGCGAGAGGGTACAGTGGTCACCCGTCCAGACATGTGGGTTTTCTCCGAATTGCTCCAACAAAAATGACCACATAGGCTGCCATCTGAGCCATCCAGAGTGATTAATATAAGTTGTCAGAATTTGTTTTGTAATGGATGTAAAATAAATAAAGTTTAAACTTGTTTAAACTTAATATCTCAGTGGCTATTCTAGGATCCAGACTGCATGGGTGAATCCCCCCCCCCCCCCCCCACGCCCACTTCCATTTTCAAAACATTCCAAGCTTTCAAAGCATTGTTCAATTTGTCATTTTAAAATTTAAGCTCTTAGTGTACAAGAAACATATTTTGGGGGTATACATATATATGTTCATATAAAGCTTCAATTTTAAAACTGTCTTTTGTTTGTATACTTATTTAAATGATTGTCTACTGAGGTGGGTGTAGTTTTGCAAGATTTTCCTGCACATTATTTTGATTTATTTGAATCTCTGAAACCGATGTGAATCTGATATTCCTACTAACTTGTATCTACTATGTTAAAAAGAATCGGTTCAACTGATTCACTTAGCTGACTATAGAGTCTTTTTTGGCTTCTAATTTGTTCGATCAGTTCCCATCACTTGCCTTGTTATTTAGTAAATCTGCTTGTATACACCCTTATTTAATAGTTTAAGACCACAGTTTGTGTTTGACTGACAGATGGTGTCTTTGATTTTCTGATCAGATATTTTTTGTTACAGACTTCCCAATGATGTTTTAGTGAAAGCAAACAAGGTTTTTATGACGCTGATTGCCTAGAAAAGAATATTCCGTTAGAATGGCGGTATGTGTTGTTTCCGTATATCAACAGAAAATTATAATGTAACATGTATTTCAATTCTTAAATTTTCAATCCCACAGATTAAAAAACGTTTTCCTTTTTTTTAATTATATATGAGTTAAAACATGAAAATACATATTGAGTCTTGACATTTTTGTGTCACCTACTGTAAGCAGCATTGACATATAGGGATCACTTTTCAGTCAACTATTTGTCCGTCACACATTTTCTGTCATGATACAGCAGGTGACATGTTTTCAAAAGAACACTCTTGTTTTCACTTTCTTATTAACAGTACATAATATTCAAATCTGCTTGTCATTTTTGTTTGTGTGTAATGTCTACTTGTGTCATATTCATATTGATAAATGTTGAACAGCAACAGCATTATTTGTTAACAGTATTAGAAAATCTTAATATGATTTCTCCTAATTATGTTTGAAAACAGGACAAAGGGGATAAGGTAGAGGCCAGTTCTCCAGCTGCTTCAAAGGTGAGTAGATACAGACAGATTAACGTAGGAGTATATAAAGAAACAGATGAGTGTACATACTGTATGTATGGAGAGAGAGTCTGACATACACTCATACAGACAGATTTGTGTAGAGACAGACACAGACAAAGGGCTGTGTATTGACAGGCTGCATCCAATAAACATGTAATATGTTATGCAATAGGCCATTGTGGGACTAGCAGTATCAAACAATGGTTATATATGTAGACATTGTATATAGAAACTATTTAACACCTTGGCGAAAAAAAAATTGTTTCCAAGTTAAACAAAATTTTGAAAAAATCAGATTAATCATTTGATGTGTAATCAGCCAAACGAAACATAATATGGTAGATTTTCAGGATGATATTAAGGGAAGATTACAAGTTATATGACCAATAGGGCTTCAAGGATGAAGCCTGGTATGTGTATATAATGAAGTACTGAATAAAGATGACAAAGTCATGGGATATTGTAGCAGTCTGAAAATATAATTGTTCAGAAGTTTCAGAAACATAGGGGATGGGGGTGGGGGGCTGATCTTACTCAATATACAACATCTGTAGGTGAGCAATCTGAATTACTTTCCAATAGGTGATGAACAGTGTAGATCCATAACTACATACTCAATTATAAACCTAAATGCATATGTGTAACATATGCCATGTAGAGATAAGTTAAGTAATATTCATTTAATTATGAATTTGTGCATGGATGTTCATGAGGTAAAAGATTAATCTTGTCATAAGATTACACTTTGATCCATTATAGTTCATTCTATACCAAGGTTTGCATCCCTGAAACAGTGTTATGATAGATATGCACTGTGTAAATAATGACTGTTTATTTATCAATGTGTTACAGTTGGACAACTTGTCTAGAGAGGACCTCCTTAAATTTGTCAAGAGACAGATGGTTAATCTGCAGAAAATAAAGTCGAGAAATGAAGGTATGTCAAAGTCAGGTGCCGTGGAAGTGTAAATTGACTACGGATTATTGGACTGGGGGTTCAATCTCCTCTTTGGATAGTTGTCTTTCTTGGCCTTTCCAGATGCAAAGTACTGGTCCAACCCTGGAACATTTTAGAGGGCTTTAAACAATAAAGACACCACACCACTTTAGATATAATTAAGCTTGACCAAATTTTACTGTTCCGTGTATTAAATTATATTTTGTCACAAATAGAATAATATTAAACAAATAGAGCAATATTTAACAAATAGAGCAACATAAAATTGTTCCATTTAAGATATATACCTGATATTATGCTTATTTTGTGAAACAATATGAAATAAAAATGTTTTCTCCAGAGTTAACAAAGAAAGTTCAACAGCTGGAGAAGAAAGACAGTGGGGGTGGGGCAGAAGGGGGTGGGGCCAGTGATAAGGGAGGGAAGCTGAGACAGGTGAATGAAGAGAAGGCAGAGATCTTGCTGAACTATCAGGCAGCCCAGCAGGCTTCCAACCAGTACCAGGCACAGTGTCAGGTAGGCCCCTTGCAAAGTAACATATAAACAAAGTATTTGAGTACACACAATTCAATTGCTCAAAAACAAAAACAATTCATTCAAAAGTCATAGGGTAAATACCCATCTAAAAAGTTATCTAAAGCTCTGACGTCGAGAGGAATTTTGTTAGTAGTTTATACTCTATCTACAATTCCATATCCTTGCTTCCAGTTCTTGCATAATTTTGTATGATTTCAGACACCAATTTTCTGGGTTTTTTTTAAAAAAAATCTCTCCAGTTGTGCATTTACTCTGGTAAATTTAAATCGTCTGCCATAAAACCCATTCAGTTAATAATAGTCACTTTTTATAGAGAAATAATGCTTTTGCATCTTTTTCTGTATTGATTTAACACTTGAATAGAAAATTCAGATATGCATTTATCTTTGCACTATTGGTTTGATAAGTGAGACCATCGCTAACTTCTTTAAATGCATAAACTGCAAGGATGATGCAGAGGATAGCACCAGTAAATCAATAAGGAACAACCCTGCTTGGCCCAGTGTCAATTCTGGAAGGAATTCTTGTGTTATGCTCAATATCATATTCCAGCATTAGTTTAACACTGTAATGAGGAAAATGGATTAGTGTGAAGTAGAGAAGACAGTGTGGTTAGATATTGTATTGGTTTTAGGAACTGGAAGAGAAACTGTCCGGTCTGACGGAGAAAAATGGGGAGTTTGAAAAGCAGGCCTCTGTTTTACAGAAACAGAACAAGGTATGATCCTTTATATATATATCCAGACATGAGATTTTTCTGGTTTCGGAAGATTTCCCACTTTTTTTTAGACAGCCAATAAGTAGAAGTAAAAGGCTAAAAAATGCTCTCAGGAGATGAAGTTTAAGCACCTCTAAAATACTTTTTTTCATTTTGTGGCTGGGGGGCTTAGCCCCCTAGACTCCCAATGATGGCACTGCCCCCTCAACCCCTCCTCTGGGAGGCCCCTCAGATTTTTGCCATTGGTCTTCAGTCTAATGCCTGTATATTGTTCTATAGTCTTGGCTCCATTTTCTCTAAATCTCAGCTGAAACTCAACACCCCATTGAGTGTAATTAGAGCTTGAATATCATATCACTCAAGTACAGTATTAATTTTTTGAGAACACCAGGCCTGTACTGGAGAAAGTGTTTATTTCATATGTGTATGAGTCAGAACTTTAACCCTTTCCCTCATAATAGACTCATTTTGACGCACTCAATAGGTATCACATAAAGCCTGATCTGCAGAAAACCACAGTTAAACCTTACCAAATTTAATTACAAAATCCTCATTTCCAGACCACTGAGGAGCAGCGAACAGCATAAAACCTGATCAGCCTGCAAGTTACTCGCAGGCTGATCTGGTTTTATGCTGTTCGCATAGGTCTTTTCATGGTTTCCTCTATGAGGGAAAGGGTTAATACAGCTTTGTCCTTGTGATTAAGAGGTTACAGTATTGGACTTCATAACCAGGAGGCTGTGGGTTTGATAACTAAATCTGGCATATTAATTTGTTAAATATGGCACTGGTATATCTCCTTTGCTCTGTGTTTAGCAGGTAAGAGTAGTTCCAGGACTGGTTGGCTTAGTGTCACAATATTATGCTGATTTGTTTTTTTCAGAAGTTATATGCTGATTTGTTTCAAAGATTCCATGATAATTTTGCTAGTGTTAGATAAAATGAATTACTGTATTTGACCCTGTTTTATTTTGTTGATTTTTTTGTGCTTCATATATTAGATAAAGATGTTACTATGGTTATAGTAATCAATATCAATGCATCACTTTTATTTTGATTTTATTACAGAAGTTCTATACAGTTTTTAGTCCCCTACTGGCATCGCGGAAGGGAACTATAGCTTTGCACTCCGTCTGTCAGTCAATCTGTCATTTACACACATGTTTTTCAGGCATTTTATCTAAACATTTGTAGATATTGATCTTATATTTGGTAGGTGAGTCTACTATATTGTACTATGAGTTACAGATCAAGTTCAAGGTTCATTCCCATCCTCTGGTTTTTGATGAAATTACGGGCCTTAAACTTATATTTTTTTTTAAATAGCAGTTTTCCTGACTTTTTGATATTAATTGTTGTTTTGACTTTTATCAAAAATATTGATCAAATAAATTGACATGTTTGCAACGTGAAGAGGGACAGGGGTTCATAGTTTTCTATTTGCCGGTAGGGGACTTAGTATTGCTTAAGCAATACTTTCAGAATGCTGGTTTTTTTTTTTTTTTTGTTATTTTTATTTCTTAAAAAAAAATAGCATGGGTATATTACAGAATAATGCAGCTATGACATCTTTTAATTTTACAACATCCAAGAAATCTTCATAAAGTTCCAGACCTTACTTGTTCATAATCTCCTGAAATCTATGTAGTGCTGACTCACAAAAATCAATAACCTTTCAAGATATGAGAAAGAATTAATTGCATATTCTACATGTAACGTGTTCTCTAAGCTGATGTTCATTTCTTGGCTATGATATCTGTAATTGAATTTCTTTATTATAGTTAATTAACATTTCATTGCAATCATGTATTTACAATGCATCATTGCATACTTGATATTTCAAAAATTGGATGTTTTTGACATGACCATGAATATTGCCATACTTGGTTGTTTAAGGGGTGTATAAACTACAGTAGGGCTATTTAAAGTGGGTGGAGAGCAGTGGATTAAACATAAGAATTTACAGTTTAATCCATAATTTATACATGCAGTTAATTTTTATCATCATGATGAGCATTAACGTTTTAAAATATTCACATTGTTTTGATGTTGTTGACTTTTTGAAATCTATATTGGTATGTGAGAATTTGAAAAAAATATGAAAACGTCATGACATCTGACTGATATAACCAAGAAGAAAATTAAAAGATATGCCACATGTCTTTAACATGATACTGCAGTGTGGCAGCATTATATCCATATCCTGTGGACATAGTCTCCAAATGACTGAGATGTTAAACCCAACAAATCCAACTTGTAAACAAACATCAGTGTGATGTACCTGAAGAGTGATGATGACATTGACCTAATGAAAAATACATGTATACCAATCCCTTGGCCTAGTGGTTAAGCATCCGCTTCTGGAGCGGGAGGTGGAAGGTTCGATCCCCGGCAGAGGACTGGTTGGTGAGACGCCAGCTAGTTAAATAATGGTCACCGGTTGTCTTCCTGCCTGGTGCCTGGCATATAGGAAGGAACTGGGGAGGTAATTGTGAAAGCAAAGAGGTGTCTCATAAGTCAAATTTGGCTGGCTCTTTCAATAGGGGTGACACTATAATAAACAAACACTTTACTTTTACTTCACTTTTACATATACCTGAATCATAAAAGAATGATATATATAATATATATATATATGTATAAAATTTTAAAAAAGATTGGGCCATAAGCTGTGTGCACAACAGAGGCCGGTTCTCTCCTGATGAATTATATTGGAACAAAATGAGCTCTTTTGTATTAATGAGTGTCATTGAATATCAGTCATTAATAAATATGGTTTATGCACAAGAAATATTACAAGAACAAAAAAGAAATGTGCCTTTGTATGATCATTTGGTCATTGAGTAAAATTCACTAGACTAATTAAGTCATAATGACTGGTATATCTCACGTGTGCTTGATGCTGGTTGGCCAAGGTTGTTGTTTTACGGTATGTCCCTTTTTCTGTGGCTTAATATCGCAATGAGGCTGCACCATATCAATAGTATATAGGTTGTAAAAACCGAAGCGTACAATAAAGTTGGTAAAAAACTTTTAAAATGATATGCAAGAAGACTACAGGGTCTCCCCGCTCTCTTACCACCCTTAGGAACTTCTGGAGCAGGTTGAGTGTATGAAGATGAAAGATGAAACCATGACGACGACATTCCAGTGTCTCCAGGGAGAGATTGAGTCTCTCACACGGGACAAAAAGGTAAGTGGGCAGCAGATGTAAAACATGACATCTTCACAAGTCCTGTGTGGTAGTGAGTATGACTGTAGGTCTGGAAGTTGTGGGTTTGAACCCTGTTTGGTGGTACGGAATACTAAATGCCTACTCAGGTGCAAAGAACTTGTCCAACCCAGAGACTTTTAAAAGGGGTTTTGTATATAAAGATTTGAGAACCATTTTTAAAATCAGCATTTAAAAAAAAAAGTTTTTTTTTTTCATTAAGTCAGTTATTCTTGATTGAATGTATTTCTGCTTTACAGTTAATATTTTTTATACAATGGTCGGTATGTGTTCCCTTAATCTTGTAAATTAGTTGTTTGTGTTGAGAATTTCAGAAATACGAGGGTTGTTCAAAAATAAATAGGACTGAGCCTCCTGTATTTAAATTTTCCGTTAGATGTTTAATATTTTCATATATACGACAATCGGAAATTGCTTCCTACCTTTATATTATATTTTTTATAATGTTGTATGATTGTGCACACGCGTATTTCAGTATTTAATAACCATGGTAACGCGCACCCGGCGCAGTCCATTAAGTTCACTCCATATGGAACATTGTTTTATTAATATCTTAAAATCTTGCCGTCTGCCGCAAGTAATATTCCGCCAAAAGGTTTCGTTGCATTTATGTGACGTCATGTACACATTTGACGTCACTGGGACGTTAGGTTCCAAATAAAAACAAAATTTGGATACGACTGGTGACAACGTTCAAAACACGAAGATCACGTCAAATGAAAAGTTAGAAATTCGTGATATCGTCAAGTTTTGTCATCAAATGGGCGATACACCATCTTCAACGTTTGAAAAAATCAAGTTAATGAAGGGCGAGCACAGTGTTAGCAGGTCTCTTGTTTTTAGCTGGCACAAACGATTTAAAGGTGGCGAAAACGACATAACCGACAGGGAAGGACGAGGGAGAAAGAAGGAAATTGATGGAACGTTGGTGACGTCATTTGCAGAAACGCTGCGGAACTACCGACGTTTTACAGTGCGAGAGCTGTCGGACATGTTCGATGTCAGCGTGGGAACGGCCCATTCAATTCTTTCTAAAGAGTTGAACATGAGAAAGTTATTTTTTCTTAAAACACACTATTTTATGTTTATAAGGCGTGTTTTAAATTCGTGATTGATTGCTCTACATAGCTTTTATTATCGTCTAAACTTGGGTTTAGCACAACTTTTATATAGAGTCTAGTTGAAATATTAAATATCTGTTTATTTGTAATGTTCCCATTAATGTTTAAAAGCGGTAAATATCGCCACGATTCCACATCCTCCCTACTCACCGGACTTGGCGCCCTTCAACTTCTCTATATTTCCGACCATCAAGGCCCAGCTGAAGGGACATCGTTTCTCGTCTCTTCAAGAAATGATGACAGCAACAATCAACATCACGCAACAGTTCAGCACTGATTGGTACCATAACATATACAGACAGTGAGTTCACCGTCACCGTAGATACATCGCGCACGCGGGAGAGTATTTCGAGAAAGAATAACGTCGCTGAACATGTGAAATTCCGTGCGACGTCGTGAACGTCATGTGCTTTGCTGTTATGGTGCGCCGGGTTGCGTACCCCTTGCTTATTGTTATTATCATAGAATTGTTATTTGTTATTATATTTTATTGATTTTTTCGCTGTATGTACACAACATGTTCCGATTTATGTTATTTGTAAAATCACGCATGTATATGAAACGATGTGAACGTTATGAACGTTATTGTCACAGTCCTATTTATTTTTGAACAACCCTCGTATGTGTAAATTTTACAAAACTTTGGAAGTATTTCATGCTTATGAATATTTGCAATGTTCTGTGCATAACATTTTATATGTTAAAGAGATTTTCTTTTCAATATATTGTAAAAAGTTTTTTGTTTAATAACAACTAAGCATATATCTCTCTTCTCATTAAGATTGAAATATACCTGTAACCATAGTGACAGTCTTAAAAAATGGTACTTATCGTCCCTGCTTGTCACTCTTCATCAATATAGGGTGGTTCCAAGACTGGTTTGCTTATTGTCTGGTTCATGTGACTACATGTAGTTGTGGTACAATGTCATGTTTCAACCATGTGATACTACAGTTATGCATTGAGCAGAATGCACAAACCTGTTAGAATGAAAATAAAGTTTAGTTTTATATGATATATCTGCACTTAACACCGTGTATTATCTTGTGATATGTCACTCAAAATGAAACTCCTGAAAAGTCATTGTCTAAAAAAGACCTATACACTTAGTGGGACATAAAGCCCAACAAAGGCACATTTCACATTTAACGCTATAATACTTTTCAACATAATTTCAGGTGTAGATCAGTTTTCCTTACAACGTCAAGAGTAGCTTAAGTTTAACCAGGGTTTTCTTTTGCATTCAGTACTTAAAGTGATTGAAAGATATGCTGTTTCCACACACAGGACCTGTCCGAGCAAGTGAAGCTGTTGACAGAAGCCAGGGACCAGCTGATGGAGAAGGTGCAGGCATTGAAGGAGAACCAGTCACAGTCCTCACAGGCCTCAGAGGAGACTCTACTGCTGTTGAACGAGAAGAACCAGGGCTTGCAGGAGCTGATCAACACGCTGGGGATGGAGAAGAGCAATCTGAATGAACAAGTGGAGGCTCTAGTGAATCTGCAAAAGGTGATGAAAATATTGTGAAGGACAAATGCTTCATGCAAGTTTTGGATTAACCCTTTCCCTCATATAGACTCATTTTGACGAACTCATAGGTACCACATAAAGCCTGATCTGCTGAAAACCACAGTTGAACCTTACCAAATTTAATTACAAAATCCTCATTTCCAGACCACTGAGGAGCAGCGAACAGCATAAAACCTGATCAGCCTGCGAGTTACTCGCAGGCTGATCTGGTTTCATGTTGTTCGCATAGGTCTTTTCATGGTGTCCTCTCTGAGGGAAAGGGTTAAATTTACAGAGGAATGTCATTTGTATCTGGTTGTGGTTATGAGGTCTCAGGTCAAACTCACACAACTTCTCATGATATTTTACTAAAAGTTTACAATTGTTTTATTCTTTTAAAACCCACTAGCCAATTCATTAAATGAAAGGAACAATAGCTACAATATTAAACCTGTAAATCTTCTTTTTTCTAAATCAAAATTCAAGAAGGATCAAGAGCAGGAATTCTCTATATTTGATTGTTCACTTAAGTGAAGAAATAACTTAAGATGCATTGTGAATAATGTCCTTTTTTTTTTATTCCTTTGAGTAAATGTCTAAATATATAGAGGAAATAGATAAAAATTTGAGCTTCCCATAACCAGCAAAAACAAATCAGTCTTGACCAAACAAAGTATGAAATGAACTTTTATCTGTCTATTCTGAAGTCACTACAAGTGATGGATTTTAATGTGTGTATGGTAAAAATTTGATATTTTATGTTCTATTCTGTGCCTCCTGTGAGAATTTACAACTACTGTAAAATCATTATATTTTGTGGGCATGAAATTTCGTGGAATCAGAATCTTATGCATGTTCGTGGGCACATAAATTCGTGGATTTGTTATTTTGAAATAAAAAAACAACAACAAAAAAAACACGAAAACTTTAAAGATCTAAAAATCGTTAAGAAATATGAAGAAAGATGAACAAAATCAGCTATTTCATCAAGTGTTTAACATTTTGTATGTGTTTGTCATTAGTTTTTTATAATGATACGTATTGGAGAACTAACTTACAAACCATGAGACAGACGAAAGTTATTGTAAAGTCTCCATCAATCTCACAACATTTCAGTCATTTTTTGTTGACAATAAAAGCCAAGTATCACCAGCTGTGCGCCAATTATGTGACAAGTGACAGGTTGATATGTGGTGTAATATACGGGGTTGATATGGTATGGCTAATTACCGGAAATCTAGCAGGGTGGGTCTGGGGTAACTACGAATCTCCACCTTGGTATAGGTGTGAAAAACTTATTTAGACTCAATAGTCACATATAGTTTAATACTTTATTTTTCAACTTTATACTAAATGTGAATATATGAATAAAAAAGTACTAAATCACAACAGGAACCGCGATATTAAGCAAAAGTGAAAGTGGGAAGGGTATGGTTTACGTTCGCTTCAAAGATACATCAAATATATTGAGTCACTTTAAGAATTTATTTTGTTAGGTAAATGGTTTCTTATTTATTTATTTATGAAATTATCTAAAAAAACTGTAAACACAAATTTGTGGGCGCGGTCGGGGTAGACATCGTTATACTACTTATTATATCTACGTATATTGGTAGTTAGTCACAATATCTGAAAATATTTCGTGGGGACATAAATTTGTGGATAATGGCATCCACGAAATCAACTAAAAATAAATCCCCCACGAAATATTATGATTTTACAGTAAATGATAAGATGATGTTTCCATTTGTAGGACACTGAGACAAAACTTTCTAGCATGGAGTCTGAAATGGAGCATTACAGGATGGAGAGTGAATCTGGCAAAGTCAAGCTTCAGGAACAGGCTGAAAAATGCAGATGTTTGGAACTGGAGAAGGCAGATTTACAGACAGGGTTTGACAAGAGCAGAGAGGCATTACAAGCTGAGAAGGATGAAGCTGTAAGAAAGGTTAAGGAGTCTGAAGTTTTGAAAGAACTGAAAAAATTAAAAAAAAAAAAATTAAAAAAAAAAATTCAGTTCTGAAGTCAGTACTTTCTGAGGCGCAGAATCAAGTGAAAGAATTGGGTGTGAAGGAGAAGGAGCTTGAAGCAAAACTGAAAGAGATGGAAGAAAAATGTAAAGCCCTAGAATCTGATGAAAAGTTTCAAGAGTTAGAATCTAAGGAGAAGAAGTTACAAGAGATGATTGAAAAGCTGGAAAATGAAAGTGAGCGTAAAGATGAGGAGTTATTGCACTCAGAAGAAGCAAGGGAGAATTTAACTTATGAAGTCAATGAATTGAAGGAAGAGAAAGAGGCAATGAGAAATGAGATAAAGTCTTTGCAAGATAAGATGGCTGAGTGGGATAATCTGATGGCTATACTTCAGCAGGACAAAGATCAGGTCATACAGGAGCTTGATGAATCAGAGAAACGCGACCAGAACTTCCGAAAAGAGATAGACTTTCTAATGACGTCACTAAATGAAGCTTTGAAAGAAAGGGATTCTCTACAGGATGAAGTCTTTAAAATGAGTGAGAAAGACGGTCCACTGGCTGATGAGATGCTGCATATGAAGCATAGGGTGCAAGAACTTATTGAAGAGAAAAGTAGATTAGAGAAAGAATTGGATACCGCATACTCTGTCAAGGGGGAGTGCTCTGTGGAAATTCAGTCGCTGAAAACCAAGCTTGGGAATGTTTATGAGAATCTGGACTCAGTTGAGAGAGAAAAGGAATCTATGTCTGTGATAATGCAACTTGCTCAAGATAAGTCAGATAAGCTAATCGAAGAGATTCAGGTTTTAAAATCTGAGCTTGCAAAAACTGATGAAATTAAACAAAGATGTGATGAGTTACAAAATGAAAAAAACCAGAGTGATAGAAAGGTTGAAGATATTGTGAGACAGATAGGAGAAGTTCAGAGTGCAATGAAAGAAAAAGTTGTGTACAATCAAGAGCTGGAGATGCAAGTTTTAGATTTATCAGACTCTCTTTCCAAGACAAAGCGTATGTATGAGGAATTGAAAGGTCAGTTAGAAGAGGAGGGTGCATCTCTTGCACAAGTTCATGAGAAAGAAGTAGAAGTGTTGAAACAGTCTGTTGATAGTATGAAAAATGAGAGAGATGACTTTAGGAGATTGAGTGATGAGAAAACTGCTGAACTAGAATCTGTCAGAAATGACAACCAGAGTCTTAAAATTAATCTTGATGAAAAATCCTGTGCAATAGAATCATTTAAAAGTGAAATTGAAAGCCTAAAGGGAGATCACTCAAAAGTGAAAGAAAATCTTGAAACTCTTGTTAAAGACAAAGACATTTTACTAAGTGAAAACTCTGAATTAAGCTCAAAAGTTTCAGTAGCTGAAAAAGAGAATGCAGAGCTTTCTAATGAGATTAAAGTACAGAATGAGACTATTACTGGCCTAAATGAAAAACTTGGACAGCTTTCTGCTGAACTGGAAAATCACAAAACAGACAGTGTTAAGATACAAGAGCAATTGGATCAATTAAAATCAGAAATTAAGGATAAAATGCATGAACTTGAAACTATTAAAGCAGATAATGTCAAATTATCGGCAACTGTTAATTCAATTTCATCTCAAATGTCAGAAGTAGAAGAAAGGGAAAAGTCGGCTCTTGAAGAGAAAAATACCTTTGATGAAGAACTTCTTAATCTTAAGAGTAATATTGAAAAATTAACAACTGAGAAAGACACTATGAATGACAAAATCATATCACTTGAAAAGGAAAATGAAGAATTAAAGAAATCAACAACAGAGAAAGACATTATGAATGAAAAAATCATATCACTGGAAAAAGAAAATGAAGAATTAAAGAAATCAACAACAGAGAAAGACATTATGAATGACAAAATCATAACACTGGAAAAAGAAAATGAAGAGTTAAAGAAACTGAGAGAAGAGAGTACTGTTGGTGTAACAAAAATAAATGAAGAGTATGCAAAATTTCAGTTAGATTTGGAAAATGCAGTTAAGGAAATTGCTGCTCTGAGAAAAGAAGAAAGAGAATGAAAATAAAAGCCTTGTAAGCACAGTAGAAAACCTTACAACTGAGTTAAATGAGGAAAAGGAAAGAAATAATAATATTAGAAGTGAATTGGAAAGCTTGAAAGAGGCTAGTACTTGCTTAAGACAGCAAATTGCAGAGATACAGGAAGGTAAGGAAAAAGAAGGCAGTGAATTGGTCAAAGAGCTTCAAGTGAAGATTGAGAGACTTCAAGAGAACAAGAATATGCTTGAAAATAAATGTGCTGCTTGTGAACAGAGATTGTATGCTTGTGAAAATAAGCTGAAGCTTTGCAAAGATAAACTAGAAATGAAGAAAAGTGAGAAGGGGAAGTTCTTAAAAGAGTTGAATGAAAGTAAAACATTATTAAATGAAATGGAGTCGGAAAAAATGAAATGGGAAACACTGTGCAATGAAAAGTCTGTATCTTTGGAGGCAATGACTAAAAAGGTAGCAGATTTAGAGAATGCAGAGATAAAACTTAAAGAGTCTCTGTTGGAGAAAGAAAAGGTTGCAAATGAACTAAATTCTGTGATGGAAGTCAAGGAAAAGGAAGTCAACACCCTGAAACAGAAAGCTGAACAGTTAGAGAAGGAATTACAAGTGAAAATGGGAGAAGTTGATAGTAAATACCAAGCATTAGAAAATACGAAGAAGGAAGTGGAGAGTGGATTGAAGCAAAAATGTAAGGACTTAGAGGACAAGGTGGCTGCATTTGAAGTTGAAAAACAAGAAATGCTCCAGAAAGAAGTTGAAGTAACACAAACTGCTGCAGCATCCTCTGTAAGTATATTTCAGTAGTTCATAAATGTATAATTAGGTGTAAAAAAAATTCTGTGTTTCAGGCAACCCAACCCTACCTAGGGAAAACCTGCCGACCCTAAAGTTTTATGTGTCAATTTTGGGATTGCCATTTTCCAAGATTTTTTCACAGTAATGACTAGACTTTTAAAAAATAAGTAAAAAAACAAAACAAAAAAAAAACTCAATCCCTACCGTAACTTCAAACTTACATTAGGTCTTCACCAAGGCTTAGAATTCAATATGGATATTAATGAATTTAGGTACTTTTTTGATATGATTGTGTTAAAATATAAACATTGTAATGGAAAAGTTACTGTACCACTGTAAGTACATGGTATTTCAGAATAGCTGAGCTTATTATTTCATTCATTCTTTTTGTGTTTAAGCTAAGGACAAAGCTTCATAACTCAGTAAAGTAAAAAGAAAAAAATTAAACTGGCATGCTGTCTGATCAGGGTCTCTCCTCTGTTTGCTTATACAATACTGTAGCTCAAATTTACACAGAGCAAAGAAAAAAAAACACACTGTTTCATATAATATCATTTTAAAGTTCAATCAATTCATTAATATTCATTAAGTCATAAATTTGTACATAAATATTCATGAAGTAAAGGGTTACAAGTACAAACACATGATTGATGTCTGGATATGCAGGCTGCAGAATCTGAGATGAAGAAAGTGAAGGAGGCCCTAAAGACAAAGGAAGACATGTGCAACAAGCTGAAAACTGTGGCTGTGAAAACAAAGAAGGATTTGGCCGATGTCAAGTCTAAGGTGAGAAAAGTAGATACTGTGAAATTGATTTTTGTGGGACACTTATTTTCATCAGTTTCGTGGTGGGTTTTATCCACGAAGATTCATCCCCACGAAAACTTGTCTCTTATATAGATCTCACGTTTTTTAGAACATAGATCTAGGAATAAATGTACCCAAGAAATTCCCTTTAGATAGGTACATAATCAACGAAATTTAATGTCAACAAGCATTAATGATTTTGCAGTAATACCCTGGCTTAGCAAAGTGGGAGATATATAGAAATCTCAAATATCTCATCCTGACTTGCTCCATATGATAAAAAGGTCATTACCTATGTCATTATCTATACTTCTATTTCACAAGATGAGACAGCGCGGTATAGGACACACATTATCATGTCCTGTTGCATCCTGTCTTGTGCCTCTATACAAATAGTTCAATATCTTCTTATTTGTTGAGTCAAGGCAGTGTGGCGGGGGTTTTCTTCACATTCAGTGATAGCTCTAGTTTATCGTCTTCTTTGGGTTTGGGGAAAGCTCTAGTTTTTGTATTAAAACAGGTGTATAAATAGGATGATAGATTTAAAAAAAACATTGCTGAGGGATTATAGTGGCTGCCTTAGTGACTTCAGTCCCTCTACACTGTGTGCTTGAAAAACAGTCAGGTCGATTTGAATTTCATGCAAGATGGCTGTCCAACTGGCTTGCAAAAGGTCATTGGTTATGCCTGAGTGCATCTGGCATTTGGGGTCCGCCTCACTGGTGTGGTTTATGCCAAACTGTTGCAACTGGCCACTTACAGTAAGATTTTGAGATGTCCTAGGACCATATACCATGCTGTTCATGTGCACCTTATGCAATACGAGAGAATCCTGGTTTATGACATTGAGATATCTTCATAGCTGTGTACTGTTGCTTATGGTTTGGCATATTGAACGCATGCTTATACCTAGGTAGATGACTCTGTCACGGATAAACTGTCATGGTGATGGTTAACTCAATAACAACAACAGAAGAGTGTGATGTCTTATTTCCAGTTTGCAGCCCAGACGGAGGAACTGCGACAGGTCCAGAAGGACAAGCTGATGTTACAGCAACAGTTAGACCAGCTGGCCAATGAGACCGAGGCTGAGCATGAACAAACTACTCAGGTAGGGGGTCCTCATCTCTTCAAGTTAGCTTCACCATTTACCACTTAAATGCACCATTTTACACAAGGATACATCACAGAAATGCCATGTGAGACTGAAAACAAGTTTTTTATGCCCCCCTTCGAAGAAGAGGGGGTATATTGCTTTGCTCATGTCGGTCGGTCGGTCTGTAGGTCGGTCTGTCGGTAGACCAGACCTTGTCCGAGTGATAACTTAAGTTCTATTTGACCTTTAAGTCTCAAACTTCATGTGGTTGTTGCTCATGATTAGTAGATGACCCCTATTGATTTTGGTGTCATTACCTCAAAGGTCAAGGTCACATGTTGTGTATGTATAATACCAGACTTGTCCGATTGATAACTTAAGTTCTATTTGACCTTTAAGTCTCAAACTTCATGTGGTTGTTGCTCACGATTAGTAGATGACCCCTATCGATTTTGGTGTCATTACCTCAAAGGTCAAGGTCACAAGGTCACATGTTGTGTATGTATAATACCAGACCTTGTCCGAGTGATAACTTGAAGTTCTATTTGACCTTTAAGTCTCAAACTTCATGTGGTTGTTGCTTATGATTAGTAGATGACCCCTATCAATTTTGGTGTCAATACCTCAAAGGTCAAGGTCACAAGGTTGCATTTGTATATATGTTTGATGACTTGGCCTTGTTATTACTTAGATCAAGATAACATAATTTATGTTGTAATGTTGTTTTGTTTTAAAGTTTGAGATATTTGAAGGATGATGTATCATTTTCTTTCATTATTGTGGATGTTTGTGCTTATGGCTAGCAAGGCTGATTTGTTAATTTTTATAATAAACCTAGAGCACTAAGTCTTAATGTTTTGTTTGTTTATAACTGACAATGTTCTTTCACTTAACCTTTGTGGACTTGTGTAAATATTTCTCCAGCCCATTTATTTCAGTAAATGTTTAGTTCCACATTTTAGCACATTATATCTTCACTCAAATATTTGAAGTTTGAGAATTTTTTGTGACAAGCCAACATTATGAAGGCAAACTCCTTGCATGTAATATAGCTATATACATATTATGGCATATGAGGGGGGCATATATGTTTTCTTAAACATTTCTTGTTTTTATTATTATTATGTAAAGTTGTAAATGGGTAAGGTTTTATATTTTGTATGAAGTTTTTGTGATACTTTTTGTGCTAAAGGTTATAATGTCTGTGGTCTTCAGTCCTGTTCAGGTCATCTGTTTTGATGGGTTGGTGATTCTATCAAGGTGCTCCTCTGTTTCTCAAATGATGTACATAAGCTCCTTTTTGGGACATCACTGTGTGGCAAAAATATCCAAAGACAACAACATAATGTTAACACCATACCCAGAAAGCAAATCTCATTATCTAAATTGTCTTTCCTGTCACTATGATCGACATCTGAAACATGTTTAACATGTGTATACCCTTGCTTCATGAAAGTGGGGGCTATATAACAGGGTCCCCATGGTCAGGGAAAAGTCAGAGAAAAATCATTTATTTTTCAAGGTCAGAGAAAAGTCAGGGAAATTTGAAATTGGTCAGGGAAATTTGGAAATTCAGAAAAAGTCAGGGAATTTTACAATCAAGGAATGTCGACCAAACAGCAGGAGGATTATAATAAGGAAAGGCTAAGGCAGTTTCTTTTTCAGTCAGTTTGAATTGTCAGATTGGCATAATATTAAATGAGTTCCCAATAGCATCTAACTGGCACACCATCATTTCATAGATGATCTGTATGTGCCGCTGGATTTGTGCTTAATTTGGTCAGGGAATTTTGAGTTTGGTCAGGGAAAAGTCAGGGAATTGTGATTTTTTAGCTCGACTATTCGAAGAATATAAGAGCTATTGTAGTCGCCCTGGCGTCGGCGTCGGCGTTGGCGTTGCAGCTTTTGGTTAAAGTTTTGCGTGCAAGTAACTATCAACCTTATATCTCAATAACTGTTCATGGTATTGACTTGAAAGTTTATAAATAATGTTCAGGGGCATCAGACAACCAAGGCAGATAACTCTTGACTGAATTTAATATGAATTATGGCCCCTTTTTAACTTAGAAATTTTGGTTAAAGTTTTGCATGCAATAGAAAATTTGGTTTAAGTTTTGCGTGCAAGCTACCATCTAGTTTGTATCTCAATAACCATTCATGGTATTGACTTGAATGGTTTATGAATATGTTTAGGAGCATCAGGCAACCAAGGTAGATAACTCTTAATGGAATATATTACAAATTATGGCCCCTTTTTAACTTAGAAATTTTGGTTAAAGTTTTGCATGCAAGATACTCAAATGCTTATTTCTCAGTATCCAGGCATGGGATTGATTTTAAACATCTTTAATATGTTTAGGGGTATCATACTTTCATGGTAGATAACTCTTGATGGAATATGTTACAAATTATTGCCCCTTTGTAACTTAGAAATTTTGGTTAAAGTTTTGCATGCAAGGTACCTTCATGCTAATATCTCAGTATCCAGGCATGAGATTGATTTGAAACATCTTTAATATGTTTATGGGTATCATACTTTCATGGTAGATAACTCTTGATGGAATATGTTACAAATTATTGCCCCTTTGTAACTTAGAAATTTTGGTTAAAGTTTTGCATGCAAGGTACCTTCATGCTAATATCTCAGTATCCAGGCATGGATTGATTTGAAACATCTTTAATATGTTTATGGGTATCATACTTTCATGGTAGATAACTCTTGATAGAATATGCTACAAATTATGGTCCCCTTTTTTAACTTAAAAATTTTGGTTAAAGTTTTGCATGCAAGTTACTTTCATGCTAATATCTCAGTATCCAGGCATAGGATTGATATCATACTTTCATGGTAGATAACTCTTGATGGAATATGTTACAAATTATTGCCCTTTTTAACTTAGAAATTTTGGTTAAAGTTTTGCATGCAAGTTACTTTCATGCTAATATCTCAGTATCCAGGCATGCGATTGATTTTAAACATCTTTAATATTTTTAGGACTATCATACAAGGTAGATAACTTTTGATGGAATATATTACAAGTTATGGCCCCTTTTTAAACTAAGAAATTTTGGTTAAAGTTTTGTATGCAAGTTACTTTCATGCTTATATATCAGATTCCAGGCATGGGATTGATTTGAAACATCTTTTATATGTTTAGGGGTATCAGACTATAAAGGAAGATAACACTTGATGGAATATATTAAAAATAATGACCCCTTTGAACTCAGAGTTTTGGTTACGTTTTTGCATTCAAGCTACTATCCAGCTTTTATCTCAGAAATTGCTTGTGGAATTGACTAGAAAGTTAAGGAGTGTCTTCAGGGGCATCAGAAAACTAAGGAGGATAGCTTTTGGACTGAATTTTATACAAATTACGGCCCTTTTCTAACTTGGATTCTTGGTTAAAGTTTTGCATGCACAGTGTTATTGTGCTTATGTCTCAGTAACTAGGCATGGGATTGATTTTAGACATCATAAAAATATTAAGGGGTATCAGACTATCAAGGTATATCATTTTTGACTATTATTATGTACAGGGTATGTGAAGGGCAAGAACTGAAATAGATTTCATTTGATTTACCAACAAGCATTTTGAATAGTCGAGCGTGCTGTCCTCTGACAGCTCTTGTCCAATTTTGTGGGAACCCTGTATAAGAATCACAAATGTCAGTCAGCAGGATGTTAAACTCTATGTTAGCAAATAAGGGAATTCTGATTCTTGAAAAAAATAGTTCAGGTAAATAATGTCAAGATATGATAATATGAGAAGCCTAAGATATGCTCATTCTTTACAGGGCCTGAAGAAACAGCTGGAAGCAGCTTCAAAAGATCTGGATGCTGCAGTGAATGAGAGGGACACCTTTAAGGCAGACTTTGAGAAAACTCTTCAGCAGCTGACAGACCTGAAATCTGAAATAGCTGACCTGAAGGCTATGAAGGATGAACTGGGAAGTGGGAAAGAGGCTCTCATGGGACAGATCAAGGTATGATGATGATGATGATGATGATGGTTACAGTATTGACAGAGTTTTCTTTGTGAGCAGCTGTCGTCCGAAATGGACACTTGTAGTGACATTTTCGCAGGTTGGAATTTGCAAAGGTGTCAAAATGTGATAGTATCGATGATATTGTAGTACTTTCAATTAGAGGAATTTTGGTCTAAAAATAGACATATGCCTGCTTCTTGTTTAGTTGCTTTGAATCAAATTGCCAAAACAGCATTCCTGAATTGATAAGGAAGTGTTAAATTTTCATAACCGTGTTACCTTTCATGATTACACTGAAAAAGAAACCTATTCTATCAAGTAGAAAGATATATACAACCTGAAACTCCCATTTTAAGCTGGAATATCCTAAAAATAAATTATACATGCCAATAATAGCATTTTATTTACTCTGCTTCATTTGCTACTAACATTAGATTGGTTTAAGAAGTAAGTCAAAATCAATTTTATACAGCTACTGTAAAATCATTTATTTTCGTGGGACACAAATTTCGTCAATTTCGTGGAGGGTTTTATCCACAAATATTAATCCCACAAAACTTGTTTCTTATATAGACCTCATGTTTTCTTGAACATAGATCCACAAATAAATGTACCCACGAAATTCCCTAAGGTACATAATCAACAAACTTTAAAGTCAACGAAAATAAATGATTTTACAGTATGCCAAAAAAAAAAAAAAAAACCATGATTCAGAATGGTCCAGAATGTAGGAAATGAAGTGCAGGAGTTGGGTGGGTGTGTGTGTGTGGGGGGATATTCATGGCTCCCAAACCTGTTGAACCAAAACATAATAAAATGTATTTTTGATGATGATATTGTTGATAATGATAATAACGATGGTAATAACTGATCATAAACATGAATGATGATTGATGGATGTCCATGATGATGATGATGATTATTGAAAAATA
>CM037793.1:16213028-16233890 GCA_021229015.1 Solen grandis
AAATTACTACGATTTGCACGAACCGTCATTGTGAACTATCATGATATAATGCATCGGCTCATGTTAAGGCAGCTATGGCGTTCCATAAAAAGCACTGTCTGATTTATTTACTACGATGATATTGTTCTAACTTAAGAAAGCCATTATAGAGTAATTTAGTTGTATTGACAGGTGATATTGAACGTCTATTGCTTGCTAATTATGATTAATAAATTCTTTATGTTAGTTGACCGAGTATGATGTTGTTATCTTCATACTCTCTGAAGGTAGTTTTATATCCAAATATAATGTATTTTAGGCAGTTTAATGAATGATTAATATGTAGATTTGGAAATGGAGTTTGGATATTTTTCTATAAAAGTCAACGTATTGGCAATCTGTTAACAAAAGTTCTATATGTCTGAAGTTACTACAATAATTGAAATAAGGTTTGTTGATGATTTTCCTAGAAAAAAAAGTTTTTCATTTGTTGCATCTATTTTTATCAATCATTAAGATTCATTCTAAATTGTTTGACAGTATTTATCTATTGTGCGGAAAACAAGGCCAGTGTATATTTGTGTTTTATATGAAGTTTCCCAATATTCAGGTATGTGTTTACGGGATGCAGACTGAAACCGGGCCTGGGAAGCTACTTCAATGGAATGTTTAAGCAGTCCCGATATCGCGGAAATAAGTGTTACTCATATTATTTGAATACACAACTTTGTCAACATCAATTTTAAATAGTACAGTATTAAATCGATTAAAACGTTTCCTGTTTCCGGGGTTCTGGTCCATATATAGACGTATAATCATGTGATATGCATGGGAATAGGGTGGGAAAAATCATTTACGTTTTAATTTAGGGTCAATGCTTTGATTTAAGCACTCAAAATATATTCAGAACGATGTTTCAGGCTATCAATATATTGTATCATTTGCATTAACTAGAATTTTATATATGTATAAAAAAAACAAACAACAAAAAACAAAAACTAGAGTTGCATCCGCAACATCATCGGTTTTCTCACTTAGATAAGCTTCATACAATGCTATTGTTACTTCTTCTATCATTCCTTTCACTTTTTTATATGAAATTGTACCTCTTTTTTAAAGCTAAATAAAACTGTGTCCTACATTTGTAAAACAACCAATAAAGGTTAACATCATCCCGGCCGTGGTATACAGACACGTATGGCCAATACACTGAGAACTATACACACCCCAGTACAAGTAAGATAAGCGTTGGACTGAAATATTTTAAAAATTGGGCTTTCGCTACGTATGGGAAATCTAACATAACTCGACCATTTTTTACCCGATCTTCAAAAACTGCATATCGTTAGAAAGGTAAATAAACATTCTATAAATCTGATAATAAAATTATAATGATATGTGATTAACCTCTGAGATAAATGCAGAAAACCACTGTGTGTACCTATAATTGAGTTTTTTCATAATTATTTTTTTCATTTGATGTCTGACTTTTAAAATTTTGGTACCGTTAGAAAGGTCTCTTAAAGCATAACATTTTATACCCGTTATGTCTCGATAGAATATTTACCGTTTTTGAGCTATATGAGGTCAAAGAAAAAATCGATATTGCTGATATGACCTTGACCTTTACTACCTTTTATTATTTTAAAGTATAAGCTGATTAAGAACATCATACTGCACATTCAGTGAAAATTTCATGAAAATCGAACAAGAAATAAATACAGGAGAACGAAAAAACATGAAAAAATGACGAAAAATGAAATATTTTAAAAACTTGAAATTTTTATTTTTTCCGTATTCAGTGATCTTTGAACGCCTCTAGCGGATAAACGGTGCATTTCCTGAAATTGCCACACTATATATTTTGTGCGGCTAGGTCTTGCGAATCTGTTTAAACAAACAAAATTCTTCTATCTTATCAAAGTCGGCCAATATTTCTGTTTAAAACTTTGGTCCCTCCTGAACAGGAAATGATATCTTTTTTGAACTTCTAGACCTATATATTTTGTTGGGGTGCCAATAAGGAACAGAATAAAAAAAAACGTATCTAAATCCGACTTTGGATTTTGGAGATTTTTCAATACAATCAATTACATAATAAACGCCACCTAGCGGCACAATGGGAGACAAATCTGAAAAAATGGCTCCTAAGGATCTAAGTCAGGACAATGTGAATAAGTGTTAAAAATTTCATGGTCGTAGCTTAATCCTACGTTACTGTAGGCTCGGGACAAATTTTTGACAGAAGAAGAAAAATAAAACTAGAATCGCAATCGCGATATCATCGGTTTTCGCAAAAGCAATTCCATTCAGTTCACGAGTCGCATGATTCGAAAAATATTTCTTCGTTCAATGGCTTGTTTATAATGTTAACAGCGAGCTTTGAAACACTTTTTTCGGTATGTTTAAGAAGACTTTTTACCCAGAAGAAGATTTTTGAGTATTACCTGTCAGTTATGTAGTCGCGATATCATCGGTTTTCATGAAAGCAATTCCATTCAGTTCACGAGTCGTATGATTCGAAAAACATTTCTTCGTTCAATTGCTTTTTGATACTGTTAACAGTGATCTTTCAAACATTTTTGTCGCAATGTACAATCAGACTTTTTACCAAGAAGAATACTTTTGAGTATTACTTGTCTGTTATGTAGTCGTAAACTTGAAAACTTTTTTTACGGACTTCGGGTACTGCAATGTTATATGTGTATTTTGCTTTATGATGGAGACAAATGACAATTGTATTCGATAAACAACAATTGCAAACGACAAACAACAGTATAAAATGACACACGACAATGCAATATGCCACTCAACACTATTACGAACAACTGTTGCATTGAATTACTATCATTTTCATGAAATATCGCATTATCTTTTTTGTGTCATTTCAAATTGATGTCACCGAAGAACAGAATGCAAAAAAAATCGCATAAAAATCAGACTTCATTTTTTTTTTAATTATTAAAAATGATTTCAAGCTAATCGCCGGCAAAATGAGAACAAAAACTGATTAAAATTTTACTACTAGGTACCTAGCAATGCCGCAAATGGTTCAATCAAGTATACAAGTCGCACTAGTCAAACATTCTATTCCTTATATATCACAATTTGAAGCATAAAAACTGATTTACAATTGTTCTAAAGAGGATCAAAACTTGGACTGGCGTAAAATGACCAAATCAAGTCCGATCTTCAAAAACTTAACATCACTAGAAAGGGCTCTTTAAAAAATAAAACTTTTGTTAATATACTTTCAATGAAATATTTTTTGCTTTGGAGCTATTTGGAGCCAAATAAAAACACAATAATCGTAATATGCCCTTGAACTTTGCAATATCTTTTTACCCTTTTAATTGTGAGGTCCTTTCAGACATAACAATACATAACTTGTGAAAATATCATGGGGTATGAACAAAAAATAAAGTCAGGAGCGACAAAAACATGTTTTAGAAATTTTAATTTTTCCTAAAATTTAGTGAAGTTTGACCATTTCTAGATGACAAACCATGCATTTCTTAAATTCGCCATCCCATATATTTTGTGCGTTTATATCCTGCAAATCATTTGCAGCAAACAGAATTCTTCTATCTGATCTCTAACAAAAATGGATAGGTTTTTCGTAGACCTACCCTCATCTGCACAGTTTTTTGCGAGGTTCGAACTTTCAACCTTCCTTTAGTAGTTCAAAAAGTTTTAGCATTCATACCTAGAAACTATCATACTTTATTAGGCTATCAACAAGGAACACAATGCAACAAACTGCATATGGATCAGACGTCAACATTTTGAATTATAAGTAGAAAAGTGCTTTCATGCTATGCGCCCCCTAGCGGCAAAAGGAGAAACAAAATTGATTAGGTACCTAGCAATGCGGCAAATAGTTCAATTAAATATACAAATCGCACTAGTCGAACATTCTATTTCTTATACATCACATTTTGAAGCATAAAAACTGATTTACAATTATTCCAAAAAAGGATCAGACTTTGGACTGCCGTAAAATGACCAAATCAAGTCCGATCTTCAAAATCTAAACATCACTAGAAAGAACTTTTCTAAAACTAAATCTTTTGTTCATATATTGTTTATGAATTGTTTTTTGATTTTGAGCTATTTCAAGCCGAATTGATATACAATTATCCTAATATGACCTTGACCTTTACAATAATTTTTTACTTTTTATATTATGTGACACTTAAGATCATAGTTTTACATTAAATGTGAAAATTTCATAGAAATTGAACTAAAAATAAAGTCAGGAGCTGCAAAAAATCTTAACAGTCATGCTTTGAAAATGTTGATTTTTCGAAAATTTGGTTAAGTTTGACCGCGTACTGTGGACAAACCATGCATTTCCCGAATTCGCCACCCGAGATAATTTACATTGTCCAATCTCTAATACATGTAAAATGTAATACTCGATAACACACCACCAATATACGTCTTTGACTTCGATGTTCTATCAGAGAGAGAGAGAGAGAGAGACAGAGAGAGAGAAATGTGTGTTTATGACGCGCCTACAGGTAAAGTACGGTCTATCAAACACAAAATTACATGTACATACGCTTTGAGCTATAGAATACACACACGATTTACGATTTAACAAGGTACAGCTTATTAAACATAGTCTGACCAGTTTTTACCCGATCTTCAAAAACCGCACATCGTTAGAAGGATTGAAAATTAATCTTACATTCTATTTCTTAAGGTGATATTGATTAGTGATGAACTTTCGAGATAAACGTATGGCCAATACACTGAGAACTATACACACCCCCAGTTCACCAGTACAGGTAGACCAGCATTAGACTGCAGGAAAGTCACTTGACCGCGAGTTGTTTACATCATCCCAGCTACGCTGTGGTCAAATGGCCAATAATACACTGAAAATATAGGTAAGATAAGCGTTGGACTGAAATATTTTAAAAATTGGGCTTTCGCTACGTATGGGAAATCTAACATAACTCGACCATTTTTTACCCGATCTTCAAAAACTGCATATCGTTAGAAAGGTAAATAAACATTCTATAAATCTGATAATAAAATTATAATGATATGTGATTAACCTCTGAGATAAATGCAGAAAACCACTGTGTGTACCTATAATTGAGTTTTTTCATAATTATTTTTTTCATTTGATGTCTGACTTTTAAAATTTTGGTACCGTTAGAAAGGTCTCTTAAAGCATAACATTTTATACCCGTTATGTCTCGATAGAATATTTACCGTTTTTGAGCTATATGAGGTCAAAGAAAAAATCGATATTGCTGATATGACCTTGACCTTTACTACCTTTTATTATTTTAAAGTATAAGCTGATTAAGAACATCATACTGCACATTCAGTGAAAATTTCATGAAAATCGAACAAGAAATAAATACAGGAGAACGAAAAAACATGAAAAAATGACGAAAAATGAAATATTTTAAAACTTGAAATTTTTATTTTTTCCGTATTCAGTGATCTTTGAACGCCTCTAGCGGATAAACGGTGCATTTCCTGAAATTGCCACACTATATATTTTGTGCGGCTAGGTCTTGCGAATCTGTTTAAACAAACAAAATTCTTCTATCTTATCAAAGTCGGCCAATATTTCTGTTTAAAGGGACCTACCATATTTTCTCTTAAAAAACGCGTTATTTCCAAGATTCGAACTTTGGTCCCCTCCTGAACAGGAAATGATATCTTTTTTGAACTTCTAGACCTATATATTTTGTTGGGGTGCCAATAAGGAACAGAATAAAAAAAAACCGTATCTAAATCCGACTTTGGATTTTGGAGATTTTTCAATACAATCAATTACGTAATAAACGCCACCTAGCGGCACAATGGGAGACAAATCTGAAAAAATGGCTCCTAAGGATCTAAGTCAGGACAATGTGAATAAGTGTTAAAAATTTCATGGTCGTTACGCTTAATCCTACGTTACTGTAGGCTCGGGACAAATTTTTGACAGAAGAAGAAAAATAAAAAAAAAAAAAAACTAGAGTTGCATCCGCAACATCATCGGTTTTCTCACTTAGATAAGCTTCATACAATGCTATTGTTACTTCTTCTATCATTCCTTTCACTTTTTTATATGAAATTGTACCTCTTTTTTATAAAGCTAAATAAACTGTGTCCTACATTTGTAAAACAACCAATAAAGGTTAACATCATCCCGGCCGTGGTATACAGACACGTATGGCCAATACACTGAGAACTATACACACCCCAGTACAGGTAAGATAAGCGTTGGACTGAAATATTTTAAAAATTGGGCTTTCGCTACGTATGGGAAATCTAACATAACTCGACCATTTTTTACCCGATCTTCAAAAACTGCATATCGTTAGAAAGGTAAATAAACATTCTATAAATCTGATAATAAAATTATTAATGATATGTGATTAACCTCTGAGATAAATGCAGAAACCACTGTGTGTACCTATAATTGAGTTTTTTCATAATTATTTTTTTCATTTGATGTCTGACTTTTAAAATTTTGGTACCGTTAGAAAGGTCTCTTAAAGCATAACATTTTATACCCGTTATGTCTCAATAGAATATTTACCGTTTTTGAGCTATATGAGGTCAAAGAAAAAATCGATATTGCTGATATGACCTTGACCTTTACTACCTTTTATTATTTTAAAGTATAAGCTGATTAAGAACATCATACTGCACATTCAGTGAAAAATTTCATGAAAATCGAACAAGAAATAATACAGGAGAACGAAAAAACATGAAAAAATGACGAAAAATGAAATATTTTAAAAACTTGAAATTTTTATTTTTTCCGTATTCAGTGATCTTTGAACGCCTCTAGCGGATAAACGGTGCATTTCCTGAAATTGTCACACTATATATTTTGTGCGGCTAGGTCTTGCGAATCTGTTTAAACAAACAAAATTCTTCTATCTTATCAAAGTCGGCCAATATTTCTGTTTAAAGGGACCTACCATATTTTCTCTTAAAAAACGCGTTATTTCCAAGATTCGAACTTTGGTCCCCTCCTGAACAGGAAATGATATCTTTTTTGAACTTCTAGACCTATATATTTTGTTGGGGTGCCAATAAGGAACAGAATAAAAAAAACCGTATCTAAATCCGACTTTGGATTTTGGAGATTTTTCAATACATCAATTACATAATAATCGCCACCTAGCGGCACAATGGGAGACAAATCTGAAAAAATGGCTCCTAAGGATCTAAGTCAAAATGACAAATAAACACAACGAGAACAATAGGTTTTCGCACTTCGCAGTTGTGCGAAAACCTAAAAAACTGTCCCAGTAACCTTAAGGTTGTTTCAATCCCCGGTTAAATTTGTTTAATGTTTTTGTATTTGAAATACTAAAATCAGCTTCATGACAATGCAATTTCACGCGCTTAACTTCACAATTAATTGATTTATGTGTTGTGCTGCATGAGACTTTATATTATTTTATAACTGCACCTGACTCCAAGCTTTTGTCAGAATTATTTTCACAGTAATACATATATTGTTCATAAAAAGGTCTGTATAAGTCCCTATGGAGGTCCTGTTGACAAACTCTCTAAAATACAAAGATATATTTCGAAACTTAGCATACAAACAAAAAAACTTTATTCATGAAAAATATTACAAACGTTCCTCTTTGTGTTGGAGGTTAAATAGGAACTGCTGATTATTTCTTATTCTGGTGTCCTAACTTTAACAATGCTAGACAATGGACATACACTTAAGAATTTTGTAGATTTAAGGGTCTAAAAGCTAATATTATTTTAAAATGTTCGCTACTATCTACCGTAAATGAATTATTAGCATTAACCATGCTCGTAGCCACAGGAGAAAAACAAACAAATTTGTCTCTGTCATAAATCAAAATACAGTAGAGCAAAACATTATTACCAAAAGAAATATTCATCAGGCTTATCTTTAAAAGGAAAAGTCACATACAATACCATTGAACCACTGCGCTCTTAAAAATGTCAATAACAATTTACGTATATATGATTATTGCATATGTGTGAATTCTGCTATGAATGTACTGTTTTGCCAAATCCCCGATGAAAAAAAAATGTACGCCCTACTTTGGAATTTTCATTAAAATTAGATTAACTCTACAGCTAAACATATTTACGCGTGTGTGTATGATATTATCACACAATTTTTAGCAGTTGTTTGATCACTATTTCGCTTCGTCTAAAATCGGAAATGTCTGTTTTAAAACCTGCAAGGAAATTAACAAATTTGGCATTTGGCAAAGAACTTACCTTACCCGTGAGCGCCCGACTCGGGAACGACAGGTTACCGCAAGACTTTCACTGTATGATTTTTGGCATCTTCATCTAATAAATAGCTACGATGACCACCACTCTTGATGTCCGTTACGAATTGTTTCGTTTTCATTCTCAACACATAAGACACATTTATGAGAACAAGTGTAAACAGTTCAATAGAATGTTTTCAAACTTGAACATAACTGAAAGAGCACCCCTGTCTTTATTCAAACACTGTATTAATATCTCCAATTATTGTAAATTTTGATTGTTTAAAGAACGATTGGTACTCCCGAAAGTACTCTATTGATGTAGACCTACAGTTTTTATTTAAAAAAAAACAATTTAAAATTTAATTTTAAAAATTAACAAAGTAGAAAATAACAAGAAGACGGAATAGTAACAAATATGTAAAAAGTATATTACATTATAATTAGATGAAATACATTTTCAGTCTTGTACGCTATTTTAATGTACATAACACAGATGAAATTTTTCCTCCTTAATTCTGTAAATTAAAAAGGAGATTCATAGTAGATAATTAAGATCTTGATCAGCTGTCTGATCACGGTCGATATTATCTACTCTACACTATACCACACACACTATACTTATTGTCCTCAGATTGATGTCCTTAATATAATGATTTAACATTTATTTTCATCAGATCATCTAATCTGTTTACTCTGCACTATATATCACATTACTACCTTTTACTATTAATCAAATGATAGTTTATTGATATGTTGACTTAAACTCAAAGTATTGTAGATGTATTCAGCAACAAAAAATTAAAACCATGAACATAAGCGCAGAAATATAACCTCCTAAAATAGTTATGATTAATATTTCAATGTCTTGGTTGAAATGTCGGGTACTTGGCAGCAAATTTAATGTCTACCTTTCTTTGGTTTGAAGCATAGAAAATCCAAGTAAGTAAGGGTGTGAAATAGGTGAATATTTGGAAAAAGAAACAAACCCGCAATATGAGTGTAGGACAGGATGGGGCGTGGTTCTACGTACACACTGATCCGCCAGTATCCAAGTACACGGGCATTCGTTACACATATATAATAGGGTAGAGTAAGTGGTCAAGAAATAGTGTGTTCAATTAGATCTAGAGGCACGAGCATCTTTTTCTTTCACAAATTCAAGTATAAAGCTATACATTTCTAATACAACACGAGCCCTAACTGTATGCAAGCAATATTGGCTTTATCAAGGTAAACTTGCTTGTCATTATTTAGTTGTTTTTTGTATTTTCCTTGATTGTATACATATTATTTTGGATAAATAATACTAAATAATTGAAAGGTTGCATAAGTTGGAAAACAATGCCTGTTACTATTCTTGGAGTTTCGATTTCGACTAAGTTGGAGTGCATGATGGCTTTAATATCTTGCATAGAATATGTATAAGTGTGTGAATGAAAGTCCCTGTTCAATTTCTAACCAATTTGAATGTATTATGACTTTGTTGTTGTTGTTGCTGTTGTTGTATTGGGGTTTACCGTCGCTGCGATAGTATTTCAATCATATAGCGACGTCCAGCTAATTACAGGTGGAGGAAGACCTCGAGTACACAGAGGTACCCGGTTAGAACCACCGACCTACCGCAAGCCAGCTGGAAGGCTTCCTCACATGAAAAATCCGAAGTCCGTACCGGGATTCGAACCCACAGCGGTGAGGGGCTGAGAGATTTGTAGTCCACAACTGTAACCACTCAGCCACGGCGGTCCCATTATGACTTTGTGTATAATAACATTATATTTAACGTTGCTTTATAGACATGTTAAACTCCTCAGTATGAGAGAAAAAGAAAAAAATCTATGTTTATATGATCTTGCTTTTGAAAAGAAAATATGTTTCTAAAACATATACAATGACGTATGGGAAAAATGAAATACCCAATTGCTAAGGATATATCTGAGATTTTATTAAATAACTTACATGTAAATGCAAAATGTTTATAATTGGAAACAATATATCACGAGTTCCGATTTGTTTGCTAATTTCATAAACTTTTGATTTGATTTTTAAATATATCCCGACCTTTTATTTACTGGTTTACAAACGACATCAACATATATTATTAATACATTCATTTGAACAAAATATATTCTAGCGCAAATTAGTGTTTGCAACGAGCTCTTGAATGTCTTTAATCATAATAGTGGTTAATTCTAATCGTTTTAACGTTATTCAATATGCTGTCGAAAAAGCTTCACCTGAAGTCTAAGAATCTATATAAGTTGGACGTGATTCTGTTGTTTGATGTCGAACACTATTTAGGTATATAACATGTTTAAATGCGTCGAACTCTCGATGAATATCATTGCGCAAGAACAAAATCCTCAAAACTCCTTCACCAAATTGTTATATACATGGCGTGTTAGCAGATGGTAAAGATTTTTGATTGTATACTGGTTGTAGTTGTTTTATTTGATGTTGACAAAAAGAGACACTGCTTTGCTTTACATTTCATAAAATAGCCCTACGGAGCCACCAACTTATGATACTTCAATTTTATCTGCACGCCCCGCGTGTTCCCCATTTTAACCTGTTTTCTGTCCGTTTACTGTACAGTATTGGGGTGATCATAATGACGTCCTTCCGCCACAATAACAAATATTCCCCTTGGACCATATATACCCATGTGTTGTTGAAATCAGTGGATTAAACTTACAAGATGCGAAAGATGTTGATGTTTTTTGACCTTAAAAATGATTTTCTGAATAGAACTGAACTGTTTCCATTTGTGTTTTGTTCCTGAGGGACACCCATGAACTATTCAAAATTTTTTCCGGAAAACCATTTTTTAAAATTCGATTGTTTACCATCAAATATTACCCAAGCTAAACAGTTTGATTTTCGTGTTTAACTTTAACCTCACTAATACGAAGCGGACCAGTTTGGGGATTGCGGTCCCGAAATAAACAAATTGTTGATTCAATAAGTTTTATGTTCCCTTCCCAAAACAACCACGTTGACTGCACCCTCGGCCTAGCTAAAGATTTTCCGCCATGGCGGTTCACCGGCGGATCGCAACACAAAAAAGCATACGTGCCGTTTTAGGTATCGCAGTGTTAAAATTCCACGGGGACAACAAGTCGGGATTGCAGTGTACCAGGCTTTCCCCTCTGATCTTACATTTACAGTCGTGTGGCATTTTGAAATGCGGGTTCGAAACTTTATGTGTAAGAAGGAAATGTTCACCTCCGACCAACCCCCTGTGAAGAATTCTGTTTACAAGAATGTTCCCATGTTTGAAAAAGCCGGCGCCAAAAATTTAAATTTCTTTTTGAACCCAAGGGTTGGTTTTCATTGCCCCAAACACCACGCCCCGAGAATATATTTGGGCGGATCAACAATTATTTACTAAACAAGTCAAGTTTTTTCTGGAAAACACACATCCTTGGGCAAAAAGTGGTTTCAGCCGAAGTTTGGTTGCCCCGTCCCTTCTTTGATATAGATGACCGGCCTTTGAAAACCATGGTGTAATCACTTATCGGTGTTTTGGACAGCTGACATATTTTTCCCGTTTCATGAATTAAAAGACATACAATCTTTTTCTGAGGCATTTTATCCCAACATTGCTTTACTGTACCGTCAAAGCCTTGGCAATGTGTTGATTAAGAAAGTAATTTAAATGAAGTCTCGATTGAATTCAAAAACCATGGGATGGATTCGCCAATATTGAAGCACGATAATCACTGCAAAAGGGCAGCATATATCGGCGTTCATCGTGAACGAACACTGTGTTTTGGAAACCTGTGTCAATTCACTTTGCTGGGAGTTGCAAAGGAATATAAAGCCAGAGCCAGGTTTCATTTCAGTAGCTATGATGTTCTATTTACTATATACAAAGTACGTGATTGGCTTTGTTCGTGTCACGTTTTTTTTAAACCCTCCTCCTAAACCGTGAGTATATTTTTTAACCACGGGAATGATTATTGGGTGATATGCAAAAAATAGCAAAAATCAACGGGCCGACAACCAAGATTGCCGAAGAGCTAAAAAAAAAAATTTTTTTAAAACCATCTCTCCTACATCGCTGAAAATATTGATTAAATTAATAAAAAAGGGATTTTGGGGGATTCTGCAAAAAATGGCCAAAACTTCCGGTCCGCTGACAAGATGGCCACCAGAGCTAAAAAAATAGAAAAAAATTCACAATCGCTGAGCAGATTTTATAAAACTCAAAGTTTTGAACATTGGGTGATACTACACAAAAATAGCTTTTAAATCAATTCTGGTCCAAAAAGAGTGACCACAGGCTTAAAAAAGACTATCTTTAAAGGGCTTGACCCTCCTTAACCACAGGTAGATTTCGACCAACTCAAAAAGAACATGATTAATTAGTTCAGTTGTCCTTACAAATAAGTTTGCTTTGTTTTGCCCTTTGCTTCTTAATCTAAATTATGTGGCAATTTTATCCTCACTTTGCATTTTCTCTCTGGAGATGAATTCAGATGAGTGATTTTGTCCCATCTTGACTCATTGTTTTATATTCTGTCATTTGTAATCTAGCACACATTATACATAGTAAGTCGAATTCCGTTCCCCTATAACCTAAATTGTTCTGAAAATTCATGGACATAACAGTTATGCTTACGTGTTCTCTTTATTGTGTTGAATTTTTCAAAGGTTTTTCATCTGTCCTTATCACTGGGCTTGTAAAAAAATTAATATAATTAATTAATTTACAATTATTAATTATAAATTAATTCTGAGCGTGTTCGAAGCAATATGAAGAAATGTTACAATTTCAAATATTTAAGTAGTTAAACTTTTTTTTCTTTTTTTACATTATGAATTACGAATAAAGTCCTATCAAACCAAATAACTAAATTAAAAACCATTTAAAAAGTTCATAATGGGAATAAAAATGCATTCATTATGCAATGTAAGGTTAAAGTATAGCCAGTTTTTATACCGTTTGAGTCAAGTGCAAAAACACATATTTAGTAATTTTTTCGTAATGGTTGGTTTCCAGGCTATTTCTTTAAAATGGGCATGGTGGGTACTGCCCTTTCTTACCATGGCAACAAAAAAAATAAACCTCTTAATATGGGCTGTTGAGAATAAAAAAAATCAGTTGATTTTTAATATTATATTGTTGCAAAATACTGTTTAACAAATAATTAGTCTAAAGAGGAATGAAAAATTAGAGGAATGAAAAGTGGAACGCCTGACAAAATATTGCAATCTATAAATATAAAATCTCTCGTTCTTCTGATAGAATTGAACGGAGATGGAAGGGGTTAAAAGATGGGAAATTTTTTAGGAATAAAACTACATTGTGTAATTGAGTTGTTTTCTGTTTAACCAAACCCCGGTTTCGTTTTCAACTTATCTATCGAAAAAAATTTGGTATACCATTACAAATTCAGTGCTCAATCTTATTTTTTAAAACTTTTTTTTTTTCTTTTGGGGTTACAATTATCAAAAAGGCACCCTTATACTAAGGGGTTGGCTTTAAAAGGTTTATATTTATTTTAAAATATAAAAATTTATAAAAATTAAAATATTTTTCTAAGGTTTTCGTCTGGTAAATTTAAGAGTCAAAATTTTTACCTCCACGCTTTTCCTTTTTTTGAATTTTTATATTGCATGCGAAGAAAATCTTTAAAATAAAAAAAACCAAAATTTTTTTAAAGCTGTTTCGGAGTGTTTTGGTTTTTCATAAATTTTTTGGGGATGGCGGTTTGAAACCTTTCTAGGATTTTTAAAGTTGGGGTTTTAAAAGGGGGTTAAAAAAGTAACCGTAATTTTTTCCCCATATCGTCAAATTTCTTATTTAGTAGACTAGCTGTTTTTTTGGGTTTATCAAAAAAAAACAAGAGACTTGTTCATCGGCAAAAAGTGGGCTTAAATTTTTTAAAAAAATTAACGATGTCATTAAATTATAGAATGAAAAGGAAAAAGGATTGAACGTTGAATTCCGGAAAAAAAACGGACGGTTCTCGGAAATTATGTTTATGAGTCAAATTTGGGGAAAAAATGTTTTAAAACCTTCAAAAACCTTTTTAGAATTAAAATAATGATATTGGCCAAAATTAGACAATAAAGGGGTCTCTTTTTTGAAAATGGACAAATTGCCCTTTTCCAAATAAAAGGGGAATACACCTTAGTATTGTTTATTTAAAAAAATTTACAGGGGGTTGTTGTAACTCAAGGTTAGTTCTTTTAAAATTTGTTATTTACGATCTGGCCTACAGCATTCCAAGAGAAAGGGACCAAAAAAAGGATTAAATTCTTTGGAGAAATTTTAATATAGACAGTTTTTGATAGTTATAAATTGGGGAGAGGGGTTTTGGAAGTTTTAGTACAAGTTTGGTTTGTAAAACAAAACAAGGATTGAAGTGTTTGGCTTTGTCAGACTGAAAAAATAGTATCTTTTTTAGTCGACATTCGAAAAATATAAAGGCTATTTTCGCCCCGGCGTCGGCTTTGGCTTGCGTTTTTGGGTTTAAAAATTTTTTAAGCAATTACATAAACCCTTATATCCAAAAACCATTTAGGTTTTGCCCTGAAAGTTTATAGATATTTCAAGGGCATCAGACAACCAAGGTAGATACTCTTGACTGAATTTAATTAAATTAGGCCCCCTTTTTCTTAAAACTTTGGGGTTAAAATTTTTTTATGCAAACTATATCCCGCTGTATCCTTAATTTCATGGATTGATTAATGTTTATGAAAAATTTTTGGGGCTCAGCAACCAAATGACAAAACCTTTTAAGGAATATTTAAAATTTGACCCTTTTTTAACTTGAAATTTGGTTAAAGTTTTCAGCAAGGTTCGTTTTTTTTTTTTTTTTTTTCTCAGTATCCCTTTATGTGATTGATTTGAAAATCTTTAATAAAATTTGGGGTATCTATTTTTTAAGATGAAACTCTTGATGGAATATATTCAAATTTTGGTCCTTTTTAACTTGAAATTTTGGTTTAAAATTTTTGCATGCAAGGTACTTTTGCTTATATTCGTACCAGGCAGGGATTGTTTGAAACATTTTTTTAAAACATTTGGGGGATCATATATCAAAAAAAGAACCTTTTTTGGAATATATTAAAAATTTGGCCCCTTTGTAATTAGAAATTTTGGTTAAAATTTTGCATTAAAATTCTATCAGCATATATCCGAAATTGTTAAAGGAAAAGACTGAAAGGAAGGAGCGTTTCAGGGGCCACAAAACCCCAAAAGGTAACTTTGGACGAATTTTATACAAATTATGGCCCCCTTTTTAAATTGGAACTTGGTTAATTTTGCTTGCACAGGTTATTATTTATTTTTCAAATAGGCATGAGATTGATTTTTATTTCCCAAAGATATTAAGGGGAAAAGACATCAAGGGTTTTTCCCTTTTTTTCTATTATTATAAGGGGGATGTGAAGGGAAGAATTTAAATGATTTTATTTTATTTCCAAAAGATTTTTTTTTAGTCGAGCGTTTGTCCTCTTACACTTTTTTTACAACAAGGGGGGAATTTTTTTTTATTTTCAATTTTTATTAAAATTTAATTTTTTAAAACCCCCATGTGGTTCGGCTTTCATTAGTCCCTTTACTGCTTTCAAAAAAAATCCTTTTTCCCCCCTTTTGGTTTTTTGGGTTTGGAACTTTAAATTTTTTTAATTTTGATAATTGGAAAAATTTTCTCGCGTAGAGACGTTTTTTCAAAATGGGCATTTTTTTTTGGAATTAACCCCCCTTCCCGGGTCATTTGTTTAATTTTGACGACCGATTGGAAATAGCGTTTACATTTTTTAAAAGCGTTTGTAAAATTGCCAACCCATATATCAATGTTTTTTGGGGTTTTTTAAATTTTTTTTTTTTTTTAAAATTTTTTTAAATTTTTTTTTTTGTTTTAAAAAAAAGGGGGGTTTTTTTTTTGTGAAAACCCATTTTTTTTAAAATTTTTTAAATAATTAATAAAATTTTTTTTTTTTTTTTTTTATAATTATTTTTTAAAATTTTTTTTTTTTTTTAAAACTTTATTTTTTTTCTTTTTTAAAAATTTTTTTAATTTTTTTTTTAAATCCTTTTTTTTAAATTTTTTTTATTTTTTTTTATTTTAATTTCCTTTTTTTTTTTTTTTTTTTTTAATTTTTTTCAAAAGATCTTTGAAAAGGGAATTCCTGGGTAAACGGGGCTAAACCCGTCAAAAAGCAAACATCGAAGGAAGGAGCTAATTTTAAATTTTTTTAAAAAGGCTTTTTGTGTTTAAAAACTTAGAAAAATTTAAAAATTGGGGTAAAATTTTATTTAAAAATTTTGGGTCTAAAAACACGAGTTTAAAATTTAAAATTGGGAAGTTTTGATACATTTGTAGTTCAAAAATAAATTTCTTTTTGGGGTTTTTGAAAAGAAATTTGGAAAGTATTTTATGAAATCTTTATTTCATTAAAATGCCCCCTTTAATTTCTGTAAAAATAATAATATTTTTAAAAGGCTTTAAAAGGGGGCCACGATGCAAAAACAGTGTAATGGGGGAAGTAAGTTTTGGTGGGGAAATTATGGTTTTCCTTCGAAACTAAGAATAAGAAGGGGGTAGGTAAGCTTTAAAAGTCAATTGTTTTAAACTGGTTTCACAAATTTTTGTATAAAAGACAAAGGAATATTGAAAAAAGGGGCTTGGAGCCATGTTAATAAGTGGCCTGGGGATTTTTTTGAAATTTATTTTTTAAAAAATTTAAAAAATTAATATCTTGGTAAAACAAAAAAGGGGGAAAATTAGAAGGAAAAGTTTTACAAGTTCTACCGTTTTTGAAAATTACGTTTAAATCTAAAAATGGGCTTCCATAAAAACATTATGGTTAAAACTAAAAAATAAATAATAATAATTTTATAAATTCAATTAACTTTGCAAAACAAATACAAAAAACATTTGAAATTTTTGTATAAATTAATTTTTTTAAAAAAATTTGAAGTACCTGTTACAATGATAATACTTATTTCATTTCCTAATCGGGAAAAAAAAGAAATATGAAAATATATAATAATTAAAAGGGGAAAAGAAAGAGTAGCTAAAAAAGAGAATAATAAAAAAAAAACAAAAAGGAGTAAAGACGTTAATAAAATCGAAAAAACTATTTAAAAAACAAAAATAAAAACAAAAATGTTTTCCATACACGATTGATTTATTTTCAATCAAATTGCAACACACACCCCAAAACAAAACCAAACAAGTTTTCAAAATATATATAATTTAATACCAAATCATCAATTTGAAA
Source organism: Solen grandis (assembly GCA_021229015.1). Classification (NCBI taxonomy): domain Eukaryota; kingdom Metazoa; phylum Mollusca; class Bivalvia; order Adapedonta; family Solenidae; genus Solen; species Solen grandis. The sequence continues at coordinate 16,230,482 of CM037793.1, forward strand.
ATCCATCAAAAAAAAAAATATATATCTTTTTAAATTTTTTCAAACCCCAAAATTTTGTTGGGGAAAGAAAACAAAAAAGAAAATCTTATGGTTTAAAATCATTTTTAACCCGGAAAAAAACAAGGAATTTTCAAATATTTAATCAATCTTTTTTCCAGAATATAAAATATCAAATAAATGTGAACAACCAAAAAAACTTAAACGTTTTGATATAATGTACCTTTAAAATTTTGTAACACCACAAAAAAAATCAAAAACACAATTAAAAATAAAAAATTGTAATTAATTTCAAAAACCATAAAAAGGGGGGTAAATTTTATTTTTTTAAACCTTTTAAAAAAAAAAAACATTCCAGTTTTTAAAAACCTTAAATAAATTTTAAAAAAAATTGGGCTTTTTTTTTAAGTCATCCATGAAACCGAAAAAAAAAAAAAGAAACTTTTTGTTTAAAAATTTTTTGGGGCCCTTATTTCAGTCATTAAACCGAATTTTTGAAAGTAAAAGGGGGAAACCCCAAACGAAAAAACCGTTTAAATATCCAAAAAAAGGGAAATTTCTTAAATTTTTTTAACAAATTTTTTTTTTCCAAAAAAATTTTTCAATACCCAAACTGACCCAAAGAAACACAAAAAGGAAAATTCTTAAATTTGGCCCAAAATTTGTAATAAAAAAGAGGGAAAAAATTCCCCAAAAAAAAGGAAAGTTTTTTTAAAAATTTGGGGCCCAATATTTTTAAAAATAAAAGGAAATTAAGAGGGAAACTCCTAAAATGAAGACCCCTTTTAAAAAAAGAAACATTTCTTTAAAATTTAGGGAAAGGAACTAATAATATGTTTTTAAAACCCCATTTTTACCATTACACCCAAGGCGAAAGTTTGTTTTTCAGCAAACAAATTTAAAAACATAAGGGTATTAAAAAAGACAAAGGGAGGGCCAATGTGATCCTGAATCGTCAACTAAGAAATAAATTGCTTTTAACAACGTAAAAACATACTGAATACAAAAAAATCCAAGCAAAAATATAATTTTTAATTCCACACAAAAAGTTTTCATGTGGTCAAAAAAAAAACCAGTTTAAACCCCAGCGTGGGGGCCTTTTGACCCCCCGGGGCCCTGTTTGAAAATTTGGGTTAGGTTCAAAGGCCTGTTAATACCAATATTAAACACATGATCTTTTGGTTTCGACAAGGATATCTTTTAAAATCTTTCCTTGTAATCTATGTTAATCAAATGCCCCGGGGGGGGGCCAAATTTTGAACCAGGCCCCCTGTTTTTGAAGTAATTAAAGATTCTGTAAGGAAATATTTTTCTAGATTTTTTTTTAAGCCCATGTAAAATCAAATGACCCCCCGGGGGGGGGCCAACTTTGTCCCCAGGGCCATGATTTTAACAAAACCTGGTAGGTGTTTATAAGGCCGTTTTTCACAAATATCTGAACTCCCGGTCATTTGGTTCTGAGAATATGATTTTTCTAGTTCTTTTTCTGTTAAGTTAGTTAAATCAAGTATTTGGGGGGGGGCCAATTTTTTCCCCAGGGGCCATGCTTGAACAAAAATTGGAAGATATCCCCTTTTGAAATATGTACACACCAAAAAATCTGAAGCCAGGCCCTGTGGTTTTGAGAAGAAGAATTTTTCTGTTGTTTTTTTTCTATATAAGTCTATGTAAAAAAAAGTGACCCCCGGGGGGGGGCCAATTTTTACCCCCGGGGGCCTGATTGAAAAAACTGGAAGATTCCTTAGACAATGTACACACCAAATATCTAACTCCAGGTCTTTGGTTTCTGAGAAAAAGATTTTTTGTTTGTTTTTTTTTTTATTAAGTCTGTGTTAAATATGTGATTGTTGACGCCCGGGCGCACGCTGCCGCACGGACAATGGACGCGGACAAAAGGGGATGCAATAGCCACCATGAAACCCTTGTGCTCAGGTGAGTAAAAAATAAACATTTACTAGGATTGTTGTGTAAAACCCAAATATTGTTTCTATGCCCAATTTTTCAGTTCAGGATTTCCCTTTTTTATAAAATAAGGGGCACACCCCTTGCGCAAAGGCATTACCTTTTTTTGCAAAATGGGATCAAAAAAAAAAGGGGGGAATGACTTAATGTACAAACATGTAGTTTTTATTTGTAAAATGTAAACGAGGTAGGGGTAAAAAAAAATTTGTAAGCTTCAAAATTTTATGCTAAAGTTTACATATAAATAAAACTGAAGACAAAGTTTTGATTAAACAAAAAAATAAAAGAGTATATCAAAACAGACAAATACTTTAATTTGGATTTCAAATCAAGTAAAAAAATCATCCCCTTTTATTAGGGAATTAAACCCCCAAAACCCCGTTTTGGGCAGGAGAAAGTCCCTTTTAAAAAGGTATTTTTAAAACAAAGCCCACATTAAAAATTTAAGGGGGCACAAAAAGTAAGAACAAAAAACCGATTTGAATCAGTTTACACATTATTCACTAGATTCTGCTGATACCTTTTTGTAAAACAATAAATATTTTGAGTGAAGGTAAAAATTGTACCCCCATCAGCCCCTAAAAAAACGATGAAAAATGAAAATTTAACCCAGCCTTCAAATATTTTACCCAGACCTTCCAGGGGAAAGTAAAAACTTTTACCCCCCTAATCGTGATTCAAGATGAAGGGAAAAAGTTTCCCCCTCGGGAAACCCGACCCATATAAAAGGGAAAAAAAATTTTTCCAGCCCCAAAACCCTATTCAAAATTTAAGGTTTTTTTTAACCTGCCCAAAAACCCTGATGCCCGTGTATTTATTTCAATTTAAAAAACACATCACAGACATGAATTTATATTAAGTTTTTAAAAAAATTTATTTTCAACAAAAAAATTACCAAGAAACAATGATTTTTCATATGCCCGGTTTTTTTTTTTTTTTTTTCACGCCCGAATATCAGCCCTTTAAAAAATTTAAAATTTTAAAGGTTTGAAGATTGCGGAAAATAATCGCAATATCGCTGACCAATTTTTCAGCGTAAAAATCCCAATCATCCGAAATGTACTCGCTCTGCCAGGGTTTTTGTCCTTTTCTCGGGTTTTGCATAATTTTTTAAACAAATACAAAAAGGAGGATTTTTTTCACGAAAAATTTTGTATTTTCGATAGAGAATATTATTTGAGTGTTCCCTATGTAACTTCATAGATTTATTTGAATGATTTGAAAAACGGAGTTGGGGGCGATCGGGCCCCCGAAAAATTTTTCCCCCTGTTGATAGTGTATGTACAGTGTGTGTGTTTTGTGTGTGTGTGGTTGTTGTGTTGTGTGTGTATGGGGGCAAGTCCCCGGTCCAGACCGTTGTTCAGATAGTAATTTGAAGGACGACTGATAGCTCCATTAACTGTGAAAAAATATATAGATGAACACTGAACCTGATTGAATGGCAGGGAAA
>CM037793.1:16233990-16283990 GCA_021229015.1 Solen grandis
TACTTTTTGATCCAACCTGACCCATTTTCGAAAGGGTTCAAGATATCATCAAGACAAACATTCTGACCAAGTTTGAGGAAGATTGGATCAAAATTGTGGCCTCTAGTGTGTAAACATCAAAATTGTTGACGGACGACAAGATTTTTCTAAGATTTGACCTACTGACCTACTTTTTGACCAACCTGACCCATTTTCGAAAGGGTTCAAGATATCATCAAGACAAACATTCTGACCAAGTTTGAGGAAGATTGGATCAAAATTGTGGCCTCTAGTGTGTAAACATCAAAATTGTTGACGGACGACAAGATTTTTCTAAGATTTGACCTACTGACCTACTTTTTGACCCAACCTGACCCATTTTCGAAAGGGTTCAAGATATCATCAAGACAAACATTCTGACCAAGTTTGAGGAAGATAGGATCAAAATTGTGGCCTCTAGTGTGTAAACATCAAATTGTTGACGGACGACGGACGACGGCAGACGGACAATCAAGTATCCCAAAAGCTCACCCTGAGCATGCTCAGGTGAGCTAAAAATTCTCGAAAATTTCCTCCATATTTTAGTGCACTTTGACCGCTTATTTATGCATTTTCTGAGATCGCCACCCTATATATTTTGTGCGCAAAGATCTTCGGAATCATTTCAAAAAACAGAATGAGCGTATCTTATCTGTAACAAAAATGGGCATGTTTTTCGTGGACACACCCTAATTTTCCAGATTTTTTCAAAGATTCAAACATTCAACCCCTTCTAGCTCAAAAGTTTAAAAGATATGGATATTGCCACTCATCATATTTAATGGGGCAGTTGACAGAGAACAGAATGCAAAAAACTGCATACAAATAAAATGTCAAATGGCAGAGTTATCAGCAATTATGTTTTGATGCTAAACGCCACCTAGCGGCAAAACTTAGTACTAAAATGAAAAACAAACTAAATGGTGCACAACTTCAGATACATGTGAGTATGCATGGAAATTTTCACATTTGTAGCATTTCTAATCATGCCGCAACAGCGGTCACAAAAAAAAAAGAGAAAAAGAAACACAAGAAGAACAGGAGGTTTTCGCGGCTGCGTTGCAGTCCACGAAAATCTAATAAGTAAAAAATATAATAAAAAGATAATGTATAAAAATAACGAATTTACACATTTCTCAAAGAAACACAATAAATGTTTTATTAAAGAGTCAAGTGTGCTGATCTGGGCTGAACAGAGTGACAGCTTAACGGTATCACTTTTATCTTCAAACCTATGTATATCGAGCAAGTAACGAGTCATTTCACAAGACTCTATGAGCGAGTTCAGTAGACGTACTCGAGTTAACTAGAGTCACTAGAGTTTCAATAAAACGGTCGGGGATGTTACCCTAGGAACTCAGTAGGGTTACTCGAGTTGAATCCTGCAAGGTAGGTGGGTTGACTAGAAAGCAATATGGCGGAAGGAAAGTACCTCTGCAAATTCATGCAAACTATTGCTATCTATGATATCTTGTCTTTAAGTAAGCCTTAAGTTACCTCCCCTTACAGTTGTAGAAATTTTTTTGCTTGCAAGGGAGATCACTGTGTGGAGTTTGTAAGCCTGTAAGTAGCCTTAAAAGAAGCTGGCTGCTATTTTTTTTCAAGCTCAGGCGCGCGCGAAAAGTCATAAATAAAAGATCTATTGTTTTAATTATGTGCTTGTTAACAAATTACGTCACAAGGCGTAAACCTTATGCGTTTAGTTGATTGCGAACTAGAGTATATTTTTACCTCATATGAGTTAATTCGAGTATAACTATAGTTGGTCAACTGAACTTGCTCTATGTGTGGTGGAAACTGACACTTCAAATATTTGAATATAATTTCGTCAAGATGCAATTGCCTTACAATGGTGCAAACCGAAACAAACTGCAAATAATAAAGAGCTATACCTGGAGTAAGTCTGTTGCCATGGTGATGAGAGGAATGTGTTTCTTCTGATATGAGGCGCCGCAGATGTGGTGGCCTGCTGCCATCTCCCTCCGCCAGCGGAGAGTGAGGCAAGGTGCTTGACTTCCCTGGGCCTGGTTTGTTCAGCGCCCCTTCGCTGAGAAACAAAGCAGTGTTATTTTGGGGCGCCAATAGCTTGGGAAACTCATGTCCCGGGGAGGACGGCTGCGACACAATCTGTTGGCCGTGCATCCCGTTCGGTGTGCTTTTTATCAAAAGTTCCATCTCAACATGTTCCCTTACAAGTTCTGAATCTGGTTTTCGTTGCTTCACATTTCCTTTCTCACTGCTATCTTCACTAGTCTGTTTCGTTGCTTCTAAAGGTCTAAACAGAGCTCCACACCATACACAGTTCAGGATTATTGCTGCTTCGATAAGAATTGCGCCTCTCCAACCAAATTCGTCAATAAGGTACTTTGAGAAGGGGTTGAATATAAAGGCACCGAGACCGCTCCCACACACCGCCAGTCCTGTAGCGAAGGCCCTTTTCTCCTCAAAGTAATACCCGACACTTACTATAGCGGGGAGATATATTAGACCGAATCCTAGACCTGGAAACGGAAATGATAGTGATTTCATTTTTTTTTTTGAGGAACATGTTATAATGGCTTTTACTGGTCTTTTTCGACGGTTGGTTATTGGGTTGGATCAGTAATTCCCGCATGGGAAAGCTATGAAGAACTCAGACGGGATTTGAACACACGGTATTCAGATCTACAATCATGTACGTTACCCTGGAACACTTGTATAGCTCCTATTGTGCTCTATCAAGAAAACTGAAAATGATGACACATATTTAAAGAAGCTCGTTCACAAATAGCCATTGGCTTAGAATTTAAATTTTAATTATATGTGTGTGTATTACGGCTATCAGTAACCATCTACAGACGTATGGGCACCCGATGTCACCATCCGTGATCGTAAAAAATGGTTGGTTTCCTTACCACAGACAAATACCACCACAGACGATATTGAAACTATATTTAGAATTATAAAACCTATATTTAGATTTCCTAATATTTTTATTTGCCGTCACATGGCTGATCACGTTCACTTTTAGCGCATGCGCAAATTTCATACGAAATCGCTACTCTGAACTGGTGACGACATCAAGATGCGGAACGTGTCACGTGGTACCACATGCACCTGTTTCGTCCATTCTATATTCAGCCAATTTTGTCGAAGTTGTGTTTACGAAATAAGCGTTTTTCTGTGCAATGTGATCTATACTTGTCAGGAAACAAATGCTTCACCAACATTAACGGGAGAGAGTAGGGGAAAAAACAACTTTTTTTATTTCTACCGAGCATCTGTGTACGAGCTACTTTAATATACAATGGGATTATACACGATGACGTTTAAACTAATCAATAATTTCAAAGCAGATATATGCAAATCACAATGAATGTCGTTTTACATACGTAATAATATTTACTAGTTTTCACAATTAACGTCCTTTTTACAATTCAACCCTTTTAAAACCTTACTTAATTGTTGTTTTAACTTATTTATTACTTCGACAGGGAAATATATTCTAATAATCCCTCTTGACGGTTCTTTAGTTGGACTATTCACCAGGAGAGACCAAGGAAAACCATTGTATCAACTGGGCTCAAAAGAGAGCCTTAAATAAACCAAATCGCTTAGCTACATAAAACAGGAGTCAAACAATAAGGATTTACGAGAGTGGGTTTCCATACTTAAATGACGTTAAGCTCTCGAGGGGAAAATATCGAAAATTACAGGGCACAATAACGTAAGAGGTTCTTGGGTCTGGAAGATGGATATCTTCTGATTTTCGTCAGCGCTTGCTGATTGCGAGACACACTTAACTGTGTTAAATAGGTTGTTGACCATCACCTAGTCATGTAATAACGTATTTGTCAGAGAATAAAATAACTTTGCGTAGGTTTGCAACGTCACAAACATCCATGTACTCATTCCTAACGTCAATATTTGAGAAAAAAAACAACACCTTGTGGCGAAAGACTACGCTTGCAATGATTTTATTGTATAATAAATTTGATGCAACGGGTGAGTTTTCAATATGATACATGTACAGTACAGTATGACATGCAATTTGTGACCATCATGCCTTCAGACGATTCACAAGAGCGCCATGACCCTAGTGGTTACACGGAACCCGACTGCAGATCCGAAAGTTGTAGGTTCGACAGTACTATAAAAAGATTGATTGGAAACTGTAATAAACAAGAGGGCCAAGATGGCCCTAGATCGCTCACCTGAGAAAAGTATCATTCATTGCCTGTACAAAACAGATTGCTTTAGAATTAAGATGATGAGGTGAAACTATGTTCAGGATTTTTCTGACCCCATCCACAAAAGATATCATCATGACAAACATTCTGCCAAAGTTTGAGGATGATTGGACCAAAAATGTTGCCCTCAGAGTATAAACAAGATTTTTCTAAGATTTGACCTACTGACCTACATTTCTATCCAGCCCCACCCATTTTCAAACTGGTTCGAGATATCATCATGACAAACAATCTGACCAAGAATGAGGAAGATTGCATCAAAACTGTGGCCTTTAGTGTGTAAACAAGATTTTTCTAAGATTTGACCTATGACCTACTTTCCGCCCATTTTCGAAAGGGTTCAAGATATCATCAAGACAAACATTCTGACCAAGTTTGAGGAAGATTGGATCAAAATTGTGGCCTCTAGTGTGTAAACAAGATTTTTCTAAGATTTGACCTACTGACCTACTTTTTGATCCAACCTGACCCATTTTCGAAAGGGTTCAAGATATCATCAAGACAAACATTCTGACCAAGTTTGAGGAAGATTGGATCAAAATTGTGGCCTCTAGTGTGTAAAGATTTTTCTAAGATTTGACCTACTGACCTACTTTTTGATCCAACCTGACTTATTTTCGAAAGGGTTCAAGATATCATCAAGACAAACATTCTGACCAAGTTTGAGGAAGATTGGATCAAAATTGTGGCCTCTAGTGTGTAAACAAGATTTTTCTAAGATTTGACCTACTGACCTACATTTTGATCCGACCTGACCCATTTTCGAAAGGGTTCAAGTTATCATCAAGACAAACATTCAGACCAAGTTTGAGGAAGATTGGATCAAAATTGTGGCCTCTAGTGTGTAAACATCAAATTGTTGACGGCCGACGGACAATCAAGTATCCCAAAAGCTCACCCTGAGCTATGCTCAGGTGAGCTAAAAAGAAACACAGGGTAACTAGAATCTGTAGCAGCCAAACTCAAGTTTTTACCTCCTAACCTCGCAATAAACCTCATATGACAGACCTTATCTCATTCTAAAGCATTTATTTTGTTTGAAAAAAATCTTTGTCAAAATAATATAAACAGTAATACCATCGAAAACTTCTTATTTAAAACTGACACAAAAGTGTATCCTGCGTGTCTTTTTCCTTTGAGTATATATCGCAGACTGCTCAGATTTACAAATCTATTAAATGTGTAGAGAATTTATAGAAATAACTTCCTGGATGCACAGAGTTACGGTAAATAAAACAAGATGGCCCTTGGTCGCTCACCTGAGAAAGATGATTGCTTAAGAAATAATGATGCTTGAGTGTAAAAGTGAAATCTGGCTTTTTTTTTTATGGTGAAATGGGCATAACTCCTAAATTTACAAGTCAATATCAGTTATAATTGAACCTGATTGTGAGATTATGGGCATAAACATTGTCTTAAAGTTTAAAAATGATTGTTAAAAAAATGAAGTTGGTAGAGAATAAACAAAGTGAAATATGGCATTTTTTTAATATTAAAAGGGGCATAACTTTTGAACTAATTGACGGATCTCAGCATTAATCGAACTCAATCGAGACCTTATGGTCATAAACATTGTAATAAAGTTTGAAGATGATTGCTCAAAAGATGAAGATGCTAGAGTGTAAACAACGTGAAATCTGGCATTTTTTTATATTAAAAGGGGCAAACTCCTGACCTAATGGTTGATGCCATAATCGAACTTGGCCGTGATTTTATGGGTATAAACATTGATATAATGTTTGAAGATAATTGCTCATGAAATGAAGATGCTAGAGTGCAAACAATGTGAAATCTGGCTTTTTTTAATTTTAAAAGGGGCATAACTCCTGACCTAATGTTCCGATATCAGCCATAATCGAACTTGGCCGAGATTTTATGGTTATAAACATTGTTTTAAAGTTTGAAGATAATTGCTCATAAAATGAAGATGCTAGAGTGCAAACGAACAAATTGTGGACGACGGACGACGGACGGACGGACGGACGGACGGACGACGGACATTCATCGATCCTAAAAGCTCATCCTGAGCACACGTGCTCAGGTGAGCTAAAAAGATGATCTTATGAAAAGACGGGCGCCATAATGAGACAGAAGGACGCCATAATGGACGCCATAATGAGACAAAGGGACGCCATAATGAGACAGAAGGACGCCATAATGGACGCCATAATAAGACAGAAGGACAGGGGTTACTTACCGGCCATGATTCCGAAGCTGAAGTAGAGGAAGTAGAGGTTTGGCGCCAGGAGACTTAGCATGAAGCCAGCGGAGGCGATAATGGCACCGGCGATGGTCGTCGCCCGACAGCCGAACTTGTTGGTCAGGATACTGGCCAGGGGACCTAAACATTGCAAACAGACGAACTGTCAGGTTAGACAGATATAGGACACCTGTATAGAAACGTCAAATGTGATGCAAAAAATAGTCATTATAATGAGTATGGTCGTTAGACAGTGAACATGGAAATGTTTTATTACTGCAACAACAATGGCAATAGCGTCAACAATATCATCACATTTACGACGACAACAACAACAACAACAACAACAACATCATCATCATCATCATGAGAGATTCTGATCGACCTGTGTCGTCTATCGTTTAATGTGTGTCGTCAACAATATGTCTTCTAAAACTGCCCGGTAGATATTGATTTAAACTGGCATGACTGATTTTTGGGTGGCCCTGCACAAACATTACTAAAATAAACCTGATTCACGGAGAACTCTGGTTGTAATGGCAACCAACATAATTTTACTTACAAAATATCAAAAATATTCTCCTCTGAAACCAGTTACAAGAATTTCAAAAATGATCAACTCATTGCCGCCCTCTTCCACTGCTAAAATTTAAAAAAATGAAGCCAATGGGGACCAACCTTTTTCCTTATTTACTCTATATAGAAACATTCGAAATTCTTCTTTAAAACCAATGTTCAGAATTTAATGTCATTGATAATGAATATAAAACAAGAGGGCAATGATGGCCCTGGGTTGCTCACCTGAAAACCAGGAATTAGTGGGAGGCAAAGAAGCAGCAAATATCTTATGAAATTGTGAAAAATGGGCCCTGCCCTCTGTCAGCCATATATCGAGTGAGTACTTTAAGAAAAGAAGTTTGTACTATATACATATAAGGAAAATGGGCTTGTTTAAATTTTACTTTACCAGCATATCCGAAATACCACAATCATCACCTTTATGACTGAACTGCACAAACACCCAACCAATTAACAATTTATGTAAACTGTAGGCTGTCTCCGCACATTACAGTAATTAATTGACGTTCGCACCTTTCCATTGTTGTTTTAAAAATGTCCCCGGTAATTAATGCTCGTCAGTGATCTCGGATAAGGAGGTGCGAAAATCATACGATTGGCACGTGCCAAAAAAAATCTTTTCGGATGAGGCCAGGTATTCGAATGGCACAAATTTGAATAACCCAGATATTTTAATGCAGAAATGAAAAGGAGAGTGATCGGGACCAACAAAGTATTTCGAATGACGCCGGGTATTTGAATGAGAGGTGGTGGAGTAACCGGGGTTCGACTGTATAAGGAAAACAGGCTACGCCCCTGGCGTCCATGTTTTTCAACGGATCAAAGTAATTTGAACAATCTTGGTAGAGGGTGACCAAAGGTACATCTGTGCCAAATTACTTTGAAATCCAGCCATTATTTGGCCAAGAAGATTTTCAAATTTGTAATTTATTCATATAAGGAAAACGGGCTCCTCCCCCTGGCAGACACATTTTTCAAAGAATCAAAATAATTTGGACAATCTTGGTGACCTAAGGAACATCTGTGCCCAATAACTTTGAAATCCATCCGGTACTTTTGGAAGAGAAGATTTTCAAATTTTTCATATTTCTGTTCTTTCTGTTGCCATGGCAACCAGACTTCTGCCATGGAATAAAATAATTTGAACAACTTTGAAAGTGCATCACCCAAGGAACAATCCTGAGAAGTTTCATCGAAATTGGCCCCGTGGTTAAGGGGGAGATGTTGTTTACAGAAAATTGTTGACGCCGGACGCGCGCACGGACGCACGGAGAAAAGGCGATCACAATAGCTCACAATGAGCCCCTTTGTGTCCAGGTGAGCTAAAAAGCTGATAAGATACAATTAATGACAAATATATCGTTGTGCGTGCGTGTTTCTTGTCCTAAAAATCAACTCCAACCATTATTCCATCATAGTCGCGCACCCATGGCTGAAAAAAATGAACAATAGCTATACGTGATTGCTCAGGCAAATCACTAATAATGGACTGTGTTAGTTCTTGATGTATGTATTCTTAGATATCTACGCAAAATAGCATAATCTATTATGTAATATAAAGAAATAGATGTGCTTAAAAAACAACCCCGGTAAAACACATATTCTCCACCCTTTCCTATTTTTTTTCACAACAACAAAAAAAAAAACACACACACAAAAAAAACACATCTGAAATATCACTAACATTACATATGCGTAATCGATAGAAGACACCTCATAAACATCAGGGAACAATTACTTCCAAAACACGTTACTGCAATAAATATCTTTGGCAATAATTGTTAATTGATTTGTAGACTTGGTAGTCACTTATGTCGTCCATTGAATTATCTACAAAGCATCTTTATGCATGTCTGAAATAACAATAAATATGCATGCTGGAAATGTTAGTATGCTAGTGTAACAAGAATTTGCAATTCATTTTATGTTTAATCACTGTGTCCTTATCAAAACGACCGAATGTAAAATGGAACAATGCAGAATTTTGAAAGCATATGCGGATCCAGAGGATCCCTGACTGACGTCCAACCCCCGTCCCCCACCCACCCTACATGGCCCTGAAAGACCTACATATTTATTCCTATATCTAGAAGTGGGTCCATTTCAACGGTCATGCCATAATACTAAAATACACCTATCATCAGCCTCGTACACATACAATGTATATAATCATCACAGTTGACCTTTGACCTCTGAACCAAACTGTCCTTTTTATGTCACTTGGGAGTCAACAGTTCAGACTGAATTAGCCAAATTGCCAATACCTATTTTGGCTTCAAGATTGAAGCTGTTATTAAGCACCTACCGAATAACACAAGGAGTATTTCAAAATTTGACATTTTTCGGGATTTTGGGTCACACTTTGGGCTCTGTCTAATGGTTACACACATGACTGTGGATACGAAAGATGTTTGTTCGAACCCCATTGGATAATGGAATTTCATGGTTTTCTCATACGTAAAGTACTGGTCCAATACAGGAACTAGCAATATTCTCAGAACTTATTTAACTCTAGGCATTCGCTGTATTACCAAGGCTGGTACCCCTTCTAAAACCAATTCTTGGATAAGAGCTTAGAGAGCCTTGTAATATTTATGCACATTGGCGCCTACATACATTTAGTTTAATGTCCGTATACATGTACATAAAACATTCTTGAAGCATCTCGAAAATGTCCAATCGGTGAACGTTATTGTAACGAATACTGAATAATGTATGGCATCAAACAATTTGCTGGTTAGATATTATGTTATTTCTATATAATTTTGCTTGGTATTCAGAAAATGCTTTCGAATAAGAGAATAATGCATGAACTATTTGCATTCTGTTTTTAGAAATCAAATAAAACATAACAACGTGGTTGATTAATCACACTGATCAAATGCAAAAAGTATCTATGAGTGCTGTTGCGTGTGGTTACCATTTTCTGAGTCTTCGCGTGGTGCGTTGGCGAGGCAAAAAGTCGTAAAAAGCGCTTGCGGAACTTAACCTTGTAATTTCGGATTTTCGATTGGCGCACTGATTTTCGCACCGCAAATGCGCCACGCGAAGCATTAAAGCGAGGGTATAGAATTGGTTTGTTGAAAATTTGGCCCGTATCGAAGAATATATTTTAACGACAATTCCACTGAAATCGGCACCGGTGCACGATGACTGTATAGATATACTACCACTGTTAAGTGAGTGCGGAATCATGATATCAATCATGGCGTGATATCACCAGGCAACACTACTATACACCAGTTTCTCTGCTTGACCGAATTAAATCATTGTGTGCAAAATCAGTTTGTTTGATTGTTTATTGGATTTAACGTCCCGCCGACAGTATTTCAGTCATTTGGAGACGATGTCTACTTGAGACAGATATAGTGCTACCACACTGCAGTATCACGATGTAGACATGTGGCACGATACAACACCCAGTCACATTATCCTGACACCGGGCCAACCAGTCCTGCAACTACCCTTATATGCTGAGCGCCAGGCAAGAGAGCTATACCAGTACCATTTTACACGACTCTGGTATGTCGCGGCCGGTGTGCAAAATCAATCAAATAACTTCGATTTCAGCTCCCTTTCAATATTCGAAATATATGAATATAACACGATTTTTATTCGAAATGTATGTATGTATGTATGTATGTATGTATGTATGTATGTATGTATGTATGTATGTATGTATGTATGTATTAATATTCAATAAAATGCCCCGAGAATGGCAAGTTTCATATTGATGCGTGTCGGAACACTTTTTCCTATAGCGAAATGAGCGAGATGTTCCGAATGGTTGATGCTTCATTACATTACCATGGGATTGTATATTGCTCCTCAAAACACACACATTTACAAACTTGGTTGGCAATAATAAGCAATAACATTAGTCGAATACAAATTTAAATACACAATGTTACTATATAGACCACACGTCCCGTTTTGACTTCAAGGAAAAATGACGAATATGCAAATTCAATTCTGGTAAAGAAAACAAATCAGTTTTTGTCACAAGGTGCTGATTGCCTATTTGTCCGTCCGCTAGAAACACTTCTGCATGCTCAGTGCAACCTCATAAATGCGACAACAATGACGTAAACTCTTTGAAGTTAGTCAGTGCAGAATTATTTCCCTTCGAACATACACAAAAAGTGAAGATGTATGCATACGGAAATCTTCATCACATACGTACATATACATGAATATTCATGTACCAGTTGATGAATATTAATTGACTGAACTTTCAGTGGTACATACGAGACAAGGGATTTTTCTTTGCTTCACCGACTGACTAAAATCGAGGCTACAATACCGTTTTAGCAAACAGAATAGCCACACGAACAATCAGCTCCTGACGGAGTTATATGATCAGGGTCTGTTCTGTTTGCCGATGTATCAAAAATCAAACTTTATGAAGTAAATGGTTAAGTGCAAATTTTATCATTCTCCTTTTATGATAAAATAGCACAAGTATATAATTTCTTCAGATTCTTGTTGGTTATTGGGATAATAATTAATGTCGCTTTTGTAATGTACTTAAATATTTCGCAAACACAGGAATGTTGGCGTGCGTTTCTGACTAAGAATGTATGCATTACTTGGCGATATCTGTTGTTGATGGAATTCGAGCCAGATCAATTGTAAGAGTAAAGAAATAACAACAATGTACAACTGAACGCAATTTTGGAGCTTAATCTTATGAGGCGATCCTTGATTTGTTCTATGGTTGTATCATAGTATTACACTATGATTTTGTTTTAATTATCTATGTTGATGTACGATATATATTCACGTAAGATTGGGTAAAATGGGTAATTTTCCATTAAACTATTATAAATTCTGCCTCATCAGGACTTTGCACAGTTGCACATTCTAAATTAAATATGCAGGCCTGCGCTTCACAAAACACTTTTCTTTTAATAATAATTTTAATTCTGAAACTTTGAAGAAATTAAATATAATTTCCCATACGAAAATGCTAATAAAAGCTTACATGCAAAATTTCTTTGATATAGGTCAATGAATAGGAGAACTCTAGCTTTTAAAGAAAATCAGTTGAGGAACAACTCAACTACATGTGACTGTAGAACTGCAACAACACAGCCACCGTTTGTCTCAGGAAAAGGAAATCAAATCAGCATGTTTTTTTTTTGGTTTTTATCCCGAAATGAGTCGTATAAATGTGTAGCATAGCAAATCGAACAGAATGTCGAACGCCTGACGAATGCTCATGTCAACAACAAATAAATAGGAAAACAGCCGCCCATGTTCTAATAGATGTAAATGTTTAATTAGCTAGTCCTCGTGAATTGTCCGCCTTATCTTGCATATCTGTCTTGCATCGATTTTCTCCGAAAAGACACGAATGATTCCGGAGCTAGGCGAAGTAACACGATTGGCTGCGACAAATATTTTTATCTTTATCATTTTTTTTTCCAAAATATTTTATCTCTTATTTAAGTGAAAAAGTTGTTTGTCTGCAGATGCTTTTAGTCCATTCCATCATTAGAATTCCAGAAAAAAAAGGTAACTGATTGGTCTGAGAGCTTCCTGAAGATTGATGGTAGAGCTTGCGTGACTTTTCATATGAGAGAAAACCCGGAGAGAAACCAAAAGAATACCTAAACCAGCGTCAGACGAACCCTGGGTCGAACACCGATTTCATTTTTGAAAAGCAAAATGTCACGAAATAAAGGTTTCCGGGCACAAAATGATTATATCTTACTGGTAACAGTGCATGGCGCTTAGAATATATAAGTACTTACTGTGGCCTAGTTTCAGGATAACGCGAGAGGATGTAATGTTCTGCCATTTCTTTCGAAGTGGTATCACAATGAGGAAGCACTTTATATGTATTATGTGACCAAAAGTCCCAACATTGGTGATCTTTAAACCCATGCAAGCAAGGAAGTCACTATCATTATTTAACTTATATTCTCATAGATGTTTTTAAGTTTTATTTATTACAAATTGTGAGACAATCAAATGCTTAAGATCCCCAATATCTCATATTTGTTTATACGTTCACCTCATATACATAAACATTGAATATGATATGCATTGACTATTTTCAGTATTACAAGAGACGTAGCTGTCTAGGGAAATAATCCCCAGTCTGTTTAATGCGGTTATCTTTACTGTCCTATTTACAGTGCAATTATTCAGGAAGATTAACCATGTCTGGTTTTGCTTGCCAGGAAAGGCCTGTCTTACTTAATGTCAGGATAACACTTTTCTTATAAGCCTATATAATGTTTGCTAAGTTATATTCAAAACTAGAATGTAAGGTATAAAAACGCGTTTTCCCGGCAATGTAATAGGGAACATATACTAACAAAAACCCTCTGCCATTAGTTAACACAGAGGATTTCAGAATCCAAATCTGCAGTTGTGTAACATAGAACTTGCAATGCATTAAATGTACTAGAATATCAAGAGAAACCATTGAGAGTTCGATCCTATGTACAATCCCGCCGACAGCATTTTAGTCATTTGGTCTTGATGAATTTAGTACAATGTATACCTGAAACATGTCACCTTTTAAATATTTAGCAGTGAAAAATTAATCCACGCCGTTTCCTTTCATGGTTAGGACGTAAATAAGTAAAAGACCAAAAACCGTATCACAAATTTCTTTTCGGAAACCACGCCAACCATTGACTATCTGTTATCCTAATGTAGTTATTGAATGGGCTTATGGTATGTACGAAAATATGCGTACTTCTGTACATCACTGGAAATGTCTTTAAGCTTCATCCCTGTCACAGGAAAATGACATGACATCTCACCAAGTCATATAACTGTGACACTGGACTATACTCTTATATGCTGAAAGCCGAAAAGGGGAGATATACTAGTACAACTTAACCGTCGCAACCGGGGATCGATCCCAGGACACACCGGTAACGGAATGGATTCTAACAAATCGACAAACGTGATCATAACATACATATACATATAGTGATTGCCTTATGATCTTGAAATATTCAAATTACCGCACAAAAAAAAATCAACGTACATTGTCTCTGAATTTGACAACCTTGCTGACAAAAAAAGTAGTTTTATCTACACCAAAAGGACATGAAAAAGACGAAGAAATATACAATAATACATACCGACGCTTAGCGTTACCCCCGGAACAAGGGAACCAACCCAAGCTGTCTCTCCTTTCCCGCCTTTGTAATAATGAAGGAATTCGACATAAAATATTCCAAATGAATACACTATCCCATCTGCAATGATATGAATCATGAATGATGCTAACACAACCATCCAACCCCACCCACCGTCAGGTGGCACAATCTGCGGTTCGGTATTTTCCATCGAGTTCCTTTTTTTTCCGTTACCATTTGACACTTCCGTCGGCGAAGACGATCTTGATTTCCGGCCCTTTTCGCCCATTTTCGTGTTATTCCGTTCCTCCGCTGACGTCGCTGAACCGTTTGTTGATTCTTTCTCCCTGCCACCTCCCATATTATTTTCACTGTGCCCTCGTTTAAGTCTGAGGCATCAACTTGAAACCAACCTGAAACATTCATTTATTTATATAACAATTTTATTTATCAACATTTCTATTTCTAGTAGCTTCTTTTGGACATTCTATCAAATCGGTTTTAAAAACTGGTATTTAACCCTTTACCTTTAAGGAACTGTCTTATCTGGGTCCGTTTGCTTGATCAAAATTAATTTATACAAAGTAACGGGTTAAAGTCATTTTAAGTATTTTTTCTCCCTAATGCTAGGTCAGTGTTTAAGATTTTTTTTTACAGCCTGTGGCTTACTTATTGGGAAAATAAGCGTTATTAAAAAAAAAAAAAGGGAAATCATGATTTAAATTAGCAAAACAATTACCTTATTATAGGATGTATATGTCATACAATGTTTCAAATCAATATTCAAATGAAAATGGAATAACACCGTTAAAATTCAATGAATTATTTCTGTTGAGAAAAAAAAGAAGCTAATTCGTTGGGAAAATAGGTAGTTATTTGAAGTCACTGACCTTATATAGTGGTTGATTTTTTTTTTAATGCGGCAATTTTTACGGTCAAATCAAGGTACCGGATACCTTTGTTTTTGGCTAGGGGAAACCACCTGTTAAAAGGTGGTAAATTAACCCCTAAAAATCACTGTAGTTAAGTGCTTTATCGGGATGTTCTACACAAGTAAACACATATTGAAATTAAGAACTTGCAAAATGACAGACAATCATTTCTGAAAGCTTCGGTATATTAAACAAGAGGGCCAAGATGGCCCTTGGTCGCTCACCTGAGAAAGATGATTGCTTAAGAAATAAAGATGCTTGAGTGTAAAAGTGAAATCTGGCTTTTTTTATGGTGAAATGGGCATAACTCCTAAATTTACAAGTCAATATATGTTATAATTGAACCCGATTGTGAGATTATGGACATTGTCTTAAAGTTTAAAAATGATTGTTAAGGAAATGAAGTTGGTAGAGAATAAACAAAGTGAAATCTTGCATTTTTTGTATTAAAAGGGGCATAACTCCTGACCTAAATGACCCATCTCAGCCACAATTGAACTCAATCGAGACATTATGGTCATTAACAATGTCATAAAGTTTGAAGATGATTGCTAAAAAAAGGAAGATGCTAGAGTGTAAACAACGTGAAATATGGCTTTTTTATATTAAAAGGGGCATAACTCCTGACCTAATTGACGGATCTCAGCCATAATCGAACTCAATCGAGACCTTATGGTCATAAGCATTGTCATAAAGTTTGAAGATGATTGCTCAAAAGATGAAGATGCTAGAGTGTAAACAAAGTGATTTCTGGCATTTTTTGAATATTAAAAGGGGCATAACTCCTGACCTAATTGAGATTCAGCCATAATCGAACTCAAGAAACTTATGGTCATAAACATTGCCATAAAGTTTGAAGATGATTGCTCAAAAGATGAAGATGCTAGAGTGTAAACAACTTGAAATATGGCATTTTTTGAATATTAAAAGGGGCATAACTCCTGACCTAATGGTACGATATCAGCCATAATCGAACTTGGCCGTGATTTTATGGTCATAAACATTGATATAAAGTTTGAAGATAATTGCTCATGAAATGAAGATGCTAGAGTGCAAACAATGTGAAATCTGGCTTTTTTTAATTTTAAAAGGGGCATAACTCCTGACCTAATGTTCCGATATCAGCCATAATCGAACTTGGCCGAGATTTTATGGTCATAAACATTGATATAAAGTTTGAAGATAATTACTCATGAAATGAAGATGCTAGAGTGCAAACAATGTGAAATCTGGCTTTTTTGAATTGTAAAAGGGGTATAACTCCTGACCTAATGTTCCGATATCAGCCATAATCGAACTTGGCCGAGATTTTATGGTCATAAAGATTGTTTTAAAGTTTGAAGATAATTGCTCATAAAATGAAGATGCTAGAGTGCAAACGAACAAATTGTGGACGACGGACGACGGACGGACGGACGGACGACGGACATTCATTGATCCTAAAAGCTCATCCTGAGCACACGTGCTCAGGTGAGCTAAAAAAAGCGTTTTCCCTGAATTTAACTTGAATGTTCCTTTGAAATGCTGTCACCAAACGCAATGCAAAGTCCTGAAGTTGCGTTAGTCATTTACGAAAAAAGAAAAAAAAAAAAACATAATCATTAAGGTAGAATGTTTATAAAATAAAAAACGACAATTGATTAAGAAAAAAAAACCCTGTCTGATTCAAGTTTGACTGTCGAAAAATCAGTCAATGACTTTATACCGTTGACTTCATACATACTGACAAAAGTACACAATTAACCATTATTTCAGTTACAGATAAGAATCATGCTGCAGCATGTTCCCAACTGACAGACGTTTGGGTTACTTCGCCTATCGCCGTAAAAATCGCCAAAAGGTTCATGTTGCGATACAGAGGTACTTAGTCTAAGTGTGTGTGTGTGTGTGTGTGTGTGTGTCTTTTTTTTTACTTTGGCAAATGCCGAAGAAACTAGGTTTACATTTAAGTTGTTGGAAGTGTTCCTACATAACATACTTATACTGTTAAAACTGTCATAATTATTTATTGCCTTTTCTCGTCTTTTAAGGGTACATTCTTTTCTTTTTAAAGATACTTAAAATGTATGTAGTTATAGAAACGCCTTCATCGTCTCCAAACATTGACCTAACCAAATACCGCCGGAAATAGATCAGCTATAAGCACTGGTGGATTCAACAAGGGGGTGGGGCATCCCGCGCGGGCCCCCTCTAAAATTCCCCGACGATACATAAATGTAGACACACAAACCCCTAAAAATCTCACAACAATGCACTATTTCAAACCTTTAGGAAAGAAATTTCGGGGTGAGTTCCCCCAGATCCTCAGTCCGACCAGAACTAAACCCATCTCATGGTTCGGGCAAAGCGAAGTGATGAGAATGTGTTTCCAACTTAGAAATAATTACAAACAAACAGAGACAGACTATGAATCTTCTATTATACTACAAGTTTGCATGTAATTAAGCAACCATGTTTTTGTGCTGCAGCTATTTCCGCTTCACAAGTATGATTAGTAAAGGTACATGTCAAAAACAAGTAGAGGAAAATCCCCGATTGATCTTGGATCTATCACAGTTTAGCATGTGTTTGTTTACGTCAGCAAACGGTTCTGCAAGAATGTCTTTATTTACAGGCAGTTTCCTCATCAACGAAGCTCTCTCTCTCTCTTTCTCTCTCTTTTTTTCTGCATCATCAGGGGCAATAACTCTTCGAACAAATTAGCTTCTTCTAAAAGGAGAAACAACTCTTAACCGTAGACTCTGTATAGTTAAAAAAATAACATCTCTTTTTCAGCATTTCCAAAAGCTAAAAAGCTTTGATTTCTAGTGCATTAATCTTTCCACCTGGTGGTAACGACTTGTATTCTGATAGATGATCGTTAGGGCAACTCGTACAGCGAACTACATAAATGTCAACAACAGGAAAACATGTTATATTGGAAAACAATTTACATTAACCTAAACAGCTGTAGCATTTTAGTTGTCTGCTTTACTTGGTTTCTGTAAATACATGCATAGTAAACAAACTAGACAATAAACCCATTTTACTGAGTATACGCTCATACTAAATACTTGTTGAAATAGACAAGAAAAATAAATTGGAATATATATATACCATATAAAGTTATCAAGAGGAAAACCATCATCATCATCATCATCATCATCACTGTTGTCGTTGTTGTCTAGCACCACTCTCATTCCATTCTTCAAAAATATCATCAACTTAACTACAAGTATCATTTATTGCTCATCCAGAACCCATAGCAACCCTCATCTTTACAAAATAAAAATAAAAAAATGTTAAAGCCTTGGACCATTGCGAGTTTCCCCCCACCCACCCATGTGTCGTATAAACAATCCCGTCTGCTGTTTTTCAGATGGTAATAAATCAGGATTGACGTGAAGAATAGTCTCCCGTATCTTTAACCAGCATGAGTTTCCCCCAAGGTGGAAATGGAACAAGTCATTGTCAGTTACGACTGACTGGTATCCTGCTATTCTTTCTGAAATATTTGAAAGAAACCATCATTAATCTATTGCGATGCAATGTATCATAGCTGACGTCTCCAGTTTTTCAGAAGTGGCGATTTAATACTTTGAATATTGAGAGTTGATGTATTTCTTAAGATTTCTTAGATTTGTACGGAAAGGTGTTTCAATCTCTGCGTGCTTCAAGAGAGAGAGAGAGAGAGAGAGAGAGAGAATTTGATGCAATATAAATCAATTCACTATCACTCATTATGTATTTGTTCGTATTATATAGAATTTCCGAAGGAAAAAATGACATTCAGATTCAATACTATTCACTCAATGGTATTGCATAATTTACCAAATCTGATACTTGCTTCTATGCCTATATTTACTATCCTTTCTTTTATTACCGGTATAATGTAAATGAGTTCGTCCAAATTGAAAGTGCTTCTCTATATTTTACAAGATCTCCAAAATCTAGGTCAATTTCGGATTCTAAATGTATCATTTTGTAATGTGTAATTTCTGCTGTAGAATTGTTAACATCAGAATCTACTTCTGAAACTGCCAATCCAGAATAACTGAATTGTTTGTTTTAATTCCAAATAAACATATTTTGCATTTAAACACATCATGTGCTTAATACTTGAAATTGTATATTGGGTCATAATGTTGTTTCAGCGACAAATCTTTGTTCAAAGATATCAAATAAATTATTTAACGTAACGCCTGTGTCTATCGAAATAAGTATGTCATTATTTTTCACCGACATTTATGAGTGTTGGATTTGTATCAAAGGCAATTTCGTGGGTACATTTATTCGTGGGTTAATGTCACACATAAGTAGGATCTTCATAACTATTACTATAGTTGATTAATACTCCCGATCAGATCTTGTCCACTCAGCCCCTCACCGCGTGGGTTCGAATCCCGGAAGGGTCAATCTGATTTTCATGTAAGCAAGCCTTCCAGCTGGCTTGCGGTAGGTCGGTGATTCTACCTGGATGACTCCGTGCATTCGGGGTCTTCCTCCACCTGGACGTCGCTATATGACTGAAATACTGTTGAAGCAACGGTAAACTCGAATAGTCAAGTCAAGTCAGATCTTGTCGTCATGTAATGAAAGTGCAGGGCGAGTGATATCAATATATCTATGTACTGTGTTTTATCAGTGAGATAAAATCCATATCCGACAATATGAGTGATATAGATCTGCCGAAACTATACTTACAATGGAACTGTATATTGACAGCATAAAATAAATGTAAAACAGCCCTAAATCGCTCACCGGAGTACGTAATCTTATTTAACGCCATTCAAATCACTTTATATTACTGCTTCCAGCAGCAACCAGATTCAAGTTTCAGATACAAAAAAATTCTAAAGTTAGTCAATCATCTGGAGGCCTTATTTTTCGGGGATCAACTTTATTTTAGGAATATTGGTAGACAGCCATAAGGTGATCATTTGTCCAAAAGGAAATTAAATTCTACCCCTTGGCTTCATAGAAGAAGAATTTTGAAATTTTCTATACTGAGCTTGAAGGGAAACTTAAATCACAATGGGATATCATTTTCCACGAGAAAAACTTTAATTCAGCAATTATGGCAGGCAGTCATATGACCATACATTCCAAAAGGAATGGAATAAAATATAACCATTGGTTTCATAGAAGAATTATTTCTAAATCTTCTATATGGAGTACATGAGGAAACAAGCCCCCTAGGCCATGCGATCAACTTTATTTAAGCAATTATGGTAGACAGCCATGAGGTGACCATACATGCCAAAATAATTTAAATTCTTACCATTGTTCTAATAAAAGACGAATAAGAGCCTCATCTTTAAGGGATCAACTTTATTTTAGCAATTATGGTAGACAGTTATGAGGTGACCATTTGTGCTTAATGAAATTTTATTCTAGTCATTGGGTTCATAGAAGAAGAAATTTGAAATTTTCTATATAGAGTATATAAGGAAATTAGCCGACCCCCTAGTGGCCTCATTTTTCAAGGGATCAACTTTATTTTAGCATTATGGCAGAGCACTAAGAGGTGACCATTTGTGCCAAAGGAAATTAAGTTCTGACAATTGGTTTCGAATGAGAAGATATTAAAGTAAAAATCTGTTGGTTGCCAGGGCAACCAAAGTTCTGTATGGATCAAGTTTATTTTATCATTTCTTTTGAGGGTCCATCCAAGGATCATTCATATCAAAGTTACATCAATTTCTACCCAGTTGTTTCAGGAAATGTCATTTAAAGCAAACTGTTGACGACGGACGAAGACGGACGATGGATGCAGGGTGACCACAAAAGCTCACCTTGAGCATGCTGTGCTCTGGCGAGCTAAAAAAAAATGTGAAAATTTGTAACACTTTTCGATGAGATATATTCCACATCCATTTAAAACAAACAAATAATCTCTGTATCTCAATCCCCATTTCTGTGAACCTTGGGTTAATATTCGAGGCCTTGCTTGGCGCTCAGCATATAAGGGTCGTCTTAAAAGATGGTACTGGTAAAGCTCCCTTGCTTACACTCAGCATATATATAAGGGTCGTTCCAGGACTGGTTGGCCCGGTGTCAGGATAATGTGACTGGGTGTGGTATCATGCCACATATCTATGGCGTGATACTGCAGTGTGGCAGAACTATATCTGTCTCAAGTAGACATCGTCTCCAAATGACTAAAATACTGTCGGTGGGACGTTAAACCCAACAAACAAACATAATATTCGAGGATACTTCTTCCTTACAATCAACGAAAATAAGCACAAATGAAAAGTAATCATTATAAATAATTAACTTAATTAGTAGTCCACGATTGTAACCGCTCGGCCACGGCGGCCCCCGCAGTAATTCTTAACCATTTATTACAGTGGTAAAATGTACAGAGAGAGAGAGAGAACCTTTATATTTTAGTATATGTCATGATCATCATTTGCAGAGAGAAGAGAGAGAGAGAGAGAGAGAGAGAGAGAGAGACCTTTATATATTTTATGTAATGATCAGCATTTGCACAGGCAGAGCTTTTTTTGAAATATATCTCCTATGTCATGATCATCATTTGCAGAGAGAGAGAGAGAGAGAGAGAGAGAGATGACAATTTCATGGCCTTTTCTTCCTTAATCATTCTCCTTATTAAAGGTCGAGGTCATAGTACAAGTGGTAAGATTGAAATATTTGAGACAAGTCAAGTCTGGTCATCCACTTAACCCTCGTGATAACGAGTACAGATACTAGACCTTGAGTGAATCTCTTACTAAACTTTTCTAGGTCATTTTCTGATGTGTACGGGAATGACTAATTCAATATGTTGTTAGCCCTCACACGCACTCCGTACAGAGCGCCCCTTCCCCCCTACATGCATTTAACGAAAAATTCTATGTCTACTGTAAAGTTATTAATTTTTGTTCACATTAAATATCGTTGAATATGTACCGAAGGGAATTCCATTGGTACATTTATTCGTGGATCTATGTTCTAGAAAACTTGAGGCCTATATAAGAGAAAATTTTTCGTGAGAAATAATATTCGTGGATATAACCCTCCACGTAATCGACGAAAATTAGAGTCCCACGAAAATTAATGATTTCACATTAGTATCATTTTATAAAATACTATGTCTACTATTTTCAACGTTGGATATTTCTTCTGATTATCTTCGCAGTTAAGACAGAAAGATAGACAGAACAAGCTAAAAAGCCGAACAAACAAGCAGCTGTGAAAACACAGGCAGCTGAAAGAAAAACATTTCAAAACGATGGACAGAAAAAGAGAAAGCCATGTATAAACGACAGATAGTAAAAAGGACAGATCGACAGTTAAAAACGACAGATAGATTATATATATATAAAAAAAAAAAAATAAAAAAAAAAAAAAAAAAAAATGCGAAAAAAAATAAAATAAAAAAAAATGAAAAAAACAAACGAAAAAAACAAACAAACGGTTATTTAAATCCCTTTACTGATTTTCAAGCCATTCAATGGTGAGAACTTTAAATTTACAGTTCATTGAGAGTATAAATATTCAATTCAAGAGTCAAACTCTAGCGACAAGTGTTTGTTCTACCTTAAACAATAGGAAATAGTGTCAAGTTTACTCCAGAAAAGTATTGCACAACGGAAAGCAATAAATCAACATGAGCACTGAAGGCTGCTTATCTTAAAACTTTCCATCAACATTTGACAATTTAAATATTTTTGATACCGAGGTGGACGTCTGTAGTTACTGTGTTGCTGTTTAGATGACCATGTGGATGGCGATGGTTATGATTTTGCTGATGATAAAGAAATTTATCTCATATAAAATAAAAGAAAATTCGAGCTTATAATAAAAAAGAGCAATGTTTCTTTATATCCGACTAAGATTTTTTTTAACATTGTCTTTGCTTCCTTCGTGTATATTTGCTGCTTCTTTGCAGAATCACGCTGTAGACATGTGCCATGAAACCTTAATTAGTTACATGACACCGGGTCATCATGTCCTACAACTACCCTAAATGTGACTTTGAAAAGACATACGTGAAACCTTCATCACAGCAATGATCATGAAAACAATATCTCCTATAATTCATGATAAGAATCATCATTCATGAATGTATCGTTCATTTTTATCGGAAGCTTCGTATATTTTTTTTTATCTCTCGGCAATCCTGATCCAAGATCCAAGATTCAAATATTTTTATTCAGAAACGTAAATAATACATGCTTCTTGTTACATGATCCAATGTAATACAATGTACATTTTAACAAACAAACGTGGCATGATTTGCAATAGCTATTTACGAGAGAGAGAGAGAGAGCGAGCGAGCAGGTATTACCGTAGGTATTTTTTTCTCTCAACACAAGTACACATTGCGTCAGACTTATTTTCCAGACATTTATAGACGGCAATTAATTCTGAACAGATATGAAAAAAGGTTACAATTAGCACGTGGCAATCTGCTGTAAACAACCAGCTAATCACTGTTGACCTGACTGCAGCTATAACCTTGCTAGTGGTAGTATCATATTCAAGGACAATGCATTCATTTTAATATGTACGGACAACCTATGTAAAACAGACTTGAAAACATGAAAATTGATATCAGCCTAGTCTACTTGCACCCTCTTGCAATGTGAATTTGTGAATCTTCCATTTATATGTCTACTAAGTCCTATCTATCAAACTCAAACAATCAATCAATCAATCAATCAATCAATCAATCTTTCATCTTACTTTTTGACTCTACATGCTAAATAAAGTTTCTACAATTCTACCTTCACTATTTACATATTTCCTCCACATATTAATTCTTCCCTTACATCTACTTTTATTTCTGGGGGCCGCCGTGGCCGAGCGGTTACATTCGTGGACTACAAATCTCTCAGCCCCTCACCGCTGTGGGTTCGAATCCCGGAAAGGACTTCGGATTTTTCATGTGAGGAAACCTTCCAGCTGGCATGCGGTAGGTCGGTGGTTCTACCCGGGTACCTCTGTGTACTCGGGGTCTTCCTCCACCTGTAATTAGCTGGACGTCGCTATATGATTGAAATTCTATTGCAGCGACGGTAACCCCAATACAGCAACAACAACTTTTATTTCTCTTTTGTTTATTTTTTTAAATCTAACTTTATGAAGGAGTTGATAAAAGATTTAGTTTTATTTTCTATAATAAAACAGTCAATCCTGTTTCGTTGCAGTGAAATATGTTTACCGGTCCCAGAGGCCGAGTGGTTAGAGCGTCCGCCCCGGAATAGTGAGGTCGTGGGTTCGATCCCCGGCCGCGACATACCTAAGTCGTAAATGATGGTACCGGTATAGCTCCCTTATTTGGCGCTCAGCATATAAGGATAGTTGCAGGACTGGTTGACCCGGTGTCAGGATAATTGACTGGGTGTGGTATCATGCCACATGTCTACGGCGTCATACTGCAGTGTGGCAGCACTATATCTGTGTGACGATGCGTCGTCACGGGTATAAGTACAATCTGTGACAACAGCGTCAGGGAGCCGGCTCTTTGGCTCAATGGTTAGAGCATTGGGCTATCACGCCGGCGGACTGGGTTTGATTCAGGGCCGGGCCGTGTTTGTTACATCTGTCTCAAGTAGACATCGTCTCCAAATGACTGAAATACTGTCGGTGGGACGTTAAAACCAATTCACAAACAAACAATGAAATATGTCAACCACTAAAATATTTGTGTTAACCACTACTCCTATATCATATCGGAGATGGTGCAAACATGCATATAAATGGTTCGATTGTATTTGATATAACAATGGATCACAAACAGTTCGATATATTCGACTGGTGAATTAACGGATAGTATTTTTTGAACATGTACGTAATAGGAAGGAAGTTCGACATGATAACAATGGGGTCGCTGTGTTCTACATAATTATGCTCTACTGATACATGTGTGTATAGCCTACATAATTATACCCCACGAAAAGCGAAAGCGCTAGCACATGTAGAAATACACTGGTACACCTAATAAATGAATGCGGTGAAAGAAAAAATGTGACATTGAAGCTAAGACAAAAGATTATGATTAAAACAAAGAGTGGCTGTACACAATATGTATTGTACACAATATGTATTGTACACAATATGTATTGTACTCATTATGTATTGTACTCATTATGTATGTACACAATATGTATTGTACACAATATGTATTGTACACAATATGTATTGTACTCATTATGTATTGTACACAATATGTATTGTACTCATTATGTACTGTACACAATATGTATTGTACTCATTATGTATTGTACACAATATGTACTGTATTCATTATGTATTGTGCTCATAATGTACTGTACACAATATGTACTGCACACAATATGTATTGTACTCATTATGTACTGTACACAATATGTACTGTACTCATTATGTATTGTACTCATTATGTATTGTACACAATATGTACTGTACACAATATGTATTGTACTCATTATGTACTGTACACAATATGTATTGTGCACAATATGTATTGTACTCATTATGTATTGTACTCAATATGTTTAGTTCTCATTATGTACTGTACAATATAAATTGTATTCATTATGTAAATGTTTATGTTTAGAATCTGAAAATGTCATTCTATAGTAACGATTAGACATTAGAGCTCGATTGTGTATAACTGGGTGAAACGTCTCGCCGACAATATTTCATTTTGGGATTTATTGCCTACATGAGACATATATATGTCGCTACCCCAAAGCTTTACTTCGCCGTAGGCATATGGCATGATACCACACCCAGTCGCATTATCATGACACCGGGCCAACAGTCCGTGAACTGCCTGTATACAATATGTATTGTACTCATTATGTATTGTACACAATATGTATTGTGTTCATTCTGTATTGTTCTCAATATGTACTGTACTCAATATGTATTGTACACAATATGTATTGTACTCAATATGTATTGTACTCATTATGTATTGTGCACAGCATGTATTGTACTCAATATGTATTGTACTCAATATATATTGTACTCATTATGTATTGTACACAATATGTTTAGTTCTCATTATGTACTGTACACAATATAAATTGTATTCATTATGTTAAATGTTTATGTTTAGAATCTGAAAATGTCATTCTATAGTAACGATTAGACATTAGAGCTCGATTGTGTATAACTGGGTGAAACGTCTCGCCGACAATATTTCATTTTGGGATTTATTGCCTACATGAGACATATATATGTCGCTACCCCAAAGCTTTACTTCGCCGTAGGCATATGGCATGATACCACACCCAGTCGCATTATCATGACACCGGGCCAACAGTCCGTGAACTGCCTGTATATGCTGAGCACAAAGCCAACATGACATTGACCTTTAAAATACTTACTCAAAACTTATCAATGGAACCCTATAGGAAATAAACAATGACGTTTAGATTCAAGCCATTCGCTTTGTTTGTCGAATTCCATCATTTTGTTCTATGACTTATAATAACGTGTTGTATGTATATGGAAATTGGACTTCTTTCTTTTTTTTCTTTTTTTTTTTTGCTTCGAATGAGAAACAAATTTAAAATTATTGTTTAAAATAATCCATCTCAACGATTCCTGGGGGTGGACTAGTATTTATAGCGCCAGAGAAGGCCACGAAATATTCTCGCCTCAAATGTGACTCGAACCCACGACCCTTGG
Source organism: Solen grandis (assembly GCA_021229015.1). Lineage (NCBI taxonomy): Eukaryota > Metazoa > Mollusca > Bivalvia > Adapedonta > Solenidae > Solen > Solen grandis. The sequence continues at coordinate 16,260,662 of CM037793.1, forward strand.
ATTCACAGTCATGTAAATAACCATTGTACTACTTATCACTTAGATTAGGTTTGCTTAACAGAAAGTTTGTCAGGCTTTGGCACATAATCTTATGAGTCCGAACTTTAAAATACAGTTTATTAGCTACATATAGAATAGTAACATCAAATTTTACATACATTTATTCATCGGACATCAAGTTATCATTTGAAGAGAGATAGATCTACCGACGAACGCGTCGGATGCGTTTGAAATAGATATCTTCATCTGCTTCGAAAATGGTATGAAATAAGCAGGCACATAATTTAGAAAGGAAGAAGGATAAAGAAGTAAAGGAGACATAAAAAATCGAAATGATGAATAGACAGCAGACGACAATTGTATGACGCATATTGAAATGTGCAGAAAATATATATGTATATGAATTCATATGCATGTTGAAAAAAAACAACTCATGCAGCAGTTTTACATAAAGAACATTAATTCAAATTTTTATTAGAGTCATGAAATCCAGAATTAAATACCTGCTACTTGAATTATCCAATCCTGTTCCCGTCGTGCATCACGAGATTTGGCCTCGTTTTGGTAACACCACAAGTTGACCTCTTCTGTGTCTCGTGATGTCTCAACCTCCCGTGATTTAAGACCTCTTACAGGCACTTAATACTCTCTATCATAGAAAACATTCATGTCACTGCTGGATTTTCTTATTGTTAACCATATATGAAAAATGGTCTCAAAGATCAAGTACTTCTATTGAAGATGCACCAGAATGCTCTATAACTTATATCCCTTTCTCGTTCAGCATGAAATAATTTCTGGACACTTATCCACATCACCAGATTTCATTAGACACCAAGCTTGACCTGAAAGATAAAATGTGAAAGGCAGATTATCTGTATGGTTAATCAAAGCATGTGTCCGCATGAATATCATCTGGTACCCAGCACCAGCAAATCTATTTGAAATTCAAATTTATTTGTCAAACAGTAACTCCCAACCCTTTATCGCCGGTTCCTGGATTGGACTAGTACTTTGTGCCATAGTGGGAAAATTCCAAAATTTCGGGTTTGTGATTCACTGGGGAAATCAAGTTATAACAAATGACATTACCGTACTCCATTTTTATAGTTCTTAGACTGGACCAGTACTTGGTACCACAGTGATACGGATCAAATTAAAAACTTTCATATTCGTAGTACATTACAGTGCTTCTGTTATTATACATATTATCATGGATATGTCCTAGCGATGAAGATGTTGTTATTGTTGTTGCTGTTGTTTTGGGGCTATACTCAATTCACCATGATGATTTAATAAATGACATAACGGCCTCTTTCAATATACATTTGTTTAAAAAGCTATCTCCTTCTACAGAAGTTACGCAATATATTGTGTTCATGTTCACACCAATGAAACCAAAATGCTACACACTTTATAATTGATTAATAGAACGGGGGGACCATATTTTTCATTTTCAATTGTAATTAAGTTTCATAATGCTGGCTTATCGGTAACGGCTTAATTTTATCCTCAGGGAGGAAGAAAAGAAAAGGGTCACGAAGGCCTTGGTCACCTGAGAACCAGGTAATAGTTGGAGGAAAAGAAAAGCAAATGTCTTATGATATTATGGAAAATGGGTTCTGCCCCCTGCCGGCCATATGTTTAGATGGATCCAAATAATTTCAACAGTCTTGATAGAGAGTGACCCAAGGAACATCTGAGCTAAAAAAAGTTTGAAATCCAATATGTACTTTTGGGCGAAGCCCTAGGAAGCTGAAGTTTCAAGGGATCAGCTTTGTTAGAGCAGTTTTGATAGAAGGTAATAATATGATAATTTTTGTTAAAATGAAATTAAATTCTTACCAACATTTAGAGAAGAAGATTTAAAAAAGAATCAAGTTTATTAAACTATTCAAGTTTAAGGCAAATTAGCCCCGCCCCTGGCGGCCATGTTTTTTTTTTACGGATCGGAATAATTTTAGAAATCTTGATAGAAGGTTATCCAAGGAACAACTGTATCAAAACATTTTGAAATCTTGTCAGTGGTTTTGGAGCAGTAAGTCTTTTAAAGTTTTCACTATAAACATTTAAGGCATTAGCCCTGCTACTGGCGGCCATGCTTTTATACGGATCAGAATAATTTGAGCAATCTTGGAGGGTTACCCAAGGAAAATCAGTACCCCCCCCCCCCCACACACACACACAAAAATGAAATTTTGGCCAGAAGTTTTGAAGGAAATGATATTTAAAGTTTTTTTCTCTTACCGTTGCCATGGCAACCAAAGGTCTACATGGATCAAGTTAATTTAGCAACTTTTGTGAGGGTTCACCCAAGGATCATCCCTGCCATGTTTAATCATATTCTGTCCAGGGGTTTCAGAGGAGATGTCGTTTAAAGCAGACGACGCAGTCAGTTACTAAGCTCATTAAGAGGCACCTTAAGCAGCTCGAATAAAAAGAAAATCTGATGTGAATATCATATAACATAATTAAATCTACACACAGATATATTACAATTACCATACACTGTATTTTCATGAATAAATGTTGAGTTTTAAAATTGCATATACGAATATGTGGCCAAATATCTTAATCGTAAACCACGAAGAAGAAATGCTACCCTACTGATTATAATCTCTCTCTTTCTCTCTCTCTCTCTCTCTCTCTCTCTGCAATACCACGCGCTGTGTAAAACTCGACTATACACGCAATTTTAAATACATCAACATAGAATACAATCAAAATGAAACGTTTAAAATAGTCCCTGAGGACAAAACATATCTAAATGATCAAAAAGAGTAGATAACATAAAATATCCGTATGTAAATATTATGTTTTTCATAATAGATATCCTTTGTAGTGAAGAACATCAAAGATGCACGTGAATACCTAGGGGGAATATTCCGTTATGTCATCAGACAAGCTGATGAGGGAATGGTTGGTTCGGAAATTGATTGCAATATAAATTTGAAATCGGATAATCATTTTCAAAATATAATTAAACTTCTATCCTTCTTTTTCTCTTTTTTAAAAAATCAAAGAAAATCCATTTCATATCTCCCTAGTAGCAAAATCTCTATTAATTTCAACTAATGTCTAAATCTCAAAATTGTCTTTGTCATTTTACTTTTTCTTTTCCCTTTATAAAAAAAGTGAATTTTATAAACAACAAATGAATTTTACTTATAAAACCGAAATGAAAACCATAAATAACAAGAGCTCCGCTGACAGCGGGGCAATATACGCCCGAAGGTATGTATTGTCAGGGAATATCCTAAGACAAAAAGGATAAGCACAAACATGTATATATAAAGTATTATTTCAACAAGAAGGATTGGCAATGTTAATCTTCAAGGGCTTTATTATAACAGTGGCTACAAATAGGTTTTTCATGTTTCTTATTATGTGAATAGTGCTTTAATCAAGAGTTACCTCATTACCAGCTAACCCAACATAGTTTATGGTCAGTGTAATATGCTTCTTTGGTTCCACATATACAGTCTTCAATGTTGGTGAATATGAGGTCAATTGTGGAGTTATTATCTGTGGTTGGACCTGTCATGATCTGTTTGAAGTGTAGTCTGGTCATGAACCTCTCCAAAAGTTTCTTCTCACAAAATATACTAACTTAGCACCAGTTAAGATATTTGACCTTGAATTGTGACCTTGACCTTAAACCTAGCCATCTGAAAGCTATGTTCTGCACATCCTCTCACTCTGGGTGATACTTCTGCCAAATAGTTTCCATTTACATCCAGCGGGTCAAAAGATACAGAGCGGACACAAAAATACTTACTTAGCACCAGTTAAGATATTTGACCTTAAATTGTGACCTTGACCTTAAACCTAGCCATCTGAAAGCTATGTTCTGCACATCCTCTTACTGTGGGTGATACTTCTGCCAAATAGTTTCCATTTACATCTAGCAGGTCAAAAGATACAGAGCGGACACAAACAAAAATACTAACTTAGCACCAGTTAAGATATTTGACCTTAAATTGTGACCTTGACCTTAAACCTAGCCATCTGAAAGCTATGTTCTGCACATCCTCTCACTCTGGGTGATACTTCTGCCAAATAGTTTCCATTTACATCCAGCGGGTCAAAAGATACAGAGCGGACACAAATATACTTACTTTGCTCCAGTTAAGATATTTGACCTTGAATTGTGACCTTGACCTTGAACCTAGCCATCTGAAACCTATGTTCTGCACATCCTCTTACTGTGGGTGATACTTCTGCCAAATAGTTTCCATTTACATCCAGCAGGTCAAAAGATACAGAGCGGACACAAAAATACTAATTTTGCACCAGTTAAGATATTTGACCTTGAATTGTGACCTTGACCTTGAACCTAGCCATCTGAAACCTATGTTCTGCACATCCTCTTACTGTGGGTGATACTTCTGCCAAATAGTTTCCATTTACATCCAGCGGGTCAAAAGATACAGAGCGGACACAAATATACTTACTTTGCTCCAGTTAAGATATTTGACCTTGAATTGTGACCTTGACCTTGAACCTAGCCATCTGAAACCTATGTTCTGCACATCCTCTTACTGTGGGTGATACTTCTGCCAAATAGTTTCCATTTACATTAAGTGGTTCAAAAGATACAGAGCGGACACGAAATTGCTAACGGACGGACGGACGGACAGACGGACGGACGGACAGACGGACGGACGACCAGCGGCATAACATAATACAGCCCTTCGGGCGTATAATAAAAATCATGATATAGTTCGGCCGTCCATCATTTGTTATTAATGATAGTCTTCAACATAAAACTTTTACTTGGCTTTTTTTCCCCCACTGAAATCAACATGGTCATGGTGACAGGTACACGACGCCTATACATTCCAGTGATACTGCAGTGTGACAATCTTTTGCATGACTGTTAGACATCCCACCATCAGTATTTCTGTCATTACTTGTAGATGTGGTGTATCAAATCGTATATACATATGACATGATACAACACTCGTGTCTCCGGGCCAACCGCCAAGAAACGCTGAGGGCTAAGCAGTGAGCTACCGGGGATCGAACCCATGACAACTTACTCCCGAAACGGGCGCTCTAACCTTTTGAAAATCAGCAATCATTTGTGTGACTGAATTCTCGTTTGTCTTCGAGAACATTTTACGAGAACAGCTCCACAAAAGTCCGCATAGTATGGTAGTGACGCCTTTCGCTTTTTAAAAAATTGTCTTGGGTACGATCCTCATCCATTTTAGTAAGGGCGGCGTCATCGCCAATTTACGGGGCCGGAGACAACCGGAGGAACACGAGTGCTATGTACGGAGACAGCCGGAGAAACACGATTGCTATGTACGATTGACACGGTTAAAATGGCTTAGAACTGATACCACTTTAAATGGTGTCCAAATAGGCCACCTAAACTGAACTTATCTTTTTTTATTTAAAATATGTCTACTGGTCATGTGCCCACAGTGCCAATATGTAAACCTTTGTCTGAAACTTCAGGTGTACTCTTGTTTATTTAAGTACATCCGTGAGGCTGCTGCCAGCAGAAAACACGTTCCTTGGCCTATATCTTGTTAACCACTTCTAATAATAAAAGTGCACATCCCATGTGTTTATACTGGAAACGCGCAGTCAATTATACACAGTTAGGGCCAGAAATTAAAAACAAAACTTACCTGCTACCAATTTGTAGTGATTTAAATTCCCGGTTAATATCTACAGAAGTTACATGCAGAGTGTTGTGAAAAGGACTAACTGTCCAGTAAATCAAACTGCTATTTTTAAATAAAAAAAGCAAACAACGAAAAGATTATGGGAACACTTAGGTCAATCTAATATATTCTGTAGATATAAATGAAAGAACTGTTCTGAATTATGTTGTATGTGACTATGAACATGATACTTAAAAACCATCATTTACTGAGAGAGAGAGAGAGAGAGAGAGAGAGAGAGAGGGGAGAAGAAAAGGTAGGCAAAAGCATCACGACGAGACGGGAAAAATTCCCATTCATCCAGTCATGAGACTTGTTTAAAAGGAATAAATTAATTAACCAAGAGGGCCATGGTAGCCCTCATTTGCTCACCCGAGGACCATAGCCTTCAGTAGGCTTTATACATCTAAATGAAAGATTGTACGCAGCCTCATGTTTGGCATCAAAAAGACGGGTTTATTGTATCCAGGCGTTATGCAGACAAACTTTATGACCAAGTTTTGTGAAGATTATGCCAAATGTGTGGCCTAGAGGCTGACTTGACTTGACTTGACTATTTGAGTTTACCGTCGCTTCGACAGTATTTCAGTCATATAGCGACGTCCAGCTAATTATCATTTGGCCTCTAGGATACGTGTTCACAACGTTTTCAATATGACCAAATGACTCACCTTTTGACCCTATATGATGCATTTTCGAACATTCTTAGATTTCAGGAAGACAAAACATTCTGACAAAGTTCTGTGAACACTGGGTGAAAAATGTTGCTTTTACAATGTTTTCACAGGATTAAATCTAGTGACGTAGTTTTTGGCCCGATGTTACCAAGTTTCTAACTCATGCAAGATTTTATGCAGACAAATATTCTGATTAATTTTTTTTAAAGATTGGGTCTAAAATGTGGCCTCTAGGTCGTTCACGGGGGTTTCCTAGGATTAATTTTGATCCCAAGTGACCCAGTTTCGAACTCATCCAACCTTTTATTCATTCAAACATTCTGACTAAGTTTTGTGAAGACTTGCCCTAAACGTGGCCTCTAGAGTATTTAAAAGCTAAGTCGTTGACGCCGGACACAACACCTCCTAGTAGCTCATAGCCCTAACGAGCACGTTGTGCTCAGGTGAGCTTAAAACATCCCCGAAGTGGAAATCGTCAAAAAACATGTCCATCAATAATACCAAGTAAAAATATCAAACTTTCGGTAGTACTTAATACAAATTAAAGCCAGAAATAAGATTATACATGTATTTACAACTATGAATTTAGGAAAGCCGTTTTTAAAGATGGTTGTCGTCCAGATACAACTATTGTTTTGTTAGCCTATACATCATAGATATACAAATATAGCTAATCAATACCATCTGGTGTGACATGAATTTTTATCGCTAGGTGTCGCTTCTTTGTTTTCTGCTAGACCACGCAACGGAAAAAAAAAAACTAGATAATTATGTTTTTGTATGTAAGGTTGTCTCGTTTTGCTGTGCGATCAATTGCAGCATAGAAATACGGATAATGAAGTCTTCATCTATATCATATCAGCACTTGAAATGTTTTATAAGTCGGCATCTGATTTGTATGCGCTTTCGGACACGCCTTGGTGAATTATAAACAGACCCTTCCCTGAGTTATGACAAGATGTTAAATTGATAAGCGATGTCAATAAAATGCACATAGCGATTTACATATATTTATACCAGTACCATTTTTACGACTTTGGTATGTTACGGCCAGGGATCTAACCCACGGCCTCCCGCTCCTGTGGCGGACACCTTAACCACCAGGCCACCGAGGACGGTTCAAGCAATTAAAGGTACGCTAATAGGCTCACATGCATAAAAAGGTACACCAATGTTTTCTTTGATTCAGGTATATTTCTTTCAAAAACAATCATGATACGATGATATTTTTTATTTGAATATTTTTGAATGACCATTACGTTGTGCAATTTTATGCCAGGGGACTGCTCGCAACCAATGCATTATACATTCCTGAAAGATATACCGTTTATACGTATAAAATAACGAAATGCTGAATGCACACTTTCTTTGCAGGTAAGTATAGTAAAGTGTATACTTACCAGAATTATATACGTTTGTTTCCCGACGTATTTTACCAAAGAACCGGTGTAACTCATAAGGTGAGAGTTAAGTCTTTATATACTTGAATGATAAACTTGTCCCAGTTTCTTTATTTAGACGAATGACCAGTTCAGTCAGATAAGCTCACAGTATAAGGTTAAATCTCGGATAAACTGATTGTTGAAAATATTAACAAGTATCTTATATTCATAATTTAAATTACAAGTAAACGCAATAAAATATTTATTTTAAAACGGAACACGAAAAAGAAACATAATGGAGTTCAGATATGAAAAATAATTTAAGTTGGAATCTAACAACGAACGTTTCAATTATATATAATAAGTATTTATGCATGTAAGAAATAAATGGTTTGTGCACGATGCATGATAAGTTATTTCATGCTGGCCTGAAAGTGTACAAGTTTGAGATATAACTGACCAAACTGCTCATGTCGTCGGTGTTTTAATTACCGGTGTAATAATTATAATAAAAAAAACTGGCCCACCCCTTTTCACGTCGGGAAAATGTTTAAATTTTAAAATTTATTGTGTGTGAGGAATGTCAACACGTTTTCAATATGCCATATCTTAAACTGTTAGGGGGTGGGGGCTTGAAATCGTTACACCAGTATGAAGAATATGAGTTACAATAAAGTAGAAATCCCCGGGTTTATTATCTTGCCAGGGACTGTCTGATCTGGGTCTGCTCTGTTTGCCAAGGAGTTAAAGCGCGTCTGTAGGAAAGGTCAATATCCAGCATTGCCCGTCGTTGATTTATCGGGATTAGGTTTTATCTCGACCAAAACTGAATGAACAGGCGAATGTAAGACAAAATATTGTGGCCTTGAAATGTAAGTCTGCGTCTTTATTTATCGTAAACGATACGATCGTGTTTGTCACATGGCCTTTCAGAGCGTGACACGCGTGTATGAACTATAAAACAGCGACGGAGCCGGGTAATCTTAAAGAGTTAGGAGGGGTACAACGGTAGAAATTTAATCCATATAGTTGTCTTATATTTTAAATGTACGTCCATCAAAATACATTTGAGCATATAAAGTATATCTCCTGCATTAATATACACTGACTCAATCTATTCATTGCATAATGCAGTTAGGGTAAACAAATTTAGGCATTTTTTTTTCACTTTTGCACTACTTAATTTTAACATCAATACATATATTTTCAAACAAGCATTTCAAATTTGTAAAATCCATCTAAAAGATACACATCCGATAATCATTTTCGATAAACGGGTTTACCTCGAGCAGTCACTTTCGATTTACGGGGAATAGTTACATACCTCGAACATATTCTAGCGAGCGAAAGGCCCGCGTTGACGTTGGACTAGCTTCAATCTCTTTGGATGGAAGTTATCTCCCTTAACAAACCTAGTCAAAAAAATAAAAATAAAAAAAAGAAAGAAAGAAAACGAATGCTCATAAAGATAAAAAGATGAATTGCATATTACAAGTTTTATTTCATCACTGACAGTTTCAAATTTGTTTTGCTATGGGCAGTAAATTTGTTTTCAATACGATGGAGAGAATTATATCCCCCAACGCATGCTTGAGATCTGCTAAAGCTCCGGCCATAAATCGTTCTTGACATGTAAAGGGTAACCTCCATTGCGTGTTTTCTAAGCCCATGATCGCAAGATTTAGAAATTTGGAAGATAAACATGTTGTCTGAATTATTTAAAAGCAAAACATGTACACATTAATATCAATGCGCTAATATGCGACTGGTGAAAAGATCGGACGAGTAACGATGCAGAAAAATGCTGAGAATGCAAAAGCGAAATGCAAACATTTATATGCCCTGGCTCGAATTCCACTACTTAAACAAGGTAGATGATTTGATTAACAGGTATACCTCGAAAAATCACTTTCTAATTTCTGGTATACATTCTATGGAAGAATATTAATGTAAATATTACTTCCGAATGTACTTTTTATTTGGTAGTAAGCACTGTACACTTCTCAAAAGAAATTCGACAAGCTGTATGTATGCTTGTACTTCTCTTTGTTATGTACCATTTAACATTTAGTATTACACTCTTGACATTTAAAATCGTCTAACAGAAATGCAATAAGTCATTATGAAAAAATATTTTTTAATCTTGTGCACTTTCAATGTACTTGTGCATATCGAGCAGTAACTTTCAATGTACTTGTGCATATCGAGCAGTAACTTTCAATATACTTGTGCATATCGAGCAGTAACTTTCAATGTACTTGTGCATATCGAGCAGTAACTTTCAAAATAAGGGTATATCTTTAAACGTCAATTCCAATTTATGTTCATACCACGAACATTGTATTTTTCATTTAGAATATCGAAGAAAGGCCTTCTTTCAAGTTTGGTGATATATTGCATGTAACAAGGTTAATTACATCACGGGCAGTTTCGAATGTTATACTTTTTTGTCACCTTTACGCCTATACGTGAATTTCATTTAGTTGCTAAGCCATACGTATACAACATTAGAGGTGACATTGAAAGGACTAGAATATATTCACACAAGTTACTGAAATCAGCATGACTCGCATATTCTGTTTCCTTTTAGGTCATGCTGTTCTATATACTTGGTTTTAATCGCCCCAAACTCTATTCGAGTGTAAAACCATTATTAACTGATATACTAAATATGGAATCATTTTTTGTACACAAACAGGCATATCCCTTTGGAATAAACAAAACCTTGATTTTTAATCCTTTAACACTATTTTTTTCTATCATTACAGAGTGGGTACCCCCAAATAATTATTCCTTAAAAGAGATAATTATGTACCTTCTTGACTTCACGACTTGGACTAAACCAAAACTTTGATGATGGGTTTCGTTAAAAATAAATCTCAAATATTATAAAAACGTCATTTTTATTTCTACATTTCACTATTCTTCGAAGAAAATGCTGGTAGATATTTTTTGCGACCATAATTTATAACACATTGGTTCATATAATATGAGAGACACCTAGGATTCATTAACCCGTACATCTCACAGAGCAGGTTTGTTTCGATAGACGTTATAGCAAGGGTTACTACTTAATATCTGATTAGAATAAAATGAAATAAGTGGGCAGTTTGATATGTTACATGCATAAATTTCTCATTAAAAAGACTAAAGCATTTCGTTATGATAATTTAGTAGATCTATATAGTTACAATTTATTCATTTCCTAAAAATATGTTTTTAACGACTCCGCATCTCGTTAAAATGACTTAGGTATCTCGTTATATAACGACTCCATATATCGTTACTGCAACTGCGAATCTCGTTATAACGACTCCTATCTCGTTATAACAACCTTAACACATACTCAGTGACAGGTATAAGCTTCCGTAGGTAACTTGCCATAAATAATGAAGATCATGAGCAAAGGTTGTAACACCTGAACTTGAACTTTAAATCTATTCGACTAACTAGGTGACTAGAACAAAAGGTGGTCTAAAGTGCTCGGTCAAAAGTTAAGGTATAAAGACGTCAGTAGTGCTTCACCAATAAACATGTCTGCCTTCTCACAATCTCTTACATTTCCGGGCCAAACCCGTAATCACCTGTTACATTAACTAGAATATGATTTGACGGAGAAAAAACAAGTGCCGGAAACATCCGATGTTGTGCGAGTGCTGGTTAAGCGTGCCCGTCGCGTGGGGCACACGTGTAAATGTGGGCCAGGTCACGTGACAGTAAGTAGGGCGTGAATACATGTGGTGTATGCATGCAAGTGATGTGATTTTGCATTGTTGTGTGTGCAGAATGCAATCTTTTAATATTGCAGCTGAATAATTGTGTACATGTCTAGATCTCAAGCAGCTGCATTGGCTGAAAATGGGTTGATATTAAACTATGTATCATGTCCAACGAGAGTGACTTTTAGCTTATGTTAGAATGATCGCTGAATGAATATTTGTTGCATCAATGAAATGATTGCTATATAAATGGTTGAATCAAATATAATAAAACGATAAAGAGTGGGAATAAAAGCATCGCTGTAGTGCTAACAACAGATTACCGAAAAATACTCATTTGCATAATTATACATCAGTAATTAAAAATGTACTTAACATATTTAAAATGCAGCAATAACTCAATACGTATGTGCCAACATAAAGGAATATGCTAATTCTGTTTCTTGAATAAATCTTAAAGACGAAATAATAATATAAGGACTAGAAATGCAAGTGCATGTCAAAGTTACTCTCTAGCAGTAGCAGACGCAGGAATATATCGAGCATTTCCAATAAAATCAATTTGTCATTAAAGTAAATAAGTAACTAATTTAATAAATACATTAACAAAAATATTGTTATTACAATAAGAAATTCATACTCGAATAGCTTATATTTCATCATGTAAATAGCCTTTTTTTTTTTTTTTAATATAATCTAATTTTTATTCTGATCATAATAGAACAGTGAAGTTTTCCCTTAATTTTTATGCAACCGGATTTTACTTTTCAAAGCTGCCTCGTTGTAAACAAACATGGACTTAACTTTTGATTTCCAAATTTTGAATTGCTAATTATTTAAAATGTAGAAAACAACAATATATTCTGCTGTTCGTTTCTGCTTGAAATGCCCATGTGTAAATGCTTGGATCATTTGGTTTAAAAGAATATAAATGTCATCTTTTAAATAGATCACTAGGGAAACGAGAAATTATGGCGTTGCAACAGTTCAACTGGGCAACTCATTTCAGGTTTAGTTTCCAATGACTCCTTACCAACACTGAATGTTGCAAAAATAAGTTTCGAGGCTGAAGAAGGTACATGTATTCTCCATGGCTACTTTAAGAACAAACAAAGCCGACGAGGTTTCTGATTTAAGGAATCGAAATGGATATTTCTTAATTGCTCTTAAAATATGGAAAAACAAAATGATTTGTTTGTCGTGTCAGTTTGGAAATAGTATTTTGTTCATTTACCGGATAATACATGGATAAATTGCTTAATTTCACAGAAGGATATTTGTTGTGATGGAGTGATGATATTGTCTTTGGTAGACGCCATCTTAAAAGAAGTGTTTTTACTAAAATCGTTGCATAAGCCACAAAGAAATAGATAATAATTGTTTGTTATTGTGTAAGATCTATTAATATTTTCAATGAGTGAACATGAAAAGTAATAAAGAAAAACCCAGCACAATTGCCGCTCCGATCAGGGTCGGGTTCAAGATCCTGATAAGTTCACTGTTTTCCTGATTATTTCCCTATAATCCACCGAAAAGCATTTAATAAAACATAATTGTGAATAAAAACGTTGCATTTTTTTTGGTCCGGGAAACTTGCCCCTGAGCAAACACAAGCAGTGACCAATTGAAATGGTCCGGTCAGTTCACAGGCCAATGTAATATCGAGTTCACGTGGAGTGGGTAAATGACCGTATTTGTTAGAGTGTACTTAGCTAGATTACAATGTAACAAATGTATAGACTAAATCTTGGATACGATATCTTCGGAATTAAAAAGACCGATAAAAGTGACGAATACTTTCTTCCTTTCAATAAACCTAAGTCGATACTTTAATAATGGAAAACACCTCTCTCGTATTATTTGTTTGGATTTAACGCTCCACCAACATATTTTCAGTCATTTTGGGATTTGTCTACATGAGTCAGACACTGTGCTTGTGCTACCTCAGTGCACTTTGTGACATGATACACAACTTTGTTATATTATCCCTACAACGGGCCAAACAGACGTGCAGCTACCCTGAAATGCGAGGCTTGGGCACGGAATATATACCCAAATCTTTTAACGATGTTGTCATGTCGCAGCCAGTGATCGAAATCACGTCCGGAAGGTTTGACCACTCGGTAACAGGGGACGGCACATGAGATGCGATATCGAGAAAATATCATATGCATGTACTGTAATTAGATTCGGTTGAATTAATAAGAACCGTTCACTCAAAGAAATGTGTAAAAGATAACCCCATGCGATGGCTATCATAAAACCTCGTTGACTAGAAATAACACTAGCACAACCATATAAATACATTATCATATTACATTTCATGATTAAATCCGTGTACAATAATGTGTATATACTCGTAAAGTATGTACGTCTATTCTTGGATATGACACAAGCCTTACAGCTTTCACAAGAAAATGTATTTAAAACGCATTTAACAACACTGGGTAATTTATACATTATCATACACCGAACGACAGCTTAGCCACTATTTGTAGGTCGAAGCAAAGATTACAGTTAAAATATATAGGGCATCATTGCATATAGAAATTTCAAGGCCATTCAAGATTTCGATTGTCACTTCAAATGAATATAACAATCGAATCCCTGATACGACCGTGTCTGACAAAAATGCACCTGCACATAGTGACTTATATTCCTAAACCACTCACATATATATAAAATGTACTTTACACTTGTTTTTCAAGATTTATTTATTCTTACTTCATTTAACACAATTATGCATAGATATGCACATATTAATATAGACCAGTAAACGTTTGTAGTTGTATGAATGTGAATGAAAGAGAAACGTAAAGATGAATAAAGAAAGCACATTGGGTAGAAAGTTATAGATATACACATTTAATGTTGTTTTTTAACACCATTGATTTTGTGTGAAATTGTAATTGGAAAATAAATAATACGAACAATAAAAGATACGAAAAATATCCACGACAACTCGTATGTCATGCAGTTTCGCTGAAAATAAGCATGCATCTGTTTACACAGACTGTATATACTGTTTTGTTTTAAAAATGACGTTTATTTCCTTTCTTTCTTGCTTTCTTTATTTCTTTTGCTTGAACCAGTAAATATAATTCTTAAAATCATTGGATATAAATTGTGAACATTGTACAATGAAATCACAATAAATGTTCAGATAATCAAGAATCGCATTGCTAATTGTTTTGGGAATACGCTTTTATTTAGTTATCTTTGTCATGTAATGCCGTGTTATCTGCTGAGTGTATGTAATGCTTACACTGTCACATGAAACTGCAATTTTATGGTGAAATATATAAATCTACTTTAACGACTTTAATATGTAATGACCGGATACGGAAGCAACGACTTCCGGTCACGTGACGAATGCTTAAACAACTTGGCCAATTTATACGTTAATGTGACGCAGTGAATATATTATTGTGATATTTAAACCTCAGTTTGATTTTAGGTTATTCTGAGAAGTCGCTTTTGATGAACGAATTGTTAAATCACTTCACCGCATTGTGCTAATCTTAATCCCAACATCCGACAGTAGAAGCAATCCGTGCATCCGGCTTATGTTCATGATACATTTTTTTTACCATTGACATTTATCAGAAAGTGTATTAATACAAGTATGCAGCAGATAAATGAAAACGCCTGCTAAGTAATGATTAACAGGGATCAGTTTGTTGTTCAATCGTGTTTCTTCGCCTTTCTCCGGAAATATTCGGAAAGCCTTCAATTCCAAAGAACATTTACATGTAAATCCATATTTATAGCCATAATTTTAAGACTTTTTAATAAACTGGCAGCCTTTGCATTTCCAATGGGAAATAAAAAAGGGATAATAAACAGTATATTCTCTGTTGATTTTGTAACAAGATGTAAACTTGTGTTTATCATAATAACCATTCATGCATAGAGTAAATTGCATGTGGTGTTAATGTATTTCTTGTGGACTTTCAATCCTTTATTGGCAAACATAAATTATTTTTTTTCTTTAATCTATACATGAACACTGTATGTTAAAGTCGGAACAGTTATTGTCATAGAAACATACAGAAGGTAGTATATAATGCATTATTCATCTCGATTTGCTTCTCATTCAAAATACACACAGT
This sequence comes from Solen grandis, assembly GCA_021229015.1. Lineage (NCBI taxonomy): Eukaryota > Metazoa > Mollusca > Bivalvia > Adapedonta > Solenidae > Solen > Solen grandis. Next base: position 16,276,230 of record CM037793.1, read on the forward strand.
TTAAGTGCTGCATCGTAACACACAAATATTAGAGAATAATGTCTGTTTCCTTACTAACGGCAATAAAGGTTGACACTTGGGATATCTTAAATATATTTATTTGGACGTCTGTCAAGTATCAGGAGAAACGTGTGCACATAAGATGTTAAAATAATCCCTGAATGATAACATATCCAGACATACATCGTGCCCATCAATATATGACCTCAGACGTGAAGTTTGCGCAGACGATTTTAAAACTCAGCATCTGGTAGAGCTCAGTGTTTCTAGGCTTATGATTTCCGTCACAACAATAGTGTATCAAACTCGACCCGGCCCAGGAACGAACTCGGTCCGCCGGGGTGATAGCCCAATACTCTAACCACTGAGCCAAAGAGTCGACTCCCTGACACAGTTGTCAGGGATTGTGACGACGCATCGCTACATTAGTATTGAAATAATGGGGTTTGCTAACATGAGACAAAGTTCTGAGAAATCATATACATGTATTAGACTAGTGGCATGACTTCACACCATCTCATGGAAGCACCTGTATGTGTGTCTAACGAGCGAAATATACCAGTAGTCCTTGTATATATAGAGTAAATATAAACAAGTGACAGGTTTTCTTTTCGCAATGTTTCGTCCAAGTACAGATTATTTGTATCAGTCAAATAATTTTGTGCTCAATGTCTATTAAATCTAATGCAAAAAATAAATAAATAAATAAGGGCCATAGCTCCATCAAAAATGGCCAAACTGCAAAACCAAGCATTACTATATATTTTAAAATTAAGGAGTTATGCTCCATATCAGGAATTATTACGAAGGGGCAAACATTAATTCCAAAATTATGAACCACAGTGTGAGGTTCCTATGCACTGCATTCCGCCTCAATGAGATGTATGCACCTATCAAGTTTCAAGTCAATACCACTTTTAATGTAGGAGCTATGCTCCTGACAAGGAATTTTATCAAAGGGGCATAACTCCATCAAAAATGGTCAAACTGCAAAACACAGGTAATATTCTCCAGGGTGACTTAGTGAAGGTACTTCTGTTAAAGTATGGACAAAATTTATTAAGAAATGTAGAAGTTGTGCACGAAAGAATATTTCCCTTTATATTACATCCGTTAAGGGGAAAAGGGCCATAACTGCATCAAAAATAGTCGAACCACAAAACCCTGACAATATGCGCCAGATCACTATGTAATAATGCTTCTGTAAAAGTTTGGGCCAAAACCGTTGAAAAATGTAGGAGGAGTTGCGCACAGAAGAATATTTCCCTATATATTACATATGTGAAAAAATAACAAAGGGCCATAACTGCATCAAAAATAGTCGAACCACAAAACCCAGACAATATGCGCCAGGTCATTATGTAATAATGTTTCTGTAAAAGTTTTGGCCAAATCTGTTGAAAAATGTAGGAGGAGTTGCGCACAGAAGAATATTTCCCTATAATTACATATTTGAAAAAATAACAAAGGGCCATTACTGCATCAAAAATAGTCGAACCACAAAACCCTGACAATATGCGCCATGCCACTATGTAATTATGCTTCTATAAAAGTTTGGGCCAAATCCGTTGAAAAATGTAGGGGGAGTTTGCGCACAGAAAAATTTTACGCCCGCCCCCCGACATACCCCAATCTAATAACCAGAGTTTTCCTTCGGAAAACCTGGTTAAAAACTGAGTTTAATTTTAATGCATTAAAATCCCTATCGAAATATGTCCCTTCATATCATTATACTATTATTCAACAGAAATATTTGCAATATGCTGCCAGAAACGTTGCCAGAATATGTTAAATTCTTTCAATAATTTCATTTTCAGATACCTGGCCGCGAAAAAAAAAGGTCAGCGCTCTGCATATAATGGTAGTCCCAGGTATCCATGTGCTACGCTGTGAGTTGTCTACGGCGAGATATCGCAGTGTGACAGAATCACCTGCCTACGAAAGAAAAAATCCTGATATGATTGAATTTCTGTTGATGGGACATCTAAAAGCTTCTCTCTTTCGGAAAAAAAAAATACGAAGAGCCCGAAATTTATCTTTAACGCTATCAATGACCTGCAGCAACGAAGTGTTTATAAATCTAGTATATATAAAACATGTTTTTGTAAGACGAAACACAATATTTTCTCTGTACTTAACTGTCAATATTTTGTGTTATGTAAACCACCATATGTATCCACATTCATTAACATTTTTTATTGTCAAATGACGTGTTGCAATGTAAACAATTACATTTTATTTGTTGGCATGTCTTAGTGCAGCAGAACTGTACTGTAAAAGATTTTCTTTGAAAATAATGGGTCAAAAAAACAAAAACATTATTTCGATACACAAAATAAGTCATTCGTATAACATTTTTTTCATTCGATTCACATGGGGTAGGCCTGACCTTTATCCTATAACGTAACCACCCCAGTATTACATACAGGTACAGCTTTATACAATTGAATACCATTGCAATGGCCGTGCTCACATCTGATATGCAAAACAAAAACAGAAACAGAAAATAAAGCAGAGTATATTGAATAGTTCAACAAAAGTGCCATTGTTCGCGTTCACCTAACCGGTGTCAACGCTCTGCACACTCACTTTAGAAAACTGTGTCGGGGCGCCTAGAGTGTGTCACTGTATGTCACTGTTAGGTGCAGTACATCGATAATAGCGGGTTTGAGTATTACACAAAAGATAATTTTTTACAACAGTTGAGCCTGTATCAGCGACCACCTGTACTAAGCGGTTAACCTGTATTTAGCATGGTCAATTTTAACATTACCAAACTGTAGCTTTTTATATCTAAACTTCATTAAGCGGCCCTTTTCTCTTGTTCTATTGACTGACCGCTTAAGACCGGTTTGACGATATTATCTTAAAAAGACGTCATGGTCTGGAAAAAGCGTACACAACTGCGGATCCGATGGTCAGGAATTCGAACTTCGTGATGAAGGTGGTGGTGGTGGTGTGTGTGTGTGGTGGTGGTGGGGGATGGGGGGTCATGACACTTTTAGGTGTAAAATTCTACTCCCAAGGTTGTGAATGAGGGTCACGATGAGTTGGGGGTAAGAATCTTTTATGATTTTCTCAGGTATTAAACAAAGATTAATACAACTTGTAAGAACGTGTTTCCCAGTCGACTTAAAACGAATTAATCAAATGAGTATCTTTTGGATACAAAATGCATATTTCAAGCAATGCCGATAGCTCTTGATATTTTGTTTTGTCCTTCTACTCCCTATTTCTTGTTAAAATATAATCATCACCATAAATACATACGTGCTGCTTGGAAGAAATGCGGACTGAAATTTATCTTTTTTACTCATAGGCCAAGATAGATATATGTTTCCCTTTTTCGCAGCTGGTCCTTAAACAGAAGACAAGAGGGCCATTATGACCCTAGATCGCTCACCAGAGTACTTAAGCCATTCAGATCGCCTTATATTACTGCAGCAACCAGATTCAAGTTTCAGATTCAAAGAATTCATTAGTTAGTCAATTATCTGTAGGCCATGTCTTTCATAGGATCAACTTTATTTTAGGAATAATGGTAGACAACCATGAGGTAACCATTTGTGCAAAAAAAAAAAAAAAAAAAAAAAAAGATTTTACCCCTTAGAATTTTGAATGTTCTTTAGAAAGAGATCTACTTTATTTTAGCATTTACATTTGTATTGTAGAGCACTAATAGGTGTGACCATTTGTGCCAAAGGAAACTGACTTTTGGTCATTGGTTTCAGAGGAGAAGATCTCTGAAATTTTTAAAGTAAAATTCTGTTGGTTGCCATGACAACCAGAGTTATGCATGGATCAAGTTTATTTCAGCCACTTTTGTACAGGACCACCCAAGGATCATTCTTGCCAAGTTTCATCAATTTCTACCAAGTGGTTTAAGAGGATATAAAGCAAATTGCAGACGACGGACGATGAACGCAGGCTGATCACGATAGCTCACCTCGAGTGACTTGTGCTCTGGTGAGCTAAAACAAAACACGTTCCAACTCACATCCGTTGCATTTACCCTAACTGAGACACATTACAGAATCATCACATGTACAACCATCATGCATGCTTCTGTATGTTCAGTTCCCTAGACTGTTACTTTAGTTTGACTGTTAATTAGACTGTAAGTATTGTTAGACTGTTACTTTAGTTGGGCTACTAGATAAGTTGCTTTATCAAACTGACCGCTAGTTTAATTAAACTGTTAGTTTAGTTAGAATGTTTAGCTTTCACGTTCCTACGGTCTCGACGGCTCCTGAATTGGGTCGGTACTTTGCACATGCAGCCCCCCCCCCCCCCCCCCCCCCACACACACACACGCGACCAGACTGTTGATTATATGTATCAAATTATCTAGATCAATTTACCGAAATACACTTTCAAAAATGGCAATAATTTAAAACTGAAGATTTTATGAACTGTTGAACGCATTCGCCACATTTTACTGCATGTATGCATTTTATTTCTGGTTGTTTCATTTTACTATAAGCATGTTCCGAGTATAAAGAAATTCAACATAGGTATTATTCAACAAGTTTTGTACAGATGCTAAACTAAGCACAAAGGGGTCTGGAATCGAAAGGTGAGTCATATATGACTATAAACAGGCCTTTGACTGAGCATTCCTAACATTGTCCGAGGATATGGAATTTCATTCATTGTTCAATCAATTCAACTTTAAAAGCGATCTTCATCGAAAATCACTCGGGGTATTCCGGAAAAAAAGGAGAAACTGTTGTTAACGCCATCATAATATTTAATGGTTATTGTTCACTCGGTTTTATGATCACAACAAAGTTTTGCGTGCAAACATATGGCGTATCTGCATTATCTATCAACGTTCACTTCGAAGTTATCCAATAAAGATGTCTGCATCAATAACTGCTTTGTATCAAAGGGGAGATTGTAACTTCCCCTATGTTAGAAGCTTTAATGGAGGCTTATTTGTTAACGGCCAACCGACATTCACAAAGATGTGAGTCTTTAGCATTTAAAGCAAGATGTTGGTTCCCTACTATGAAGTTTTATCATAATTTACAGAGGGTCTCTGTGGCCGGCGGGTAATAGCTGTTGACTTGCTATCACTTTGCCTCTCACCGACGTGGGTTTGAGTCCCGTCCCGTCTGGTCATTCGAAATGATTGTGTTAGAAAGCATTCTATGGATATGCTGAAAATTTCTCTGTCACTATGGCGAATCCATATCGGTCATTGCATTACAAATGACCGGTCGAAATAGAGCGTATGTCCCGTAACCGGGGTATCATGGGTTCAATCCCCAGCCATTTAGATAATTAAAATAGTACCATCTCTCAGCAAAAGAATACTGTTTGGTCCAGTGTCAGGCTCACGTGACTAGTGTAGTAGCATGTCACTCGTCTACGGCTTGATTTCGAAGTGTTACGATAATGAAACTGTCTCATGTAGTAACGACTAAATACTGTTAGTGGAACATTATTTCCATCATTTCATCATCACAATCATAAAATTCACGAGGTCTGGGAACAGTTTTCATGTATCTATATGATTCCTGAAAGAAAGCCACAGAGAAGATTACTCACAAAGCTTGGTCTGACAAGTACGACGATGACACTATTGAAAACAGTGGACAAAGTGTTCTAGCATCTCTACCTGCTGAGTTCCAGTCGCGACAATTTCATCATTTTTTTCAAACATTCAGAATGTCAGGATTCTTTGTATATTGATAGCATACTATCTGATCTACTAACAAGAGGCCCATGATGGCCCTAAATCGCTCACCTGAGATAAATAGGTTGACCCAAGGAACATCTGTACCAATTTATTTTAAAATCTGGCCAGTAGCTTTGAAGATGATTTTTAAAGTTTTCATATTTTTTTTCTTTTTGTTGCCACGGCAACAAGAGTTCTATATGGATCAAGTTTATTTTAGCAACTTTTGTGATGGTTGTCCCAAGGATCATTCCTGCCAAATTTAATCAAATTCTTTCCAGTGGTTTCAGAGGAAATGTTGATTAAAGTTTTCCCTATATACATATAAGGCAAATAAGCCCCGCCCCTGGCGGCCATGTTTTTTACGGATCGGAAAAATTTTAGCAACTTTGGTAGAGGTTGACCCAAGGAACACCTGTACTAATTTATTTTAAAATCTGGCCAGTAGTTTTGAAGAAGATGATTTTTAAAGTTTTCATTTTTTCTTTTTCTTTCTATTGCCATGGCAACCAGAGTTCTTCATGGATCAAGTTTATTTTACCAACTTTTGTGGAGGTTGACCCAAGGATCATCCCTGCCAAGTTTAATCAAATTCTGTCCAGTGGTTTCAGAGGAGATGTTGTTTAAAGTTTTCCCTATATACAAATAAGGCAAATAAGCCCCGCCCCTGGCGGCCATATTTTTTTATGGATCGGAAAATTTTTAGCAACTTTGGTAGAGGTTGACCCAAGAAACATCTGTACCAATTTATTTTAAAATCTGGCCAGTAGTTTTGAAGAAGATGATTTTTAAAGTTTTCATTTTTTTCTTCTTTTTGTTGCCATGGCAACCAGAGATCTACATGGATCAAGTTTATTTTAGCAACTTTTGTGAAGGTTGTCCCAAGGATCATTCCTGCCAAATTTAATCAAATTCTTTCCAGTGGTTTCAGAGGAAATGTTGATTAAAGTTTTCCCTATATACATATAAGGCAAATAAGCCCCGCCCCTGGCGGCCATGTTTTTTACGGATCGGAAAAATTTTAGCAACTTTGGTAGAGGTTGACCCAAGGAACACCTGTACTAATTTATTTTAAAATCTGGCCAGTAGTTTTGAAGAAGATGATTTTTAAAGTTTTCATTTTTTTCTTCTTTTTGTTGCCATGGCAACCAGAGTTCTTCATGGATCAAGTTTATTTTAACAAATTTTGTGGAGGTTGACCCTAGGATCATCCCTGCCAAGTTTAATCAAATTCTGTCCAGTGGTTTCAGAGGAGATGATGTTTAAAGTTTTCCCTATATACAAATAAGGCAAATAAGCCCCGCCCCTGGCGGCCATATTTTTTTATGGATCGGAATAATTTTAGCAACTTTGGTAGAGGTTGACCCAAGAAACATCTGTACCAATTTATTTTAAAATCTGGCCAGTAGTTTTGAAGAAGATGATTTTTAAAGTTTTCATTTTTTTCTTCTTTTTGTTGCCATGGCAACCAGAGATCTACATGGATCAAGTTTATTTTAGCAACTTTTGTGAAGGTTGTCCCAAGGATCATTCCTGCCAAATTTAATCAAATTCTTTCCAGTGGTTTCAGAGGAAATGTTGATTAAAGTTTTCCCTATATACATATAAGGCAAATAAGCCCCGCCCCTGGCGGCCATGTTTTTTTACGGATCGGAATAATTTTAGCAACTTTGGTAGAGGTTGACCCAAGGAACATCTGTACCAATTTATTTTGAAATCTGGCCAGTAGTTTTGAAGGAGATGATTTTTAAATTTTAAATTTCTTTTTGTTGCCATGGCAACCAGAGTTCTTCATGGATCAACTTTATTTTAGCAACTTTTGTAGAGCCTCACCCAAGGAACATTCCTGCCAAGTTTCATTAAATTCTATCCAGTGGTTTCAGAGAAGATGTCGTTTAAAGCAAATTGTTGACGACGGACGACGCACGACGGACGACGCACGACGCACGACGACGGACGCCGGACGAAGGGCGATCACAAAAGCTCACCTTGAGCACTTTGTGCTCAGGTGAGCTAAAAATTAGAATTTTTTAAAGACGGGGGTCACCAGCTTTAGAAAACAAGTCACTCACCTGAGT
>CM037793.1:16284090-16334090 GCA_021229015.1 Solen grandis
AAGATTGCTGTTTTAGGCATAATGACAAAAAATGTGGCATCTAAAGTGTTTTTCTAACATTTGACTTAGTGACCTACATATTGATCCTACCTGACACATTTTCGAACTCATCCGAAATATAATGTAAACAAAACATCCTGACCAAATTTTATGAAGATTTGGCTGAAACTGTGGCCTATGGAGTGTTTACAAGGATTTTCTAAGATTTGACCCGGTGACCTAGTTTTGACCCCATGTCCTTTTTACGTGACCCATTTTCTAAGATTTGACCTGGTGACCAAGTTTTTGATCCCAACATGACCCAATTTCGAACTTATCCGAGATATCATGTAGACAAACATCCTGACCAAGTTTCATGAAGATTGGACCAAAAATGTGGCCTCTAGAGTGTTCACAAGCAATCGTTGACGACGGACGACGCTCGACGGACGACGGACAAAAAGCGGTCACAAAAGCTTATCCTGAACAGAAGTGCTCAGGTGAACTAAAAAGTATCCGTGTTTTTATCAGTATACCTACATTATATAGCAGCAGTTGATCAAAAGATGAAATTCACCTAAGAAATTAAGTCCATTTTTTCCCTTTAAATTCATTACAGTTATTAGTTAATGTTATTATATTGGTGAACATCAAATGTAATGAAACAAAATGAATTTGGAGTTACCTATGTATATATCTACCTATAATTAAATACCCTTGCATATGGTTAAAGCACACTTTTATTTTGAAGAAAGTAAAAACCAGCAGTATTTGTTTCAAACTTTATTTTTTCTAAAGTTGTTCTTTTTTATTTATACTTTTTATGTACTTTTCTATAAGATAAAAGCTTAAAAACAATATGTCACTTAACTTAAGTTTTTAAGAATAAGCATTTTAAGTTTGTGAGTGGAGAATTCACTTAAATTTTTATAAACTTAAATATTTATTTTTAGACTGCGTGTGCATGCGTAAGCAAGTCTTTAGACGACGCTCTGAATTCGATTGACAGCAGCTGGCACGTCAATTTTATAAATATCTATTGGTCTGAAGACCTTCTACCGATTTCCCGTATACATTTCACACAGGATAACTGGTATGAGCTGCAGTTTCTGTTACTATTAATCATTTTAAACGTCGTTCTTTTAAGTGCGTCATGACAGTCGGCATGGTAAATATGTACAGTACAGTAGACAATTAGGGCAATATCTATCCTAACACCGGTTTCACAGAACTGAAAAAACTACAGTTCAAATAAAAGAGGCTACCCTTTTTCGATCTTAACCTTTATACATCTAGGTGTTTAACAAAAACTGTTATATTTGCATTATTGGTGATAATGCAAAATTTACTCGTGTGTGATAATAAAAACTGTTGCGATCATTTTTAACACATACAAAGAAGTACTTATTCTATATAAATCTCCATTAGTATGACAGACGAAATTCGTGTTTATGATGAGCATTTGCTTCGTTACGAAGGTTCGTAATCGAGTTATTTCAACCACGTCTCTTTGGACTTTAGAAGACAATTTGCTTTCAGACACATGCATCCGGTCAGCGATGCACAACTTTGGTTATAACATGAAGATATTTTATGAAAGGGTTACTCACTTTCGGACGCAGCACATAAGTGTTATGGAAGCAATAATTATGAGTGGAGAATTGGTTATGTTGGTAATAATGGTAATGTCGTGGTAGTGATAATGATGATGGTATTAATAATGATGATGATTGTGATAATGTTGATTTCAGTGTCAATGGTTTTGTTGCTGGTGTTGTTGTTGATGGCGAATTTGATGATGGTGGTGATTTAAGCTAATAAGAATCACATCTGTTTCCTTTGTGATGACTTAGTTGAAACGGATTTCTACATATGGAAAGGTTGAAACAGATAACTATATTTAATTTTATTACAAGAGAGCACTTAGTTTACATTGTCGATACCTCAGACTCTGCGTGGTTTCAAACAGACTCAAACAATATCAAGATTTATATGTCCAGCTTAATGGTAGGCAAGAAGATTAAGGGAATGATAAAGCCTGTAGGTTAACATCTTTCCAGAACAAGATTGTATGCGTAGGCACTAATCCTGAAATCGATAGCATTGCATGAGAAAAAGCATGTTGTTGTTTTTTGCAGATAAAAACAGCTGTTATCTTTGACATATCAATGCGCCTACTATAATTGTTGTTGTTCATTTTGAAATTTACTATGATGGCCGATTTCTGCTACGTTGTTTGGCGTGATGTCTGGGCTTAAGTATCGAAAAAATACACAGTTTGGAATAGCAAAACAAGAAAATTTGAAACTGTCGGACGAAAAGTGATCATTTCAAAATTTCCATTTAAAAAAAGAAAGCATTGCTTGTTTGTCGGGGCAAAACTTCGTTGCGAAAATTATATATATTTTTTATTATTCGCCTTCGATCTTTCGCCCCGAAAACCCGCCACATATCATGGCAGAAATTAGCCACTATAGGATTTACCGGGCTACGACAGTACTAACTTTTCTGATTTGTATTGATCAACGATTGACGACCAGATAATTTCAGGTGGGTAGGAGGCTCGAGCAACCGCTGAAAGGTTTCCACACCGATCAAATCAAGACTCGAACTCACATTGTGAAAGGCCATGTTCCGAGCATATACGATAACTCGATGACTAGTCAATACTGCGTCAGGATAATTTGCCGGGGTGTTGTATCATGCCACTTGTTACTGTAAAAACATTACTTTTCGTTGACATTTTATTTTGGCGACTATGTGAAAGGGAATAATAAAAAATATTAGAAGAACAGCCAAACCTATCTTAAGCGGTCAGTCAAGAGAACGGGAAAAAGTGACCGCTTAACAGAGGTGACCGCTGAATGAAGGTTAAACACAAACCAATTTAAGTGTGGTAGTATCAAAACTGACCGCTAAATACAGGGAGACCGCTTAATACAGTTGGCCGCTAATACAGGTTCAATAAAAGACATTCGTTGATGAAACCCTCCACGAAACCATCAGAAATAGTGACCAGCAATAACTAATGATTTTACAGGCACCTCGTGATCTCATATCTCAAGTGACCGATAAACTGTTAACGGAACGCTAAACCAAGCAGACGAAAGCTAAACCAAGCAGAAGAACACCCAAAACCGCTGACACAGCACGTGCGCGCCTTAATTGAAATAATACCTAGATTAATACGTTTTTCAGTTGCCACGACGGATTGAGAATATTCCGTCGTTAATTCAGGAAAAGAAAGAATAAAAACTGTGAAAGAGATAACACTGCATCGAAACTGTTAAATGACCGAAATGAGGGGTTGTTGTCAAGACTTTTTTTTTTTTTTTTAGCGTTTGATATCATTCAAGGTGAGCTATTTGCAAATACGCTCCTAATGGTGATAACGCAAACAAGAAATATCTTTAAAAAAGATACTCAGCCGTGGTAACCAGTTTGATGATTAGTGTCTGAATGGTTTAACATGTAATAGATTTTGTTGTTGGTTTAATAGTTGTGTAGTTCCTGTGTCAGTGCTGCTCGTTGAAATACCACGGTTCCAAATAATTTGCAGTCTTGGTAGACACTTACAGCCTTAAAACATCTGCGCATTAGACTTCGTTTCGCGGGCTACAAAACGAAACCGGATGTTACGTTTTTGTTGAATATAGGATCTGTCAGGGTCGATCGAACAATCGAAATCCGAAAATCCGAAATCTTATGTGTTTCGTATTTTTTTGCGTTCTGCTCTTTCAGTTTACCATAAAAAGGTGCAGGGTCTAACTATTCGGGACAAATAGTTCGCAGGGGAAGAAAGCTTAAACTTTTAAAACAGAGATCTAAAGAACTCGTTTCCGCAACTCCTTTCTTTTCTTTTGAGTAATTTTACAATGACCAATGGGATTTTAGTAAAATATATATAAACCAATGAAAAGCCTAGTTTTATTCCGCTTCATTACAGTGTGTTTCACAGGAAGTCGGGGTGAAAATAAACGGCCTAACGGCCGAAAAACAATATGTCAAGGATAAGTCTCAGCATTTACTTTATTTCTCTTTTTTCAATTTCTTATGTCTAATGCACTCAGCTAGTAAAATACCGTAGGTCTTAAATCTCGACAAACCTGACATTTGGGCTTAAATTAAGGTAGAGTCTCTGTAATGGTTTTGATACATTTCGGACCTCATGGCCTTTGACGCAGATAACCAATGTTTCCTAATCTTTCATTAGGATACCTTGGATATCTTGGTAGAGGTTGAGTGGTCCAAGACATAGCGGAGTAATTAATGTACAACACTTTGATATCAGACTGGCAGGAGGTAATATAATGAACTATTTAGTTTAAGTCACCAGCGAATCAAACACGTGATCACAGATGGGGGGTCTAATCCGTGGTAATGTGTAAGGAAATGCATATTTCTGGATCGACGATAAAAAAGGGAGCTGGATGCGGATAGGGGTCGGCGGGGAAGGAATGTGGGGCGAGTAGGGTAGCAAGGGAAATTTTAGAGGGGGCGGAAGCGCCCCCCACCCCCACCCCTAAAATCGACCAAGGTTGGGATTTTTATGCGTTTATTCACATATTTACTTTAAAGTTTTTATGTGACAATTAGAGTCAGTCACTTAATTTGATCAAAATTGAAATATCATTTGCAGTTCGCTGATTACTTCAGTTTTCTAGTATAAGTGTTATTTTCGCTGGTTTGGCACCTTTCCGCTATTTAAACAAGCAGTAGCAGTCCATATATTTACAAGAGCTGTCAGGACAGCAGGCTCGACTATTCAAGTAAGTCAAATGAAATCTATTTCAATTCTTGCTCTTCACATACCCTGTATATAATAATAGTTAAAAATGATATACTTTGATAGTCTGATACCCCTATATATTTTTATGAAGTCTAAAATAAATTCCATGCCTAGTTACTGAGACATAAGCATGAAATACCTAGCATACAAAACTTTAACCAAAATTTCTAAGTTTAGAAGGGGCCATAATTTGTCATATATTCCATCAAATGTTATCTCCATTGAAAGTATGATACCCCTTAACATATTAAAGATGTTTCAAATCAATCCCATGCCTGAAAGTATCTTGCATGCAAAACTTTAACAAAATTTCTAAGTTTAAAAGGGGCCATAATTTATATCAAAATCAGTAAAGAGTTATCTACCTTGGTTGTCTGATGCCCCTGAACATATTCATAAACTTTCAAGTCAATACCATAAATGGTTATTGAGATATAAGGTTGATAGTAACTTGCATGCAAAACTTTAATCAAAAGCTGCAACGCCAACGCCGACGCAAGGGTGTCTACAATAGCTCTCATATTCTTCAAATAGTCGAGCTAAAAATGCCCGGCTCATCAAACTGAAAAAACTGGGTCCATCCAATTATTTGCTGTCTCAGACAGATTTAAAGATTTTTTTTTCGACAATTGCGAAACCAAAGAAAGAAAAAGGTTTGTTTTGCTTTTGCTTTAAAATATAGTCTCAAATTGCAGATGTAGCACTAGTGAATTACCGGACGTGCCTAATAAATCGGAGAAATAAAATATTAACACATCAATGGTGCCGTCAGTTTTAATAAAAGCCCCGATTTCGTTTCAGGCAGCGAAAGTGTTTATAAAATCAATATTAAATAAATTGTTTTTTTATCGGAACATTGTATAATATAGTCAATCTTCCTTACACATTGTTGAAATAGTTTTAATAGCATGAAGAAAAACTATTATGCCGATAAATGATTTCCGTTAAGGCATTATATTTGTGTAGGTTAGTCATCTACATATTAAGAGTACTTTCATCGAGCAATATATTTGCCCTTTGTTGACGCGATATTGAGCCAGTCAGTTTGAGGTTTAGCAGTTTTAATAGCAGCCTTTAGCAGCCTTTCAAAACAAACATTGCAGGCCCTAATTCTCATTTCAATGTGTCACCATTAGATAAATGAAGAAACCTGCGACGCCATCTATGAGAATTTCAGAGAGGACTTGCCATCGTCGGCAGGAATTCGCCAGGAGTTAAAGGTTGTGGCAACGACTTTGGTCAATCAAAGAAGTGAAGCCAGACTCCCTTGCAAGCAACACTAGCGGATGAGAGTGTGTGCAAGCTAATCATCTACACGATTTTGCACATCCTGATGCTTACATCAGTTACGCCAAGCTCAGTCGAGAGATCAAACTCTTCCCTTAAGTTTATCAAGAACAAATTAAGCTGTATTGTTCGTTTGTATATAAATCGTATTAAACATGCTATGTATTATTAATACAATGTAAGTCGTTGCTGGATTAACGCCCCCACTAACCCAAAATCATAGATCCGCGTCTGGGGAGTACATGTAGTTGTGTCAAAATACATTACACAAATCAAACCAAATAACTTGTTTCCCAATCGACGTATTATACTTATTTATTTTATGCTAACTGATGATAGACAGTAACATAAAATGCATATCCTACAGTGTGACTGTTATTGATCTACTGGAACTACTTTTATATACTTTAAAAGGGTTTGTATATCGGTTTGTAGAAGCAAGATAATGTGACTGTGTGTGGTATCGTGCCACGCGCTCGTAAAATATTTAATTGTATCACTTCTCAATGAGATATATTCCATATCCACTTAAAACAAACATTATCAACTAAAAAATGAATGGCTAAAAATGGTCCATATAATAGTTTATTGCATGATACATGTTATCAGCATAACTAAACTTTTATCCGTCCCTCTGTATTACGTATGCTCCCTATATACGTGGACTTCATAGATTAATAAATTCCAAAATAAATTTTACCTACTGTATTCGTGTCCGCCCGTTCCTTTTGCTATCTGATTGATTTTCATTCATTGTGTTCTCACATAAAAAGTACATATATTTTGTTTTTATAAGTAACTTAAAGACCAATTGGGCTAGGTATGTAAAATGTATCGTAATTGTTTTTATATACATGTACGTGAAATGCACATGTCAATTTAGTAAAGTGTTTCTTACCTTAGCAAGGATATAAGTTAAGTTGGTTTTCGAAAAAAAAAACAAAAAAACAACGTCATTCTTGTTAAATGCAAATTCCTCTGCAAAACTGTTTGTTTGTTGGGTTAAACATCCTTCAGACAGTCACTTGGAGACTATATGGAGACTGGGTCTACTTGGAACAGATATATTGTGCTGCAGTATCACGCCGTGGACATGTGGCATGATACCACACCCAGTCACATTATTCCGATACCGATCTATCCAGTCCTGGAACTATCCTTATACAATGTGAGCGTCAAGCAATGGAGCTGATATCAATTAGATCGAACCCACGACCTACCGCGACCGAGGCTGGCGCTCTAAGTACACAGACACCGGTGACGTAATACGTGTATCTAGTTCTATGTTTATTATATTTATAGCATCAAACTCACGAAGCAAGCAAACCACTGAACCATTAACTTTATGAATATACCAGTTTCGCCTGAAATATAATTCAAAAAGGATCCGTCGAGGCATTACGTCCTTTGTCATAAATAAATCATCTACCAAATTGAGTTTCAAAGACGACTAACGTGAGATCATCGAATCTTAAATGTTATTACAACAAAATAAAATGACGTTTGAACGTGGATCAATTTCATAAGTTCAGAAACCGCCACTCAGTATTTTTCTTTCCTCTCATATTGAAGATCATGTGCTCTTAACATCAGAGTTGTCGTAACAGGAGCCTCGTTCTTTTTTTTTAAAAAATATTGTTTTTTGTTAACGATATGGGGGTTTTAACAAAACATCAGGGCGCTGTTTGACTGGTATTCGTTGTAAGACTTCTGGGTTGAGCGATCACCGGATAGAAGAGCTTTCTGGACTAAAAGGTAGACCAGTATCGGTGACTGAGTGCTTAGCATGTACGTCCTGTAATCGAGAAGTCGTGAATTTGATCCCTTGCAACTGAGATCGTACCTCTCTCGAACGGTTTGTTTCTCGAATAATTTACAGGCAGCGGCTACAGAGGGGTATAACTTACGATGTATACCTCAATATGTAATTCAACTTAAACAAACCATTATCTTAACCACAACGAACAACAATAATCCTAACTGAAGTATGAGTTTTCAGGGTTGACACCTCCCTCACCCCCCCCCCACACACACACCTTCCATATACTGATGCACGCACGCAGCCATAAAATAGATAAAAAAGAGAAGAAAAGAAAAATGATGTATATAATTTACTTAAAACTCAGGATATCAGCCCCATCCGTCAAGAACTTCCAAAGGCGTTGTAATACTATTAGTAGTTAAATATTAATCCAACACGACAGCTGCGTTTGTGATTAATACACACTGTCAGGAACGATCAAACGGAACAAAGGGTGAAGCCTAACTAATTAATAAGTCATTTACCAGGTGATCGATAGCCGAATGCATCTCTCCCCTGAAACGAGCCTGGCTCACATGGTGCGGAGATTTAGTACTAATTAATGATCGATTCAGCATCGATATCGACTTTACTTGCCGTTCTTATATACATGTACTAATGTTCCAGTCAGTTATAGTATTTGATATTGTCATACTGTTTTAGATTTCAGGATAAATAGTGTAAAACATGAAGAATTATGCACAGTTGTGAGTGTGAGGGAGGCGAACTTCAGACTTATCTAGCCTTATCAAATCTATATCTAGCCTGGCGTGACCAGGGATCGAACCCACAGCCCACGGTTACGAAACGGACGTCAAGATCATCCGTCGTATCTGTTACACAACAAGGAAGCTCATATGAAAGCCATTTCAAACTGAGAACATGTCTCTCTGAAATCAACTTTATTAAGCTTGACAAGTCATCGTATGCTGCATGGTTTAATATCAAGATTGTTTGTCCCTTTTTCACTCCAAATACGTTTGAGTATAATTCAAAGACCCCTTCCCCCATTCTGAGGATGAAATCAGGCAATACACTAGGTTTACATAAGTATTATGTATGTTGGATTTTAGATAATTTCATTTAAAGACAATATACAGGAACGCATGCATGTTTAAATATAAAATTATACGAAATATCCCTCTCTCTCTCTCTCTCTCTCTCTCTCAAGCACATACATACATACTTTCTGATTTTCACGTTAGATTAAATATACATAAACCTTTCGTACAGACTTTCGAGATGTCTAAAACAATGCCTGAAACCTATTACAAAATCTTGGAAAACCTGGTACTTCGACCTTTTGCCAGAGAGACACAAAATCCATTCTGAGTGTTTAAACGATTTCCCAAAGTATCTAGACAATACTCTGGCCTAAAAAAAGAGAAACCATTTCAATGGATAGATAGTATGGAAGGATAAATATCTACCTATGTGAAATATCCCACTTCTTAAGTTCAGTTTGTTGAACAAATTTGGAAAATGCCAATGTATATATTCAATTTTGTATCACTGTATTTTTCAAACAGATTTCTTTGACTGGCACTTGAAACATCTACATCCATGTATTTCTGTGTTGAATAGAGACAGTACAGTCATGTAGTGAGTAGACAGATTTTGTTGAAAAAGTGGTAAGAGCCACGCCAACGGAAGGTCCTAGGGTCGACTCCCAGCCGCGACATACTAGAATCGTTATAATATGGTACCAGCATATCTTACTGCTAAGCATTCAGAAAATAAAGGTAGTTCCGGGGCTGGTTGACCCGTTGTCGCTCATGACATTGCAAACTGTTGTGGTATCATGCCTCTACGGCGTGATGCACTATATCTGTTTCATACCGACAAAGAAGAACATTAAATCAACGAAAAAAATCATCGAAATAATGAAATCGTCACGATGAATATATGAATACATTTGACAATGAAGATTTTCAACATCTCTCTCCATCATATTTAAATATTTCCATACTTTTAAACCTTAGCATTAACATCCTCAATCATAAGCAACGTTTTTTTTTTCATGAGGATAATTATGTAGTCTGCTTGGCTAATTAATGTCAACTGCTCGTTCAAACGAATATAATACAGGAAATCAATTTGAATGTGTAATAAGGCAAAGCTTTAAAGTCTTAATACGCAATCACACAGGACAAGCCAAGTGTGTGTGTGTGTGTGCGCGCGCCATGATCTATTATAACAAGGCAGTCCAAAGGACAGCTATATCCCCCGCCGCTGGCCAAATATTAGAATTTGTTTGGTCATAGGATAATGTTCACTTTAACCTGGCATGGTTGTAGCAGACATAGAAGATCAGTTTAAGACAATTTAACTTTCCGGAGTTATGTATGAATCTCAGAATTCGGAGGCGATATATTAAAGTTTACTGACAATTTTTACATGGGAAACAGTACAAAAAGGAACATCAATGAAGTATAGGATGTGTTAGGTAACCACAAAATACATTGTAACCAGTTAAAACTTTATATATCATGACATATTTGTATGATTGTGAACATGACACGCAGATATCGAGAGGACATGAAAAAGTGGTGGCTTTAACATTTGACCTTCAAGGATGACCTTGACCTTGAGCCAGCGTGACCGCCTCATGCCTTCTGCACATCAGCTCAATGAGGTTAACATTTTAGCCGAGTTTAGAAAATTGTGTCCAAGCGTTCATGAGATATGAGCGGACACGAAAATAACATTTGACCTTCAAGTATGACCTTGACCTTGAGCCAGCATGACCGCCTCATGCCTTCTGCACATCAGCTCATGAGTTAACATTTTAGCCGAGTATGAAGAAAATGTGTCCAAGCGTTCATGAGATATGGAGTGGACACGAAAATAACATTTGACCTTCAAGTATGACCTTGACCTTGAGCCAGCGTGACCGCCTCATGCCTTCTGCACATCAGCTCAATGAGGTTAACACTTTAGCCGAGTATGAAGAAAATGTGTCAAGCGTTCTATGATATGGAGTGGACACGAAAATAACATTTGACCTTCAAGTATGACCTTGACCTTGAGCCAGCGTGCCCGCCTCATGCCTTCTGCACATCAGCTCAATGAGGTTAACACTTTAGCCGAGTTTGAAGAAAATGTGTCCAAGCGTTCATGAGATATGGAGCGGACACGAAAATAACATTTGACCTTCAAGTATGACCTTGACCTTGAGCCAGCGTGACCGCCACATGCCTTCTGCACATCAGCTCAATGAGGTTAACACTTTAGCCGAGTTTGGAGAAAATGTGTCCAAGCGTTCATGAGATATGAAGCGGACACGAAAATGTTTCGGACACACTGACGGACTGACGGACGTTCTCACTGAAGTGACGTTGTGGGATTTTTCCTTTGATCTTTGGCCCTTTTGCACCCCGTAATTTGCACCCCACAAGCAACAAATCAGCCCACAAGTGCCAATTGTACTCCCGAAACCCCATAAAACTAACCCTATTCATTTTCCTCACCCCGGAGCATCACTTGAGTGAGAGCGGAATGACGGACGGACTGACGGACGGACGGACGGACGGACGGATGAAGGGCATTCCTATAACCCCCCTCCCGCTTCGCGGCGGGGGATTAATTAAAGGAGGAAACACTCAGTATTAGGTGACACAGAGTAAGCATGCACTTTTCCTTTTAAATGCCGAGGGAACGCCTTACTATCTCCAAGGCACGACATATCATCTTAAGTAGTCCACATTTATGTACCCGTAAGTTGTGATAGCGTGCTACTTTCGGTTTGCTGCTATCCCCTATCCAGAGGCGTGACAACCAGTACCAACAAGTGCCAGTAGAACCGGTGAATGCTCCCCGAACTGCGCGTTGTCACTTGATGGGTACTTTATTTTACGGAAGGTGATATCTTAATAGTCTCCGTCTGACTGTCCGTCCGTCTTTCCGTCCCACATTTTGTCCGGAGCATAACTCAACAAGAATTTGAGATATCAAAATCTCGCTGAGGAGGAGCGCAGTGCACAAGAATGATGATTCTACCTTTCATAATTTTTGAGTTATTGCCCTCTGTTATTTTTCACGCTAAATTTTTGTCTCGAGCAAAAGTCCAAAATATTTGAGATACCAACTTGATACTTCATAAGTGGATAGATCTCATTGAGGAGAAGTGCAGTGCGTAAGAATGATAACTCTACCTTTCATAATTTTTTAGTTATTGCCCTTTGATATTTTCCAGGCTTAATTTTTGTCCGGAGTATAAGTTAAAAAGCATTTGAGATATCAACTTGATACTTCATAGATCAAATTGGGGAAGAGTGCAGTGCACAAGAATGATAACTCTACCTTTCATAATTTTTGAGTTATTGCCCTTTGTTATTTTCCAGGCTTAAAGTTTGTCCAGAGCATAAGTCAAAAAGTATTGGAGATATCAACTTGATACTACATAGGTGGATAGATCTCATTGAGGAGGAGTGCAGTGCACAAGAATGATAACTCAACTTTTCATAATTTTTGCGTTATCGCCTTTGTTATTTTTAAGTACGAAAATAATAATGGGCAATAACTCCTAAATTATGCAAAACAGAGTTATGGTTCTTGTACACTGCATTTCTCTTCATTGAGATCTGTCTACCTATGAAGTTTCATGTTGATAACCCTTAGAGTTTTTGTGTTATGCTCCGGACAAAATTATGACGGACGGACGGACGAACGGACAAAGCAGCAACTATATGCTCTCCCTTTGTGTAGCATAAAATAGCATGTCGCGCTGAAAGCGGCCCATTAATGAGACTACATCTTGAGGGAAATACGGTGGCACAGATTTCTCGTTCCCTCAAGATAATAAGTCATTCCCTCGAGCTATTAAATCGCTCACTCTGCATAAGGAATAGTGGTGTATGTCAAACAGTTCGCAGAAGTAAGGCATTCTCACGTCATACGAAGTACTCCGAAGACTGGCGATGTAAAACGAGTGGGAAAAAAGATCAATCGGTTTACCTCGGCCATTTCTACCGGGAATTATTACCGAGTAGATAATTTTGATTATGAAGAATTATTTCAGCTGAAACTGCTAATGTGTGAGTCACAAAGATTAAGATTACGTATTTTAAACTTAAATATACATTCTAGAGAATCCGGTCTAACACCTTGAAATTTAAGTACACCTGCACTTAAGACGGCAATGTCTTGCTAACGTTTCGGACAACTCCAAAACTGGTGCACAGCGAGAAGAAAAAGCATTTTAGAATAGAGGTAACAAGTGCGGAAGATGTCCTTTATCTAGTTCAATACTGGAATTCGCTTGTCAGTGACGACAACAGAATTCGGTCGGATGATGCAATACTGCTGACTGAGATATAGATTAACCTCACTAACTTTCTATCTTGACAGTACTAGGGATAAGTGCCAAAGCCACAGGCCTCGAACTATATGACTAGCACCAGCTCCGTTCTTAGCATCATCTCGGTCATCTCAGATTGTAACCGTGCTACTTCGCCTATCTCCGGAATACTCCGTGACATTCAAAGATAATCACTGATAGCATTAGCCCCTTACATTTATTTTTATCACAACATAAGTTGAATACAACATATTAATTTCCAAATTTAATACTATATGAGTATTGGATATTAGAACCATTTTACCTGCATTATACAAGCACTTACGACTCAAACTAGCATCGTTCAAAACTGACGTTGTTCATTTAACCTTCAAACTCGGAAGGTGGCCAAACAGGGGAAAAAAAGTGAAAATATGTGGGAAAATATTCAAAGCTTATAAGTAAGATTTAGGAGATGCTAAAGAACGACCGAGTTGTGAGATTGTGAATCATTCGCTGGCTAATTTCTTCTCAGTGATATTTTCTTTCTTAACATTTTCTCATCACTGAAGAAGCTACATCGTACTGCGCATATATTTTATCTTTTTTTAAATGACTCGATGTGTTTTAACAATGTAAAAGCCTCGATCTTTTAGATATTAAGCATTCGTAAAGAAATTCCTTCACAACCCTGAACATTAAAAATACAAGAGACCTTAAAAACACCAACCAACCCCCAAAAAATCAATAAAAACAAAAAAACAAACCAAGTTAATTGGTCTAATCTAGACTGTTAGTTATTAACCACACATAGTCATGGCAGCCCAGCAGCCTGGCAGCGTGAAGTTAGCAGGCCAGCACATAGTCTCCTGAACATATGACTCAATCAATATAACTAAATTCAAAAATTAAGGAGATAGCATGACTTTAGAGAGTGCATTCTGAATCACGAGGACGCACTATAGACTGAGTCACTGAACTTAGTTCTAGAACCAATCTTTGGAACGTTCAACAACTTGGTTAGTCAGTTTCTGTCACAATAACAATTACAAAGTACACATGACAAGTATATACAATGTAATTATAACTAAAGCTGTCATTTAAGGCGAGGAATTCCTTTGTTACATCACCTTAATTTAACAATATTGCATTTTTGTAAAGCTCGGCGAAACGAGGCGCAACAAGCGCGACGGGGTTTTTAACCGGATGTATGCATGATAATATATAATAATTGCGCCATTATTCCATTCATACAATTATAGGTAGAGGAAACTAAACACACTACACAGAGACACATTGGCTCACTGAGGCTTAATGTCAAAATGTTATTGTGTCAATTGTTAAGATGACTCGTAAACAAGGCGACTCCAACTTAAAAAAATACCAGGCCACTCGAAGTAAAATCAAGCTTGGAAAACATCCCAAGGTCTGCCATTCTGATTTCCGATTGATTCAAATGTTGAAATAAAAATTTACCTAATTTGACTTTGACATTTGTTCAGAAATATTATACAAATGTATTTAAGTATTTAATTTAGGAATATTTAAATGACGGGATATATTACTTAGCTGTAGGTCAGCTGGGTGGATTGTGACATACAGTACTCGTATATTGTAAAAAGAAGAACAAAAAAGCCACTAAGTAAAGTTTTTAACTAGACCTTGTGAGCCATACGGAGAGTTGAATGGGTTAAGCATCTTACACTGATAGGCCGTGGTGGCGACCCTGGGAATGTTTTTTCATGGTCTTTACAGGCGCAAAGTACTGGTCCAAACCAGGAAACGTCGATACGGGGGGGGGGGGGGGGGTAAGTATAAGTTATATAAGAATATGTTTCCCAATCGTGGTAAAATTGATAGGTTAAAACATCGAATATTGTTACATATTGTACACAGTTTGTAATGGGATCAATATGAAAGGGCAGGAGTCACAGTGGATTCTTTCAGCAAAAACAAACAACATAACTCAAAGCAAGAAATGGCATATAAATCTCAGCAAAGTCACGAGAATTCATGTCGCATCAGCATCTGCCAAAAATATATCTGTACATGAGATATATAGTCTGTACAAATAAAATAAGTGCAGAGCAAAGGCTTAAAACTGTCAAGAACAAATCGATTTTGCTCTCTTACGTTTTCTTAGTCACGGGATTATTAAA
Source organism: Solen grandis (assembly GCA_021229015.1). Taxonomy (NCBI): domain Eukaryota; kingdom Metazoa; phylum Mollusca; class Bivalvia; order Adapedonta; family Solenidae; genus Solen; species Solen grandis. Next base: position 16,299,384 of record CM037793.1, read on the forward strand.
TCGAGTTTTATAGCGCACTCATGTACTCGTGTATTTAATGGATACAGTTTGCATGCAGACGAAGTGCGATGTCATACATACGACAGACAGACAGACAGACAGAGAGACTGACATGACGAGATGTCATTCAGTAAAATGGAGAGAGAGAGAGAGTGAGAGAGAGATGCCCATCGAATAAGTCAGTCGAGAAAACAAGAAAATCAGTATCGCATTCTGAATAATTCGGTCGAGGAAAAAACAACTCAAGGGGAGTACGCAGCGGTCGTTGAAACAGATACACATTTCATCATTCATTCAGAAAACAGGACAGGAAGTGATAAGAAAGAATAATTCCAACGCTGGCTGATATAGAAAAGTGCAATATCAGTTCAGGCCCAATAAGAACTGAACCCTTACTGATAGTGCACATTTTAAGAAGTAGGTACATTGTAAGCATTGTATGAATATAAGTATAAGCATGCCGGAAAGTATAAGTTGTTTTATATTCATCGACCTAGTTATTGTGATAAACGTCAGTGGTTAGTTTAGAAAAAATGTTCTCTCGTAAAAAAGGGCGGGGTCCAGTCTTGTGGTAGTGTTCCTGGTAGCGCCATTACAAAAATGTGTACCATTTCCGGTGGCCTAGTGTTTAACGTGTCCGCCAAGTAACTGCATGGTAGTGGAATCAATCCCCGGTCGCGACCATACCAAAGGACTAGTGGGCTCGTGTCAGGTGATAAGGTGTGATGGTATGCAACTTGTCTGCGGTGTAATACGTCAAAGTGGCATCACTGTATATGCTAATGTAGACAAATTTCTCAAAATATTTGAAATAATGAGTACAAGCAAATTAACAGAAATGTAGTATTTGTAAAGAGTTCGTTCGAACTCTAGGCCTGCAGGTTCGAGATGGAATACGGTAATGCACAGAGACGTATATACTGGCATAAATTAATAAAAAAGAAAGCTAGGACCCTATCCCATAAGTTGTTGAAATGTTGAAAATATGCCATTCTTGAAGATGATCCAAGTTTCATCCAGTATATATATTGGCACTAATGTCGTTCATTTATTTTGTGTCAAGTTTTGAAACTCTCCTTTGATTATGATACAGAAAGATGTGTCTTGCTCACACCTTCCAATGTTGATACGTGATAAACAATATCAAGCATCTGTCGCTATTGATGATCATGATGATGATGATGATGACGACGGCGACAATGATGATGATGACGGCGTCAGAGATGATGATGATGATGATGATGTCAACACATTGATGATAATGGAAATGATGATGACGTCAACATTGATGATGATGATGACTACGATGACGTCAACAATAGTGGTGATGATTACGTCGACGACGACATTATTGATGATGATGGTGATGATGATGATGATGATGATGATTATAAAGATTTCCCCGTTTCATAAAACCTTAGATTTATAGCAAATGATTAAAATCCGGTTTGATATTATTTTCCTGTTTCAACTTAAATCAGTTTAAAGGTTAAGATGATACTCCTCTAACACACTGCACTATTTTGATATTACATACATGTATGAAAGTCATTTTGTTGAACTTCCTGCTCACATACCAAGTGGTTTAAAATACATGTAAAACAAAAGAAATTATCAAGGAGGGATAATTTAATACTCCCTCTCTCTCTCTCGTTTAAATCTAACTGAAAGTTGTTGAATAAGGGAAAATCCCTTGTTAACATGTAAACCCTTCAACCTTTCACTTAACATAAACAAGGTCTCTTTTATTTATATATTTATTTATTTATTTATTTATTTATTTATGCAGTTTCTTTCACATATTTCGTCGTCAGAATTTTCCCCGAATCAACAGCACGACAGCATGCACTATCTGCCTTCGCAAATCTTTCAATGTCTTATTATACAAATAGTTCAAAAGATCATTTATCAAAGTGCTCGGTGCACACTCGCAATCCCAATTTTAATTAAGGGAGATATTCACACATGCATTTTGCAAATGTGTAGAAAAATAAATAAAATCGGTGTATTTAGATGATATTTATACTCTAGGCAGGTAGCATGCAAGCTTTATAACACAATGTAAGTTAGCCGACAGAGAGGGAAACGTTCTAAATCACAATTAAAATATTTTAGTTAAAGATAAACAAAATTCATCTTATGCAATGTAATGAATGCTAATATTGGTTAGTTGTCTCACCGACAATGAGTGGGATGTTAACAAACACCCCTATATATCCGATAGCCTACCCAACGGCTACAAGTATTTTAATACATAGTTAAAGGTAACGATCCGCATTGACTTTGTTTACATTATCGGTTCTTTTAGACAGGAAGTCTTTTGATAAAGGTTAAACTCAAAATAACAGGAAAACTTATTACCCGCTTAATCAAAAGAACCGTCTCCACATAATAATTTCATGTCGGAAGCAATATAAAGGTGGATTATAAGATTTCATTCAGCTTTAGGGGATTTTCTTTCCAAGAAATACATTTTTCTTCTGTATTTAACCCTTTCCCTCATATAGACTCATTTTGACGCACTCAATAGGTACCACATAAAGCCTGATCTACAGAAAACCACACTTAAACCTTACCAAATTTAATTACAAAATCCTCATTTCCAGACCACTGAGGAGCAGCGAACAGCATAAAACCTGATCAGCCTGCGAGTTACTCGCAGGCTGATCTGGTTTTATGCTGTTCGCATAGGTCTTTTCATGGTATCCTCTATGAGGGACAGGGTTAATGAGTTGGCTCAGTTTTATATCAGGATACACATGAGGTAAGTTCTGTCAAAATACATAACAAAAAAGGAATATCTGGTAAATTTAGTAATTTAAACAACGACGTAAATTAGTCGTTTCCGACAGACATGCAGCATTTAGCTTAAAAGAACATCTGCCAAAAGTGAATACTAAGTATTGAGGAAAAAATATATCTAAAATATTAACTTCTAACTTTGTAACGATTAAGTACGAAATGTCGAATCCAACAGTGAAGATGCTTGTTTCAATAAAAAAAAAATCAAAAAAAATCAGCATTTACAAACCATCATTTCCAAGTTACACAGTCCTAGCTAGAATTTAAATCGGTCCTTCAATATCTCCGCTGAGAGTATATATATATAATACTGAGACCCTATAATGTACGTGTTCATACGACGGGTTCATAATCCAATTTGCATGTTCTAACTTTCCAGAGCTGCATAAATATACCATTAATATAAATATTTCAATATCATCTAAGGCACGGTCGAATATATCGGTCCCTTGATATCCAACATGAACTTCGTTTTCTACAAAATCTCTGCACATATTTGGAACAGACAAAGTGTACAATACTTTAGCATGTTTATTAACTATCCACTAGTTACATAAATACTATCTACTAGTCAATTCAACCTGCCTTAAGGTTCAATATACTCTTGGTCGGTAAATCGATATATGACGGACGATTTTTTTTATTTACAAGACGAATATAAAACATTTTGTATTATATTTAACTAAACTGTTATACAGTTAGTATAGTATTTATGTATTTAAGTATATAACATATATTTCATATTATATTATTACAGCCAAAGACACTGTTGTGTTGATATGACAATTTACTTGTATTCATTCACATCACTGTTCAGAAAAATAGAAGGCTTTGATTTTGGGTCGCGATGCATTGTGGGTGTGCAAGTAATGAGTCATAATTTACATCCCAATTAAGGTCTTCCCATCCTAATAGGGATCAATTTCATCAAGGCAATGCATATAACTTAACAATAACAAGTAAACTTTTTAAGTGTCAAACAATGGTAATCTTAGGGGCATACTGACATGTTATGATAAGTGACATAAGTTCTTTTTTTACCTCCCCTTGATTATTTTGTTGCTATGAGTTATCTCCCCTGAAAACTAAAAAAAGTTATTTTCTCCATTTTCCTATGGTAAAGTTTAGATTTTTTCATGGAAATTGATACAAAATCATAAAATGCATCTTTCTACCATGAGTTTTTCTCATAAATCAAATTCAGTTTTTCATATTCATAGAAAATACATATTTTCCATAGGCTTCAATGTTAACTTATATGCGGATTATCTCCCCTAAATTAGACAAAACTTGAAAAAAACTCTTGGTGAAATATTTTTATTTTTGAATGTCTTCAAAGTGACAAAATATCATGGAAATATAACCATCCAGTGACAAGATACGGTATATTGCTATTAGGATGGGAAGACCTTAATGTAGTGTTTATCGAAGTACACCCGTATAATTGGCATCAAATGACTAATTAGCGAGGTTCGTGGTGGAGTTTAAGGATTTTGCGGAGTGTAAGTTTTCATGCTAAAATAATTATCATTTATAGTTTTGTTGCACGTAATATCTCTGTAGACAGAAAAGAACAGAACAAAACTTTATTGCTCAAATCGAACAAACAAACGATACAAGAAACAATCTTGTAGACAATCGTACTATGTACAAGTCTGAAAAAAAGTTATGTTCTGCCTCGAATTCCATCAACGTTACAATACGTAGTGCTACGTCAGAATTATGAACTTAGGGGCTGTCTTCATTTTAAACGGGTTTCCATTATAAAATTGACTACTTCATTTCATACAAATATTGTTTGTTACTTAAACTGTTTATGTCAACATACTTGGTAATCTAATTGTAATTTGAAAATAGTTTGTACAACAAGAATGGTCAAATTTGTTCTAATAATAATGTATTTTTTGTGGAGTAAGAGCTAAAAATAATATTTAGCCAAAGAAAGCTAAAAATAGAATCTTATTTCGTTTACACAGATAGTAATGACAGGGTGCAGGCTATTGATTAATTTAATTCTGTTCTGAATTTCCTCTGAGTGTTAGGAAATGAACGGTGCCATAGTGGATAAAAATAAGCCAAAATTCCCTTCATATAACACAAACTGACCTAAGTCAGTGATCCCATATTGATTATAGCACCGCGTTCTCCGCGCCGGTTGATCGACCTAAAAACCACGACGATTGGCGTTAAACCAACTGTTGTGTTACTATCTATAGACATGTAAACAAAGAAATACGCTGCGTAATTCATACATGTAATGCTGATTTTCTTACATCAAACGATTCCCTATATACATTTGACAATAAGACAAATGATCTTACCTTCTGTCTATCTCCATATGAACAAAAGCGTTTAATATTTCCGTCACTTGCCTGTCACGTGAACAACGCTAAACAGCTGATGATCAGCTGCCTCACTTGAGTAGTACAACAAAGAATCACGTGATCTAGCCCTCTAGGGTCACGTGGTATGTAATAGTATATTTAGGAGATAACTCGCACGTTTTTTTTCTTCAATATATCCCGCGCAGTTACGGAACATAAAGTTCCGAAATACATTTTATAGTTTCAATAATTGTGCATAAACATTCTTAAAGTATAGGTAGAGTGTGAGCGTTAAAAATCAAAGCACTGAGAGCACTGTCAGAAGCGAAAGGTAAAATGTGTGAATTGTAAAGTCAATCCTTTAATTTTTTTGTGGCATGCATGTAAAAAATCAGAGAAGTTACATCTTATTAAAACAGCAGGTAAGATAGATTATTTCATTTATTGGTCTATGTCAAATTTAACAAAAATTGATAAGGAATATGGTTCTTAGTATTGATCCTCTCATTACCTTTAATACTTCATGAATTTGCTGCAGACAGGAAAAAATTTAATAGAAAAGCAAATAAACGGGACAAGATAAAGGTATTGTTCTTTGTCACTTCACATCCTTCCCATGTGTAAAGAATGATATCCATGCCTTCAATAGTTTTTTAAAATATGTTCTAGAAAAACATAATTTCACCATACAAGTAAGTAAGTAATAGAGATGAAGCAAGGTAGAGTTATTGTTCTTTGTAAATAAAGTTTGACCATTGTATAAAGTATAAACTCAATCCCTAAAGTAATTTCTGAGTTGTTACATACAGATGCGACTAGAGACACTACAGTCATTTGAGACTTTAACAAGAAAAGATTAAAAACAAAATGTTTCAATTGACGGCTAACATTAAACATACTGCGCCCCCTCTCATTTCTACTGTTTTGGCCTTATAACCAAACCTGTCTGTGTGCAGGACCCTCATATTAGAAAAATCGACATCTATATGAAAAATTACAGAGAGGTCGATTTTTTTTTTTTTTTTTTTACTTAATATCAGGGTCCTGATAAACGGTTATTTATAGGTAGTTTAATGAATGGTACTGCGGATGAACACTGAATTATAAACTTGCTTTTTTTTACAGTTTTATTTGCACAGAAATTGTGATTATACCCAATGCTTTCAAAATCCTGCAATATATTTTAACTTTTATCAAAACTGCTATGTTGACTCCTAAAACCAATGGTACTATTTTTCAACGCGAATGTATGGATAAGTGGCGGTAATGTGATTGTAAGTAGAAAATCCACTGTCTGACCGTTGAGCTTTCGCTTCAAAAAAACTGAATACAGTAAATTATTTTCAGAAGAAAAAAAAAAAAAAATGAATACTTTAAACGAACACCTGAATGTAAGCTTTGTTTTGAAAACACGTAAAATACACTATCATACCTATCTATATTATGAATATCTGTGATGTGTGAAAGAGGGACCTATGCAAATTTAATTCTTGTTCAAATGTAATTTCTGCTCATTGAATTTGTAAGCATTTACCACAATGTGCACCAAGCCCTCTACATAAATTTACATAAACCAGATGTGTTAGACGAGAAATTTAAATTTAAACATACGTAAACATGATTTATAATGTTACTTATGCATGTGAGCATGATTTTCACATCGTACACGATGCGACTTGCCGATTATACACATTTACATTTATTTTATGCACACTGATGAATCACTATGTTCTATCAGTGAGATAAAATTCATACCCCACAGTGTGAGTGATATAGCCAGGACTACTTTTTTTACTTATAAAGGAAATGTAGCAGCAGCAAGCATAAAATAAAAAGAAAATTTGTTTGTTTTGAGTGGATATGGATTACATCTCATCTCAAAGTGATACATTTTCACTTGCGCTACGCGCTCGTGAAAATATGAAATTGTATTACTACTCGATGAGATATAACCAATATCCACTCAAATCCACTCCAAATAAATATCCTCTATGTATATCAGACTTTAATTTTAAATATATTCTTTTCCATAACAATGTGAACCTCTTTGGTAGATTTATTTTTATGCAATATAATCATACAAATCATTTATGACATCTGATGCGGTTACTAATGAAATATAGTAACTTAGTATGTCATCGTTTAGTTCAAAAATACGATTACTGTTTACCCATGATAAAATCTAAAGGTGTGCACTATGGTGGCATATTTCTGCCAGCTACTTACCCACTGAGCTATGTCGAAACTTTTCTGAAAAGTTACCACATGTTCAGTTAGTATCTGGCAAGTAGAAAACTTTCGTGTTTTCCTCTAAGGTATCTTAACAAGACAAAACTTACATGAATCCCGTAGGTTAACTTCATGTGGCAGTACACTAAACTGACCCGTATAAATAAAGCCAAGTCTGTTATTTTGTGACATCACTGCAGCCAACCATATATTCACTAAAGATAACTGGATATCGTGCCATTTTTTCGGCCGTTAGGCCGTTTATTTTCACCCCGACTTCCTGTGAAACACACAGTAATAAAGCGGAATAAAATAAGGCTTTTCGTTGGTTATTATATACTTAGCTAAATTTCATTAGTCATTGTAAAATTAGTCAAAAGAAAAGAAAGGAGTTGCGGAAATGAGTTCTTTAGATTTCTGTTTGTTTTAAAAGTTGAAGTTTTTTTCCCCTGCGAAAGATTTGTCCCGAATATTAAGACACTGCACCTTTGTACGCTAAAAAAAGGAAACACATAGATTTCGAAATTGTTCGACCCTGACAGATCCTATATTTAAACAAAAAACGTAACATCCGGTTTCGTTTTGTAGCCCGCGAAACGAAGTCTAATGCACAGGTGTTTTAAGGCTGTAAGTGTCTACCAAGATTGTACAAATTATTTGTATCCGTGGTATTTCAAAGAGCTGCACTGACACAGGAATTACAACTATTAAACCAACAATAAAATCTATTACATGTTAAACCATTCAGACACTATTCATCAAGCTGGTTACCACGGCCGAGTATTTTTTTTTTTTTTTAATATTTCTTGTTTTTATATATATAGTGATAACTGAATGGTAGAAGAACGATTTGTATAGCCAGGTGCATAAAAGTAGTTGAAGTTCTCTATCAATGTATCTGAATAACTTGAAGTAATGTTGCATGTAATTTCCAACGTAAGGAACAAAAATAGACAAAGAGATCCAACAGTAAAGAACAATTTCCCGCGGTATTATCATTAATCATCAAGGATGACTATTTTTCGTCGATTTCGATGATAGCTCTATCCATGATTATTGATCCCCAATACATCTTCTATTTTTTATACCTCGCGTGTTCTATGAATATGTATCAGTGGAATTAACTTCATTACAGATTCCACAAAACTTAATGCCAACGAAAAAAGTGTTCATTTTAAAGTAACATATATGTCTTGCTGCCATTGGTTCAGAAAAAAAGAAACCACAAAGGAGGGGCAGTTTTAAACTTTTATTTCATTCCCTCTGAAAATGAAACCATTCAAACAATGTTGCATTAGGCTTCTCACATAGAATGCACAATTATCACAAAACAACAAAATAAATGTATTCTACAAACATACACGACGCTCATCTATTAAGCCATCATAATTGTTTTACCAATCGTTTCCCGTATAAAAATCAGGTGTTTCATTTTTTTCCCATTAGAAATAAATAATAAATATTTATGTAATTATTCTAAATAAAGTATCATGCCTAGCATATCAACCATGGCAGGAGAAAAAATCAGGCATTTAATATTGAAGGATAATTTAGGTTTGAAAATAATGTAACGAAAATAATGCTCCCAATCTGTTTTCAGAGCCACTTTTCCCCACTTTGAAATTCCTGACAACAAACACACATGAGGTCATGCAGGTAACCCACAAAGCTCAATTTATTCATAAATCGCATCTTTTCAGCATTTTCTTGTAGATAATTTTCTGAAGAATGTGTAATATATAGTTTTTTGTAAAAAAAATAATAAACTTTTCAGTTTTAGCAGTGAAAAATTTAGCCCCGCCTTTTTTAAAATTCATTAAAAAACACTGCCTTTTGTATAAGTCAAGTCAGCCAATGACTATCTATTGAATGGATAAAAGTTTGAAATTAAAAACAAACATGGAAATCCTAATTTTAGCAATTTTTATATAGTTTTATATAGAATAAGAAATCATTTGGCAATCAGAAATCCAGAAGTTCAGGAAAATCCTGAAATTTTTTACCCATGCTATTATCTCAGTGAAATTATTTGAAAACATCTGATAACACTGAAAATGTCCATTAATGAACAATCCCTTCTTAAACCCTCAAGCTATTACAGATTAAACCCATTATAATGTGCAGTACTTTATGTGCTCTTCCAAATATAATCATGTAAATTTCTTAAATGGACTTGTCCTTTCTTCAGTTTGAACTGTATCATTAGCTGTTTAAGGGTACATGCTGAAAAATTATTGACTGAATAGCAAATGGTATTGACCATGATCAGACTGCACAAATGTGTTTGCTGATCTTGGTCTGCACTGGTCCCAAAGGCTGTCACAAGTGCCTACAGCATTGTAAGGGTTAACCCTTTCCCTCATATAGACTCATTTTGATGCACTCAATAGGTACCACATAAAGCCTGATCTGCAGAAAGCCAAACTCAAACCTTACCAAATTTAATTTATAAAGTCCTCATTTCCAGACCACTGAGGAGCAGCAAACAGCACAAAACCTGATCAGCCTAAAAGGTATCTGGTTTTATGTTGTTCGCATAGGTCTTTTCATGGTTTCCTCTATGAGGGAAAGGGTTAAAGTTCCTTTCAGACTGTAAGCTACACATCAAGTACAGAATATATATCCCGATTCTTCATCAAAACAAGCAGTTGCTTCATGAAGAACACTAAAATGGCCCACAAAACATTGTATATTACACAACCAGTATCACATAGCAAAATCACAGCTTTGCTTTCAATAGGCACCAAAAAACCCTGGAACCTAACATGAAACATGCTTATTAAGAGCTAAAATGAATGTTAGCAGTCTCACCATAAAATCTCACTTGCAAAGTTTCTCTGTTGCAGGGTCAGTACAAGTGTACTTAACTCTTTACTACTTGGACATGATCAAAGAATATATGCAAGCAACAAGAATAAACATGATCATCCTTAGAGCTAAGAAACACATGTTGTTCTTATTTATATACTTATGAATAAATTTCAGCATACTTATTTCTGTGATAAAATCACCTTAACATGTATTTTTTTCTAGTAACTACAATGTATTATTAGCTAGTATGGAAACTAACTTAATAATTTCCTGACATATTTTGAGAATGGTGGATCACTTTCTTAATTTAGATTTAAGAATTACTAAACATTTTATATTGTTGGTAAAATTTGCAACTTATTTCAAACTGTTTGTGATTCCTCAGTACCCTAGAGATGATCATGAAGGACCCTCTGTAAATTCTGACCAGACTGAAAATTAATTTCCTGTTTAATCTTGCTTTTCTAACACATACCTTGATGTGAAAATGATCACAAAGAAGCAAAGGTTACAGGACAAATTCAAAACATTACAGATACATACAATGATTACCATTACCAGTTATAACAACTTATAATCCAAGGTGACTTTCTACACAAAGTCATTAACCCTGTACTTCATATAAACCCATTTTGACGCAATGGCAAAAAGAGTAGACACAGATAAGACAGCTCTTACAGACACTGTTTGAAAAGGGTCTCCTCTGCTCATATAATACTGTAGCTTAGATTCTAAACAGTATATATGGTAATGTTTCAAATACAGATAAACATACTGTTTTAAAGATCAGTCAATAAATATTCATGAAGTCATAGATTTGAACATGAATATTCATGAGGTAAAGGGTTAATCACGCCAATACAGTTACAAAAATGCCTTACAAAATAAAGGTTACTTAAATAGGTGATTTTAACAATGAATTTTGAATTGATTTAAAATTACAGCATTAGCTTGATTAAAACATTAAAATACCCAGACAATAAACTGCTTTCAAATCTAAATGTGCACATGTACATGAAAAAGGATTCAAATTATCATGTAAGAAATTGACCTCTTGACTATTTTAGATTACCATCACTGCGACAGTATTTCAGTCATATAGAGACATCCAGCTAAATACAGGTGGAGGAAGCCCCTGAATGCAACGAGGCATCGGGTAGAACCACTGACCTACTGCAAGCCAGCTGGAAGGCTTCCTCACATGAAAATCCAAAAGACCCTGCCGGGACTCGGACCCACGCGGTGAGGGGCTGAGTGAGTGTTAGAAATTGACCTGAGACCCCTTGTAAATAGTCATTAGTAATATATATATATATATATATATATATATATATATATATATATATATATATATATGAGAAGCTGTATATTATTTTGACAGCAAACTCATGTCAACCACAAACATGTCATGTCAATCTTACGCACATGGTAAAAAAATTTTTTTTCTTTAATAACCTTCAACAAACCTGCAGAGCATGAATAAACATACACAGAAGTCAACTGAATTCTAACAAACCAAATTAACACAGGATTTCAATCTTACGCACTGACAGTCCTTCCATCTTGTAAAATAAATCCCTGAATAAAAATATTACAGAAAAATACAACAACCATAATACCAAAATTCAACCCTTATAAGTATTAATATGTGTCCCCCGTTTTTAGTCTATTAGTCAAAATCCACCAACTTTACTTAGTGTTAAGTAATACTTAAAAATCAAGGGTGTATTTCATCATTTTCATATTTCCCTTCTTAAAATCCCTTAATAGGTCATTTCATAATCAATACTGTCTATTAGTTAAATAAGCTTAATATCATCTTTTTTATTTAATACTTTTCCATGAATTATAGTGAAATATCATTGAATTATCATTGAATTAAAAAAGGTAATTTCTATATTTCAAACAGGAATATTACCATTTTTATAATCTTCACTATTTACTATGACTACAAAAAGACACTTGCATCTTTTTAGAGACTTTTCAATGTTGATTTCTACATTGAAATAAAACTTCTTTAAGAAATTCCTGAAAGAAATGTTAATGACATGCTTTCTTTGTGTTCATTTCTTGGACTATTTTTTTAGACCTTATAACGACTCATGTGACCTCAGGAATTTCGGGCTCTACACAAGGTAAAATTTATGATTAACTTAGTAAAAATGTGTAAATCGTCACAGAAAGGCATTAAATTGAAAGAAAAAATGTTAGTTACAGTGGAATATTATTTTTAATTATCTCGTGAAGAGGAAAATCAATATTTTATGCAACTCATGGAAATAGCAATTTTTCTCCTTACTTGAATTTAAAATGATATTCAACTGAAACCAACAATTATCCTCTATTTCATTAACTTAAAAATTCATAAAACCAGAATGTTTTCCTGCACTATTTAAGATTTTAAGTATTTCACAGTGTTAAATATTGTTCTCTTACTCTTTCATTAATGTTCAGTGTTACTATAGCTTGATGTCAACAATACTTAGCATAAAGTAATACTTAAATCTGGTAGAAATCCATTTCACCATTACCGCCAAATGAAATATTCAAGTACATGATTAAGCCAACATAAATCATGGACAGTTCCACAATTTGTATAAAACTCCTTTCCCTATTGATATTTTGACAGTGTCTATTCATACCTAGGTCAAATGTTCACAAACAAAAAGCAAATGTTCTTTTGAGAAAAGCAGGTCAACCGTTCACCATGTGTTTCACACTTACATTGGTTGTATAAGCCAGTTAATGTAAACATACTTGATTGACAGTTTGGGAACCGTCCATTACCTTATTACAGACAAAATCTGTTTAGATATAGAATATTTGTGTATTATAAATAGATAAATACAATACAGAAGAAATCACCCCTAATTATTACCTAGTGCTATGCATAAGTTTTGAATTTGTGCCTGGTACCATAAAGGTTACCTTACATAGGCCATTAACCTGATATTTCTCAAGCTGTTTCAGGTTTAGATGTTATTGATGAATAGAAAACACACCACTAACTACTTTAACCCTGTACATTTTTTAAAATAGAACCAATGTACACTCCAACTTGTCTTAAGAGGCCAGTCACAGTATCAAAAGAAAGGTAGCCTCCTGGAACAAATGCCAGCTAAATGGAGGTCAAACAGTTGTTGTTGTTTTTTTTTTTTTCCTCTCCCTGAAATAACGAAACTGCCTGCTTGCTTAAAACAGGTTGGCTGCTACAATAGGTGAATCTATATATAAAACATCACTCTGACTGTCCTTAAAATCAATGAAATTCTCCCCTCAACAACACAAATGTTTGAATTAAACCATACCTTAACCTCATGAATATTCATGTACAAATTGAGGCTAAATGAATATTAATTAAACAAGACTGGAAATATACCTCAATAATGCATGGTGTTTAAAACACCATTTGTTATTAATCATGGCTATACTGTGTTTAATCTGAAGAGACATTGATTAAAAAAAAATTGATTTCCATTACTGGATCAATCTCCATTAATAAAAACAAATTGATGTAAACAAATATCAATATGTGTATTTTTTAGCATTATATATTGTTTCACAATAAAATATAGTTATTCCTCCTTTTTGATAAAACATTTTAACTCTTTAAATAAGAAAGACAAAGTTCCCTCACAATTAAATATTTATACTCAACTAAATAAGCAAGTCATCCCTTTTTTTGCAAAATAAAATGGTTAACAATGGACAGATCCAAGACTTTTTTATTATTTGATAAAACATAACAGTTTTATATTCAACAGAGGATATAACAGTCCATATGGCAATTTTTGTGGTTATTATAAAGTACTATTGTTATAGGATATGTAAAAATAGTACAGCAAGCTATGTAACAGTAAAATATATTTCTCAAAAACATAATATGCCTGGCAATGCAATAAGATGAAGCTGCAACAAATTAACAATAATGGAATGCTTTATACAACTTTGAGCCCTTTGTACAGAATTATACATACTGTATATATGACAAGTATGCAACACTTAATACCCTGTTTTTCTTTAGAAACTTCACTTTTTTCTATTTCATAGTCATTATCTAACATCCATGATCAATCATTTTAAAAGTTCTCAGCCACCATAGGCCTATGGGTGATCCAAAAATCACACCCCTTCAGTTCTGCAATAAATGCTGAAATTTCATTGGTCCCCTCATAAACTGATGATGATTTTAGGACCAATCACAACTCATGATACAGTAAAAAATTATTTAAATATGGCTGGAGTGATACATGATTATCAAATAATGGGTATAAAATGCTGTTCTACAGTTGTTAACTGTAAACTGGATTTAAATTTGCTGAAAAAATTGTTCCATTTTTAACGAGAATCAGCATTTTCCCAAAAATATAAATTTGCCAATTTCAGTCTTGTGGACAAATGAATATCAACAACTCATGCAATAGGAACGAATTGGTAATGATAAATACCTGTCATATACAAGAGGGCCAAGATGGCCCTTGATTGCTCACCTGAGAAAGATGATTGCTTAAGAAATAAAGATGCTAGAGTGTAAAAGTGAAATCTGGCTTTTTTTATGGTGAAAAGGGCATAACTCTTAAATTAACAAGTCAATATCAGTTAAAATTGAACCTGATTACGAGATTATGGGCATAAACATTGTCATAAAGTTTAAAAAAAATTGTTAAAAAATGAAGTTGGTAGAGAATAAACAAAGTGAAACCTTGCATTTTTTGTATTAAAAGGGGCATAACTCCTGACCTAATTGATGGATCTCAACCATAATTGGAACTCAATCGAGACATTATGGTCATAAACATTGTTTTGAAGATGATTGCTTAAGAAATAAAGGTGATAGCGTGTAAACACTAAAAATTGTTGAAGACGGACGACGGACACTCACGGGAATACAATAGCTCACCCTGAGCTTTGCTCAGGTGAGCTAAAAATGCTTACATATAACGTGCAAAATAATTCATAGTTTCACAGAAATCGGCTCTACAAGGTAAATCAATAATATGCAATCTTAATCACACTTTGTACTCTCAATTCAACATCAAAATAGAAATAACATTGCTGCTTGCTTTAACAGTGAGATTAAAAAAGATAAAAGAAAGCATTTAAGCCCCGTCACATGATTGCTAAACCCCTGAGGGTCATGTGATAGCATAAGCATTATTAACAAAATTAACACATAATAGAATTAGCATTCACAATTAACAAAATATATTTAAGTCAAAAAGGAAGGTTAACAATTCCATCAAAGCCATGCATATACTTTAACAATACACGTGTATATAAGCATTTAAAGTGTCAAACAATGGTAAACTTAGGGGCAAATTGACTTATTATGATAAATGAGTTCTTTTATTACCTCCCCTTGATTATTTTGTTGCCATGAGTTATCTCCCCTGAAAACTAAAAAAAATTCTCCATTTTCCTATGGTAAGGTTTAGATTTTTACACGGAAATTCATACAAAATTATAAAATGCATCTTTCTACCATGAGTTTTTCTCATAAATCAAATTCAGTTTTTCATATTCATAGAAAATGCATATTTTCCATGGGCTTCAATGTTAACTTATATGCAGATTATCTCCTCCAAATTAGATAAAACTTGAAAAAACTCTAGGTGATATATTTTCATTTTTGAATGTCTTCAAAGTGACAAAATTTCATAGAAAAATAACCATTCAGTGGCAAGATACGGAATATGGCTATTAGGATGGGAAGACTTTAATAAATAATACAAGGCAACAATCTGTGTTTTTTCCTCATAAATACTTTATGTATTTAGAACAGCTATGTTAAAAACACAGCTTGCAAAACATGTCAGTAACCAACTGCTATACAAGTGGATACATAAAAATGGTAATGGTGACTTCATAAGGTATCAAAACAAAATAAATGTAGTGAAATAAATAATGGTGTGAAATTATGCTTTATGATAAAACTTGTGTTCAAAACTACATATTGCAGAAAAGCATACTATCAAAGTACAGGACTACGGATCTGCTGTTGTGGATTTGCAAAATAGCAAAACTGATCTTGCACTGGCACAAGACTCTTTCATTACTTTCTAAGGTGTAACTACTGGTTCAACCAAGAAAAATGAGGGAGAGGTTAGTAGATGTAGTTTGTTTCCAAATTGATATAAAAAAGAAAATAAATTATGTTTGTTGTTATGTTTCTTTGAGATGGAAAGAGAACCTGGAATCCTTGCATGAAAAAAATGAATAGAGACTACCAAATTTAACATATATTACCACAAGGATGATGTCTAAATGTCGATTACATGCACAAGGTTGGCATTCTGATATGGCTAATGAGAAAAAATATGAAGAATAGAAACACAATATGAAATGCAAAAACATCCATTTTACCACAAAAGAACAAATTTAGATAAGGCTATCAAGATGTACAAGAAAGGCTTTCAGAAATGTTTGGAATTATGAAAAATAATGTGTTTTATGCAGCTTCAACATTTTGAAAAACTGATTATGTGATAGAATACTCTGTAAAATAAACACAGAAGTAGACGCCAACATCACTATCACTGTAGGTGGTGTATACTCCAACACCACAGTGGCATAACAATCTCAACTTCACAGTGTATCTAGTAAATACTTCATATAGCATATATAGGTCATTTCAAAAGATAAATGGCCCATTTACTTAACCTCATATGATTTGAATCCACTTTGGCATACAAAATACTATGTTTATACTAATTTCTTACTTTTGTGATAAAATATGAAAGTGGCTTTCCAAATTTCTCACTTCAGAAAATGTACAAAGGTCACTGATCTTACTTGAAAAGTGCATCTTTGTTTGAAGTTGCCCATGAGCTTACACATGAGTCTCCTATTGGTGAGGTGCATAATTTTTCCGTTACCATAGCAACCAGAATTTCGGTCAGGGAAAACCAAAGTGACATTCATAATCTCAATACTGCCAGTTTCATAATATTATCATACAAAGTTTCATAATATTATCTTAAACGTTTTTTAAGTTATCAAGGGATCCAGATTTCCGGACAGACTAAGGGCAAGCCTAAACACTGGTAGGGGACTAAAAATGCAGTATGATACACACAAATGGATTTACATTAAGCTTATTTAATTTTTCATCTTACAAGAACCATCAAGAAAAGGCCATTGCAAGCAGGATAAAACCTGGCTCCATGTCATCAAAAATACTAACATACAATCTTAGACACAAATTTGAGTATGATACTCAAATCCCTTTTTAAACTAATGAGCATAGTTTGAGTCTTGGTATGATTTTTATTTTCAAGAACAAAGAGCCAGGTCAAGCTGCAAGTTACCAGCACACTGACCAGGTTTTATACAATCACTGCATCACAGAAGCTAAGAAGATAAGAAGGAACAACAGTTTTGAGGGGTTTGTGCAAAACTATTGTAACTACATATAAATAAACAAGTAGTTACAATAGTTTTGCACTAAACCTCTGAACTGTAAAATTTGATCAGACCAATTATTTAAATCAGATGATCTGTTTAGAATGTGGTAAATTTTAATGTGAAAATGACAGAACTGACAAGTAAAGAGATAGGAATATATGTAATTCCCTAATCTAGGAAGTCCTTTATTGGTATGTCAGCTGGCCAGGTTACTCAGGTGTTGGTAATCTAGAGGTTACTGTAAACATGGGACATGACTGGATAGGTAATAGCTGAGTATGTGTGGCAGGCTAGGTGAGTCCAGACCATCTGTGCAGGTATGAGCCCCAACCCGCAGGTTGTTGCGCAGCCTGAGGATTGTCTTCACCTGGAGATATGTAAAGGTGTGTTTAACGTTAATATACATTTAAATACTTAATAATCATGGTATATAATTTACAAGTAATATTTAACACTATCTCAAGACATTATATAATTTATTAAGAATAAAAACTACATTTTCCAAATGAATAAAATGTTTCAAGAAACAGTACTGAATTTACTTAAAAGAGAACATTTCTGGTCTGCATATACTATATGCAAAAACGGGTAAGTTTTCATATCTATACTTGACCCTTTCCCTCATAGAGGACACCATGAAAAGACCTATGTGAACAGCATAAAACCAGATCAGCCTGCGAGTGACTTGCAGGCTGATCAGGTTTTATGCTGTTCGCTGCTCCTCAGTGGTCTGGAAATGAGTGTTTTGTAATTAAATTTGGTAAGGTTTAACTGTGGTTTTCTGCAGATCAGGCTTTATGTAGTACCTATTGAGTGCATCAAAATGAGTCTATATGAGGGAAAGGGTTAATATAATTTATCAAGATGACAAAGCTATCACAAATAGAAATCACTAGAAATAAAACTATATTAGTGAGAGAATTTTACCAGTGACCTCTAATAATAACAAGAGTTTAGTGTTTGCAGTATGATCAAGTAATACCTTGTGCAACTTTGAGCAGTTTTGCCTTCTCCTCTGGACTCAGTTTAAGCATGGTTGTCAAAACTGGTACCAGCTGGTTTCTTTCGTCCCCAACGTTAAGAGTCAAAAACTAGGACAAAAAGAACATAAAATTCAAATACAAGAGCACCGCATGTGGATGCTAACGTTCATCTGTTAAGATTTTTTTTTAAATAAATGGGAGATAAATAAGGTGAAATGAGACATACAGCCCTTGTGATAGTGAACAAGTATGTAAAGTTTGATGCTTTGCTAGTTTAGAAGTTATGGCCAAGGTTCAAGTTTTTCTCGCAATGCCAATGACAACACCAGAATGATGACAATACCTTGAATTTTTTTCTTTGAAAAACAGACTAATGAGGACTAATGGAGTGAGTCAAATGGTAGTTAAACATACCATACAGTACATGTCAAAAATGATGTACATGTTAAAAACTTAGATATGTGCTATTTACAATGAAAAATAAATATAAATGGGGCATAAAGAATGAAAACAGTATAAAAAATGCAGGCTATGGTTATAATAGATAGACTGGTAAACATCTTTGAGATTAGGAACAAATAAATTCTTCATGAAAAAAAAAAATACTGAATGATTCAGTAGATGTCTGACACACGTTATCTATCTACCCCAACTCACTTTCAGCAGTATATTTTTCAGGTACTCCAGATTCTGTGTCTCCCTCTCTCTCTCCATGTTCCTCTCTAGCCTCCGTATCTCCTCCTTCAAGATCTTGGCTTGCTCCGTTAATCTCATCACGTGCGCCTCACTCTCATTGACGATCTGAAATACGTGGAGAAAATCGAAATGAATTATCAACTGGAATCAAAATGGAGGCTAAGATTGCTTTCCATCATAGTGAAATCTGTGTGTGTTTTTGTTTTTTAATTTAAATTATTATAAAGTTTTGGGTTTAAAGACCACCAGTCATTATTAAGAATCTCAACAGACAAAGGGAGATAATCTAGACCCATTTATAGTCAGCCCTGCATATAGTGAACCTAACATTCGCTAACGCGAGTGCTTGGACCTCTGTTTTATTGCAGGGAAACAATTTGCAAATGTTTGCTAATGGGAGCTAACAGTCACCTTCACTGAACAATGAACGGCTGAGGAGTACGGATCACGACAACACACAAAGAGGGTTTGTAGATATTTCATGACAATTCAACTTTATTTCAGTCTTACCAAAATCCATTTTAAGTGGAGAAACACCCAAACACCCCAGGGGACCTATACAAATTATTTCACATACAGAGGGTACCCTGGCAGAACCACCTACCAATACACAAGCCATCTAGAAAGCTTCCTCACATTAACATTTTGAAATAGTCTGGGATTGAAAACCCCTGCAGTGATAGGCTGATATAAGACAACATCTAGTGAATGACCCCTCATACCTCAGTCAGATGCTCGTTACGTTTCTGTGCCACAGTCAGTTTCTCCTGTAGACCCTCCACGTCAGGTAGAGAACTTGCCACACCTGCACGGAATACATCAAGTCTTGATTAGTAATCAAAAATAACGATTATTAATGATAAATACACCCTTTACCTCATGAATATTCATGTGCAAATTTAAATCTTGATATTATTTTTTTTAATTTTAAAATGACACAAATTTTTCTCTGCATGCAGACTGTGAAGAATCCAAATAACAACACTGTATGAAAAAACAGATGTCTGGACCCATGTTCTCGAAAAATAAAATGGTACTCAAACTAAGCCCATTAGTTTCAATAAGGATTTGAGTATGATACTCAAATTTGAGTCCGAGATTGTTCTTAAGTATTTTGGAGAACACAGGGCCTGATTCATGTCTCCTCTGTTGCCAAAGGTATCAGAACAAGTCTATATGAGGAAAAGTGTTTAGAAAACTTTTGAAAATCATATTTTAAATGGCAAAATATTACTGCATACAATTCTTTTCTACCAATCAGCTATAAATAAGAATACACAATATGGTTGACTTTTTAATATGAGAAACAGCTAAACCATTAGTTGCAAGCTGTCCCAAATGAAATCAAACTAACTAACAGAAGAAGTGTTCCTTGGAACACATGTGTCACCTTCTGAAAGAAGCGTGACGGAAAAAGTTTTACAGACAGACAAATCCCTATGTGTCACCTCCGCTTACAGCAGGTGAAACACAATGGTTATGATGACTGAATACAAGGTCATATACATGTACATACTGATGGTATCTTCAATGTCAGTGGTCAGCAGTTGGTCAAGTGACATCAGGCCAGCCCCGGGCTTCTGGCCACTGCCCTGTAATCAGGAAAGTTCAGAGGTCAAACATGTACAGTGTAAATCCATAACACCAGCAGTAATATAATGAAGTTAACATTTACAAAAAAAAATCACAAAGTTTATGTGCAAGCAGTGGTCTGTTTAATGTGTTACAAGCTTGATATTATGACCAGGGAGCAGTCGTTTTGGTGTTGTTTATTATGTGCCTTTGTGTTTATATATTTTTTTTGTCAATAACTTTTATTTATTTGTGATTACAACCGGTTACAGTTTGCAAACAAGCAATGGTCCATTATTACGGCATAGATAATTACACGGCACCGTCAAAATAACCGCTAAGTACAAACCGTCAATCCATTCATCTTAACTGCCCAATAATGACCTAGACGGGTGTCCCTGCCTGACCCCCACTGACACCTGCCCCGAGGGCACACCGGAAATTCAAGAAGTAGGTCAATTGGTGTGTAAGAGAGACTATTATGAACCGTTTGGACCGATTTTGAAAGTTTTAGACGAGGATTATGGATTTTTTTTCGACCGATTTTTTTGGTACTTTTTGAAATCTGAACCGGTCGATTGAGATCAAAATCGGTCAAAACCGGTAAAAAATCGGTTTTTAGGATCCTTGATTATGACATTAAGTTACAGATAATTTCAACCTTTACCTCATGAATATTCATCTACAAATTTATGATTCAATGAATTAATTTACTGGTTCTGTGTTTAGTTTACTGTGCAGAATGTAGGAGCAAACAAAGGAGACACTTATCAGAGAGCAGTCTGATCTGGGTCTCTGTTTGCATTGCGTCAAAACAAGTTTATATGAGGTATAGGGGTAAAGAGCCATTATTAAAATTAAATGGACTGAAATGATTAAATGAAAAACAAATACAGTAGTTGCATGTTAAGCTAGAAATAAGGCTCACCCTTGGACAAGGTTCTGGATCCACAATCTCTGAGCCCTGCAACAGAGAACAAGAGTGTTCTTTGAAACACGTGTGTCACCTGCTGAAGAGTGAGAGACAGACAGAGGGGCAGACAATGGACAAGTGATCCCTATGACATTTGTGTCACCTCTGCTTACACTAGGTGACACAAACTCCTTTGCATCTAGTTGTTGGGCCTGACATAAACTAATGAATAAAACATAACAAACCTAAACCTGTTGAAAATGAAGAGTAGGAAAAGTACAAGTTGAAGATAACTTATTGCTTTCAGTGCATATGTAGCTATGTTTAAAGAATGATTATGCTATCAGTGGTAGAAATATCACCTCCCCTTCCTGCCTCTCAATATGCCGGAAGTCCTGTACAGATTCAGGTGGGGTGGGGGTGGTAGATTTCTCTTTATCAGTGGATCGAGGGGATGCCGATGTTCTACGCGAGTTTTGTTGGATATCCCTCTGTAGTCGCATGTTTTCACGCTCCAGTGAATCAATCTGCATCTGTAACATATCCAGTGCCCTCTGGTGGTCGTCCTGGGTAACATGCATCTGTTCCTACAGGGTTGAAAAAAAGGCTTAGTTGTTGTATTTCCCCCATGGACAGTATCATTTTAGTTACCAATTAAATTCTATGTGAGGGTTTAGAGGATTTATAAATCAAGGCCCAGTGGCTTGTTTCATTAAATATTTGCATAAAAAATCTTTTCCTGTCTTTTCTTATATGCAATTTTCAGCAATATATTAAAGCATTAATCTCCTGACAAATTTACTGCAGAAAATACTTTGTTACCAGGTAACATGAAAAAATGGTAACATTTTATGTCTTATAAGGCAAAAAAAAAAAAAAAATTAGAGGAAACTTTGAGAAATAACTATGGCAGGACTAAACCTTAATTCATCTTACTTAGTTAATCGTTATTCCCTCACATGATATTGTTATCACTGCATTAAATGCTGAAGCTACTGTTATAGCTTAGTTATCATATACATAGCACTATTACCAAAATGGAAGCAGACATGAAAAATCATGCTATTTCCAATTTTTATATAACGCTGACATAAGCATTTAAGACAGACAGCAGGCCCATAAAGTTAGAAGTTCCAGTATAACTCAAATTTTTTTGTATTTTTTTTTTTTTTTTTTTTTTAAACCATTTATTTTCCAATCATGAAATCAGAAGATAATGCTACAGTAAATATATATAATTTGTTGCAAATTTTTTGATCACCCCTTGTACATGTACCAGTGCCACTTATAATATTTATCAACTATGGCTCAAACACGTAGCCACCTATTTATGAGAGTATACAATCTAAGCATATGCCCACCAAGACTGGTTGTTATGTACAGTCATGCCTGTTTTAAGCAGTCAGTGACCGCTTAACAGAGTTGGCCACTAAATGAAGGTTAAACTTATTGCAAAATGCTAGATTGAAAATATTAAAACTGACTGTTAAATGCAGGTTGACGGCTTCATCCAGGTGACTGCTAATACAGGTTCAACTGTATATTACAACAATAATTTTCTCCTCACCTTGTATGACTTTGTTAGTTTCTCATTCTGCAGCGTCAGCTGTTTAATGGTCTGGATCTGTTCGGATACAGCCGTCGCTTTCTCCTGGTTCATCTCTTCCAGCCTGAAACAATTATCACAGACTCTTGTAGGCTACAGGTTCAATCTTTTAACTGGCACAGATGTTTACATTCGCATGTGTCTTTTGATGCTGGATGGAACTAAATTAACAATAGTAAACCTATAATTCCATATGGGAAACTTAGTACCCTTTTGACATACTATTTTCTACTACATTCAATATTCGAATGACCTGGATTTGAACTCCAGTTGAAATCCAGCAATGGTGAGAAGCAAGAAGTGTTTCGTATGTAGTGCTGACCGGTGCCTGTGGCAGGGTAGTTCTAGGACTGGTTGGCACAGAGTCAGGATAATGTGACTGGGTGTGGTATCATGCCACATGTCTATGGCGTGATACTGCAGTGTGGCAGCACTATATCTGTCTCAAGTAGACATGGTCTCCAAATGACTGAAATACAGTCGGTGGGATGTTAAACCCAATAAACGGTCTATAAAGTGCAAGATGTGAATCATTTTACTAATGATATTTCCATTCATTCAACTGGTAGAAATATGCTTTTTTACAAATGATATATCCGTTCATTCAACTGGTAGAAATATGCTTTTTTACAAATGATATATCCGTTCATTCAACTGGTAGAAATATGCTTTTTTACAAATGATATTTCCGTTCATTCAACTGGTAGAAATATGCTTTTTTACAAATGATTTTTCCGTTCATTCAACTGGTAGAAATATGCTTTTTTACAAATGATATTTCCTTTCATTCAGCTGGTAGAAATATGCTTAAAAGTCATTACAAAAGCAAGCAAACCTGTGAACATGAAGTCATTACAAACCTTAACAACACAAAAGTGTTCTTTGGAACACGTGTGTCACCTGCTGAACCATGACGGAAAAAATGTGGCAGACGACAGAAAAGTGATCCCTATGTATCACCTCAGCTTACAGCTGCTTACAGCAGGTGACACAAAAAGTGGTTGTCAAAATAATGATTCAAATCATCAAACAATGACACAACTTTAAACGTAAGTGATATTTTGGCATCATAAACATATTGTTAACTAAAGCTATCACTTATCAGTGTAGAGAATAAATACCCTTGCTAAACTGCCTTGACCCAACAATATAAAAAGATGGATGTGTGATATCCGACTCCTAATTGTGACATGTGTGTACACTGTACAATGTCTTCCCGACCCCTACCTCTTCCTGTGTAGCTCTTCCTTATCCTTCTGATCCTGCAACGACTTGTTGTGACGCTGCAGTAGGCGATCGTGTTCATCTTGAAGTAAATCCATCTCCTTCCGTGTAGCTTCAAGGCTCTCACTGTGTACAGGGAAGTAAATAGAGGATATTTATTTCTAGTGTGAGATCCCATGTCGTTTCATAAATGGGCCATATGAGCTTGTGGATTTTTTTTTTATTAATGTTCATATTTTATTTTATGATATTTCAATTGTTTTGCTACTATTTTTCTTTATTCAAATACATAAGAAAGTGAAAATAAAACAAAACTACAACCCATTCTCTCTATTACCCATACAGATAACAAGAGTGTTCTTTGGAACACATGTGTCAACTTCTGAAGAGTGAAGGAAAAAGTGTGTTAGACAGACAGACAAACAACGGAAATCCCTATGTGGCACCTCTGCTTACAGCAGGTGACACAAAAACTGACAACCTATCACAGCAAAAGAATAATTATTAAGAAAGCGTGATGACTGTGACAATATATAAATAAAAAGGAGAGACAGACGTTCACAGTAATGTCAATATAAAAGACTTTTGCACATCAAACTCAATTTTTTACGAGATGTGATTTTCTATACTACTTTTCCTACATCTTAATTCACACTTAATGCTTTATAATCCAGCAGTAACAACTTCAGACATGAGACTGAAGACCAAACGAAAAAATCTGAAAATGAATGTGTAGTTCACTTCCTTCTGACACAGGGTACAAATACACTCTACCCACGGTTAACAGCTTGCTGATGAACTCTCCAAGCAAATGGACCAGAGTTTCAATTTCTTTAACATCAACTTTTCTACGCTCACCAAACCTAGACACTATTTTGAAGGAAGACTTCAGGACCTATAAATCAACGTTCTCCAGACTCCGACAGTCTCCAGAGACCATCATAAGGAGACAGTCAGTTAGTATAATTTTCTCATTGGATCTGCACAAAGCCCAAGACCCCCCCCCCCCCCCCCCCCCCCCCCCACCTTGGCTGTCCCCAAAAAAAATCAGAAATCCATTGAAAATCTGAACGATCTCATGCATTCGACTTACTTCAACTCCTCCAGTTTGGACTTCAGTTGCTCAATAACTCT
Source organism: Solen grandis (assembly GCA_021229015.1). Lineage (NCBI taxonomy): Eukaryota > Metazoa > Mollusca > Bivalvia > Adapedonta > Solenidae > Solen > Solen grandis. The sequence continues at coordinate 16,325,082 of CM037793.1, forward strand.
CTCAAGTCTATCCCTGGAAGAAAAAATTGTTACAGAAGATTGTACAAAGGAAAAAAAATTGTGTCAATCAAATCAGAAATTAATTAACTAAAGGTTTTCTCACACCCTGATTTAAATTATTTTCACATATTGTTCCATCCTTAATGTGACACAGATTTGAAGTGAGAATCTGTTTGTCTGGTTGAGTTTTACATTTCATTAACAGCATTTCAGTCATTTTTCAGTCATACATTGATATCCAGCTAATAACACTTGGTAGAATTCTCTGAGTTCATACAGGCATCTGAGTGGTCCATCTTGGATTTACACTTCAGAATTTTGTGAAAGGCACGCAACACAACCAGATGCCACATGAATAATTCCCCTTCTCTACTTTAAGAAGTCGGGGTATAATAACACCAAACTTTACGAGGCTAAATGCTGGCCTCTTTAACAGGGTGGCTGCTTAATACAGGTGATTGCTAGGGTTGAAATGTATACCTTTCCAGTTTGTCGGTCTCGTTAGGAATGTCATTTGGACCCTTGGTCTTCTGTTGCTTCAAAACACTATGGACCCTCACCTGGACAAAGTAAATAAGAATTATCACTGAAGATGATGGATACCCCCAAATACCACTGTTACCATGTTAACACAGTCTTGAGAAATATAGCAAAGGGCCATAACTCATTCAAAATCAAGCAAAACACGATGTGCCAACAATATGCACAACTAGGCTTGGTACTTATCAGTCTTGTAAAGTTTCATCAAAATCCAAATAAATGGTAGCCAAGAAATAAGACAATAAATTTTGTCTACAGACGGACTGACTGACCAAACAACTGACAGATAGACGGACAAGATATAGCCCCCATCAACTTCGTATCTGGGTGTATAACAACAGACATACCATTTTATGTATTGTAAATTTCAGTTTTCTCAAAGGTTTGATTTTTGCTATAAAATATTAATGAAAATATGTTTTTAAACAAGAGGCCCAAGGGCCATAGACGCTCACCAGAGTACATCTGCATTTTAAAATGAAACAATTGTTTTCTGTAACAAGGAATGTTTAACTGTGACTATTTTATGTGGTTCCTTTTGAGAGTGTCAATATGAGTCTATATGAAGGAAAAGGTTAAATCAGTAACAGTTGTTAATCTGGAAAAAGCAGCCAAAACAATTTCAAGTACAGATAAATCGGAGTCAAAAACCACACAAAATACACCCTTGACTTGGAACAGTTAACTGGTTGTAAGTTGATGGATTACATTTCTTTTTTTGGGAAAAACGTGCTTGCTTCCATTAAGATAAAAATATTTTAGACAACGGAGTGAAAAATCACACAAAAATACACCTTTGACTCCGAACAGTTTATAGTGACTTAAAACTGATTGTTGGAGGTTGGATCCGTTTGTCTCATATAGGACACTAAGAAAATTAATTACCGACAACTGCAAAAAATTACAACGCATATATTTTCCGTCTTCAATAATGAATTTATATATTGTATTAAATAACCACTTTATGCAATTTCACTTCTTTAATATAGAATCAATCTTCACGTGTTTCTGTTTTTTAAACTCAAAAGTATATATCTATAAATCTTTAATTGAAACAGAAGTGCAAATAGTAAAATGGTAAGATGGCGGATTTGTCTTGATGACGTCACGTGAAAACAAAGGACATTTCCTTTGATTTTGATTAATTGTTAAAATTGTCTGAAAAACAAAGTAATAATTAGCCAATTAACCCTAAATAAACATCTATAACAATGTATTTTAAATCTAGCTAGCAGTTCTAAACAAGATGAATTTTAAATTTATCTTTTCATTGCATTGCAATGGCAACTAGAGTTCTGCGTAAATCAATATAAATATAATAAATAAGCCTCCCCTCGTATTGTTGCCGAGTTTACAACACATATCCAAATAATTTTGAATACTTTGTAGAGCTACACCCAAGGATCATCTGTACCAATTAAAAACATTTTGAAACCCTGCAAATTATTAATCTGGAAGATGATTTATATTAATCTTGAAGAAGATGATTTTTGTTCTATTTATTGCCATGGCAACCAGAGTTCTGCATGGATCATTTTTATTTGAGCAATTTTTGTAGACTCGCATCCAAAGATCATTTTTACCAGATTTCATCAAATTCTGTCCATTGGTTTTAGAGGAGATTTTTTTTTTTATCTTTCCCTATATAAAAAAAAATGTAAAATAAGCCCGGCCCCTGGCGCCCATGTTTTTTGTGGATCCGAATAATTTTAGCAATCTTTGTAGTGCTACCCCAAGGATCATCTGTACCAATTTATTTTGAAATCTGGCCAGTAGTTTTGAAGGAGATGATTTTTAAACTTTCCAAGAATTTTTTCTTTTTGTTGCCATGGCAACCAGAGTTCTGCATAGAGCAACTTTATTTGAGCAATTTTTGTAGAGTCCCACCTAAGGACCATTTATACCAAGTTTCATCAAATTCTGTCCATTGGTTTTAGAGGAGATGTTTTTTTTAATTTTTCCCTATATAAAAAATGTAAAATAAGCCCGGCCCCTGACGCCAATGTTTTTTTGCGGATCCGAATAATTTTAGCAATCTTTGTAGTGCTACATGTACCCCAAGGTCTGGCCAGTAGTTTTGAAGGAGATGATTTTTAAACTTTCCAAGAATTTTTTTCTTTTTGTTGCCATGGCAACCAGAGTTCTGCAAGGATCAACTGTATTTGAGCAATTTTTGTAGAGTCCCACCCAAGGACCATTTATACCAAGTTTCATCAGATTTTATCCAGCGGTTTCAGAGGAGATGTCTTTTAAAGCAAATTGTTGACGACGGACGACGACGGACGAAGGGTGATCCCAATAGCTCACCCTGAGCACTTTGTGCTCTGGTGAGCTAAAAATTAATTCATATTAGTATATCTGTGTCAAAACGTTGTACCAAAATTATGAAAATTGCAAATATTTAACTTGGCAAACAAGTCAAACAGCCAAAATTTCAGTGTTGCTAAAACTGTTGATTTAAAATCTAACCACAACGTCCAAATAACTATCAGAATAAATTACTAGTAATATCATCATTTCAAACATCTGTAAAAAAACAAAAAAAACATATTGGTGTCTAGTTACTGTTTTGATGGCTCTTTCAATGTTTTGTGTTTGTGTATTCAAAGTTACTGTTTACAGCTGAGTTTCTCAGTGGTCTCTCAATCTCTGGAAGCCAATCAATGAATTAATTAATCAATCAATAAACCAACCATCAAACCAATTTATCAATCAATTATTATAACTATTCAATTATTAATATAAAACAACAGCCAATTTTCTTTATTACAACATTAATTCAATTATTAATATAAAACAACAGCCAATTTTCTTCATTCATACAAGCTATAATTTCACCTCTAAATTCTCCCTACCTTGTACCCATCATACTCTGCCTGGCAGGATGCCAGCTCTGTCTTGGCCAGGTCAAGGTCGGCCTGTAGACTGGTCACCCGGTTCTCCAGGGACTTGATAGTCTTCTGGTTACTGTCGTTACTGTGACGCAGTCTCTCCTCTACCCGCTGCTTATCAGACGTCAACGTCGCTATCTGGACCTGCGGGTAAAATGGATTATATTTAATTGTATAATTTCATGAGAGGAACTACAACAAAGACTGAGGGTAATTAATACCCCCCGCATCCTATCTTCATTGAACGTAAGTCCGGGACAGGATGTGACATGACAGGACACAACAAGCATGATACTATTTACTTCCCACTTCCATGGAAACAGGGGGAATAATAAAATACCAAAGTTACCACCACAATAGGTTTTATCTTTTTTTTGTGTATGTCTGCTCTTTCTTTGCTATCAATCTATGAGAGTTATCACTAAAGGCGATGAATATCCACACTACACCACCATATCTCCACAATATTAAAAGAAATTGATCTCGATGAAAAAAATGACACGTAGGGACGCCACATGAGGAGACAGCAAGACACAAGAACCCTATGTTGTCCCAAGTTCTCTTTGTGACATGACAGTATAATCAAGGAATTCATTTTGTTTGTGGGGCCACCGTGGCAGAGTGGTTACAGTCGTGGACTACAAATCTCTCAGCCCCTCACCGCTGTGGGTTCGAATCCCAGTAGGGACTTTGGATTTTTCAAGTGAGGGAGCCTTCCAACTGGCTTGCGGTAGGTGGGTGGTTCTACCCCAGTACCTCTGTGTACTCGGGGTCTTCCTCCACCTGTAATTAGCTGGACGTCGCTATATGATTGAAATACTATCGCAGCGATGGTAAACCTGAATACAACAATACAACATTTTGTTTGTCTCTATTTTTCTACTTGGATGACTATTACAGGGTCTCCTCCCACCCACCCCGCCATCAGCTATTAAAGTGTGAGACCTCTTAAAATAAATCATTGTAAAACCAATTAACATACATGTAGTTTACTGTTTAGACACACCCCACCCACCTTGTACTCCTCCATCTGTTGCTGGAGACTTTCCATCTGTCCCCGTAACACTGCGTCCGATGACCGCTGCTCAGTCTCTGCCTTCTTAGCATCCGCCAGGTCCTTCTTGGACTTGACTAGCAACTGTTTCATCTTGTTGCCTCTCTCCTCTGCCTGGACACGCTGCTCTTCCACACCAGCTGCAAGTTACCATAGCAACAAGGGATAAAATCAAAGAGCAGCCTTTGTTATTGGCTAAATGTTAGAATGATTGTTTGCTTGAATGGGTTTAACCCTTTCTCTCATATAGACTCATTTTGACGCACTCAATAGGAACCACATAAAGCCTGATCTGCAGAAAACCAGTTAAACCTTACCAAATTTAATTACAAAATCCTCATTTCAAGACCACTGAGGAGCAGTGAACAGCATAAAACCTGATCAGCCTGCGAGTTTCTCGCAGGCTGATCTGTTTTATGCTGTTCGCATAGGTCTTTTCATGGTTTCCTCTATGAGGGAAAGGGTTATCATCTCACCAACAGTATGTCAGTTTTTTGGAGCCACATTATTCTGACACCAGAAATACCATTGTATGCTGAGTGCTGAGTACATGTGAAATATTTTCAACTTCAAAATGGTGTAACCTGGATTGGTATCGGTGACCATCTTACCACATGGCCATTAGAACCTGTAACTTGATTGCATATAGTATAACAGTGTTACTCCCATCTTTGGTCATTACACACCGATCAAATTTCCTTACCCTCTGAGTAAAACAGCAGTAAATACAAAGCAACTGCATCCATTATCAATGATTTAATTATTTAACAAACATGAAAAGAAAAGCAAAATGGAAATATTTAAGAATATCAAAAGAAAGAAATATGGTGTAATGACATACAGACTTGTTCCTGGAGAACCTTGTTCTCTCCTCCAGTCTGTCTATCTCTGTCTTCATCTCCTGCATCTGTCTATCTTCTCGCAATCTGTGTATTCAGGGCCTGGACTGTCCGTTCATAGTCTGCTATCTCCAGGTCCATCATGTTACTATGGCTGGCCTCCTGTACAAAACAAACACACACGCTGCATTACAGTCTTAACCATTACAACAAGCTCTACTCTAAGATGCTCCATCTAAGATGCTCCATTATAATTAACTCCATTATAACACTTTATAACATGCTCCATTACTACACACTCCATTATAACATGCTCCATTACTACACACTCCATTATAACATGTTCCATTACTACACACTCCATTATACAATGATGCATTACTACACACTCCATTATAACATGATCCATTACTACACACTCCATTATACCATGATCCATTACTACACACTCCATTATACCATGATCCATTACTACACACTCCATTATACCATGTCCATTACTACACACTCCATTATAACATGCTCCATTACTACACACTCCATTATAACATGCTCCATTACAACATGCTCCATTACTACACACTCCATTATAACATGCTCCATTACTACACACTCCATTATAACATGCTCCATTACTACACACTCCATTATAACATGCTCCATTACTACACACTCCATTATACCATGATCCATTACTACACACTCCATTATACCATGATCCATTACTACACACTCCATTATAACATGATCCATTACTACACACTCCATTATACCATGATCCATTACTACACACTCCATTATAACATGATCCATTACTACACACTCCATTATACCATGATCCATTACTACACACTCCATTATAACATGATCCATTACTACACACTCCATTATACATGATCCATTACTACACACTCCATTATAACATGATCCATTACTACACACTCCATTATACCATGATCCATTACTACACACTCAATTATAACATGATCCATTACTACACACTCCACTTTAACATGATCCATTACTACACACTCCATTATACCATGATCCATTACTACACACTCCATTATAACATGATCCATTACTACACACTCCATTATATACATGATCCATTACTACAACATCCATTATAACATGATCCATACTACACACTCCATTATACCATGATCCATTACTACACACTCCATTATAACATGATCCATTACTACACACTCCATTATACCATGATCCATTACTACACACTCCATTATAACATGATCCATTACTACACACTCCATTATACAATGATCCATTACTACACACTCCATTATACCATGATCCATTACTACACACTCCATTATAACATGATCCATTACTACACACTCCATTATAACATGATCCATTACTACACACTCCACGATACCATGATCCATTACTACACACTCCATTATAACATGATCCATTACTACACACTCCATTATACCATGATCCATTACTACACACTCCATTATACCATGATCCATTACTACACACTCCATATAACATGATCCATTACTACACACTCCATTATAACATGATCCATTACTACACACTCCATTATACCATGATCCATTACTACACACTCCATTATAACATGATCCATTACTACACACTCCATTATACCATGATCCATTACTACACACTCCATTATACACCCAATTACTACACACTCCATTATAACATGATCCATTACTACACACTCCATTATACCATGATCCATTACTACACACTCCATTATAACATGCCCAATTACTACACACTCCATTATAACATGATCCATTACTACACACTCCATTATACCATGATCCATTACTACACAACTCCACTATAACATGATCCATTACTACATACACACTCCATTATACACCATGATCCATTACTACACACTCCATTATAACATATACCATTTACTACACACTCCATTATAATCCATATCAGATCCATTACCATTACTACACCTCCATTATAAACAATCGCATAACTCCATTACTACACACTCCACTCCATATATTAAACATGATCCATTAACACTACACAACACTCCATTATAACAATGATCTATATACTACACACATCCATTATAACCATGATCCATTACTACACACTCCATTAAAACATGATCCATTACTACACACTCCATTATACCATGATCCATTACTACACACTCCATTATACCATGATCCATTACTACACACTCCATTATACATGATCCATTACTACACACTCCATTATACCATGATCCATTACTGCACACTCCATTATACCATGATCCATTACTACACACTCCATTATACCATGATCCATTACTACACACTCCATTATAACATGATCCATTACTACACACTCCATTATACCATGATCCATTACTACACACTCCATTATACCATGATCCATTACTACACACTCCATTATAACATGCACAATTACTACACTCTCCATTATAAAAAGAAATCAAATATTTCACAGTCTTATACTAGACAGCAGGTGTAAATTTTGTGATTTGTTCAACTGAACTGGCAAAATACCAGTGTTTACAGGAATATCTTAATTGAATCCTGAAATTATCTTATACCTAAAATGGAATATCATGTGATCAATGGTTGGTCAATTGAATGCACAACCTTAAACCCTGTTGCGGCTAGAATCATTCCTGGCACAAAGTACTGGTCCAACCATAAAACCTTGGAGAGGAAGTAATACAAGTTGTAAAATCAAATAAAATGAAAGCCATGAGTGCCCCTCACATGTTTTGCATTCTGCAGCATCTTCTCCATCTCCTGTATCTGCTTCTGAAGTCCCTCGGTCACTGTCCTTTGTTTCCCTTCCTCTGACTTCTGTTTCTCCTCCAAGGTCTTTACTTGGTTCTGCAGCTGTTGTTTCTCCTGCACATTAATCATTCTTTTTAATTTTATTTATTTTTTGTCATCTAAAATAACTGGAAGACTTTCTCTCATGAACAATCTTAATAAAGTATTTTTTTTCAGTAAAAATTTGGTGAACTGTCACTCCTTAGATACAAAAATCAGTCAGAAAGATTTTAATTGTTGACAGATGTGTTTTTTGTTTCTTCCTTATTATTCAGTTTTTTTTTCCCTTTGTTTGCTAATTTCACATCAAACAAATGGTAGTTCAGACATTCTGAAGACACTGACCATATGAGACACATATAGTGCTGCCTCAAAGATATTTGGGTCATACAAACACAAACAATATCTTCATTAGTCAACAAATTTTTCTTTTACCTTAATCAATTCTTCTATCTGTATTTTGTTAGCTTCCCCTTCTTGTGTAAGCTCTTTGACCTGGTTTTCATATGTCTGTTATCAAAAGAGATTATAAAAAATATCAGTATTTTAAAATATTAATAATAATGACAGTTCTTAATTAAACAAAAATTGCAGATGTCCTGTGGTTACATACAAGACTGCAGATCCAAAATCCAAAGTTGTGGGCTTCAACTGTGTTTCGGGCAAGAATTCATAGCTTTCCAGGACACAAAGTACTGGTCCAATCCACTGTCCAGAGGACTAAGTATATATTGCAAGAATTTGTTTCTCAATCAACATTAAAATAAATAAATTTTAACTAAATTAAACCAAGTTCCAAATATCAAATGTCTAAAATAATTAACATATGTAGATCACTAAAATAGCTGTGGATGTAATAA
>CM037793.1:16340284-16390284 GCA_021229015.1 Solen grandis
CCACAAAGGGTTGCATATATCATGTAATTCAGTTTTATTTTCGCATGAGAATGCAAATATATACATCCGCATCCGTTGTATGGCATCTACCAACAAAGGTTCTAATTGGATGCGGATAGCACTGTGGCATAGCATCTGTCACACATATTATTAAAGTAACTAAAAATAAAAAAAATATACAATAGAAATATAATTAAACATGTTGTATAATATTGAGATAATATATCTGTATTATTACCTGATTCTCCTGTTCACCCATGATAAATATCCCTGAACACAAATTATATCCAATAAGTAAACAAATGTAAACAACATCCGCACTCTAGCCGCCGAGGCCTCGTTATGACCATTCTGGCCGCTGGATGCTGCGTCCTAATCTGTTGGACCCTTAAGGGAGTTCATGTGTTAGATGAAATTTGTTTTTGGTGGTTATAAAATAAATCTCATATCGAAGTGATGCAATTTTCACAAATATTAAAATTGTACCACTTCTCGATAAGATATACTCTATATCTACTCAAGACAATAATGCTCTATATCACCGTCAATGATTTACTATATTTTGTTTTGGCGATATACATACATGTAATTTTGACTTTATTTGACATTACATCTATCGTGCTATCTCGTGCTATCTCGTGTTTCAGATCAAATGTGACGGCCCTATCGGAATTCCGTACTTATCGTATGAACAGACTGGAGAGATTTCATGATGATGATACTTACATCCATTAAATACTGAGTAGTCTCTCAAAGACAATTTATTACACACATGTATTCAATTCCACTGCAATTACTTTTATGTATTTTTTTACTGAATTTTAATTCTGTCAGTAAATAAAATTGTACTTTGTCAATAATGAAATAAATCGAAATGAAAACATACCATTTTGTCATTAGAATTATTGTTAATTATAAATGACCATTTAAAATAAATATACTAAGAATTAAAATATAATATATGTGTGTAGCTAATATTTTTTATCAAAAGATATTAAAGAAAATATTGATAAAACAATGCTGTAGTCTTATAGGTTTTATTAAACGCCATATTTCAGAATATGACTTTTTCTTAATAACTGAATTACATACAGTGTTTAAGCCATGAAGAAAATGATCTAGTATCTATTTTAGACTGCTGCCGTTGGTGGACACTAAAAAAGCCCCAGTCAATTCAATGTATCACTCCGCGTTCGGTAGCGCGTGTATGCTATAGCGAATAGTCGAATACGAGTGGAATATGCTACGTAGACGTTTTGATCGTAACCATTTCAGCTTTTAATAAGTTAAATTTTGTTTACATATTTATTTCTTTTACAGTTGAACATTTCCAACTTGCGCGTTTCCCAAACATTGAGACAATGCCTATTTGATAATGATTTCTAGGCTCCTTGCACTTTGTTAGGCATTCTTACTGCATTCTTCAAAGAGAGATAATGATGCAATCACATCAGATTACGAGAAGGTTTCAGCATCTGTTGTTAATCGCTTCAATATGTACGAGGATGGGGCCCCTGTAGTCCTTTTGCCTACTGACCGTTTCAAGAAAGTGCGATATTGGGACCCCATGAAACCTAGTTTAAGCACCTTCAATGCGATTACTGTTTTTATCTCAAAATTTTATGTTTCTTCATGTCTCCGTGCTTTTGTTCATTGTATAGTTTCTTCATGTCTCCGTGCTTTTGTTCATCTTATCTTTACTTGCACCTCCGTCTATGTTTATGTTGGATTTCTTATTCTTCCGTATCAGATCGCGGGGGACGGGAACAAAAGAAAGTTAATGTTTGAAATATGAGTTTTTTGATATAATGAAGAGTTTTGCTTGAATTGATATAATAGATTTCCTTATACTTTGTGTCTTTACATTTCTTCAGTGTTGTTTTTTAACTTCCACTGCCCACTGTACCACGGGAGAGACACTTTCAAATGGTTTAATTTTGTTTTTCAAAATCACACATCTTAAAATTTATTTAATGATTTCTTCCGCAATTTCTTATCAAATGAAAATAATTTCCCTCACTACCCATGTCTTTACAGGAAGTTATAATGTTTTGACATACAACCGGAAGAATATTTAGGAGAAATATGTAAACAATTTTGGTAACTAGTAGAAAAGGTTAATAACTGACATAACTAATCAACATAATACATTCATAATAAATTCATCTCCTATATTTGATAATTATTCGTCAAGTTATTACATTTAAACCATATAAAATAATATACAAAAGTTAGTTATTATGATATATATGAAATATATGATTTCGTGCAACGTTGGTTCTAGGTCTTATCCGTTTTATATACCGTTTTGGTCAATGGCCTTTGGAAGAAAACCCTTCAAATTACGAATATTCTATAGTTGTATTAGTTTACATTTAATAATTCAACGTCGATTGGGAAACACTTTCTTACATCTTATATTAATCCCTCTCGGCGGTTTCTGGATTAAACCAGTATCTTGTAGTAAGGTTATGAAAAATCCTTGCCCAAATCGGGGCTCATCAACCTATCATTTCTGCCTGTTCTTTTAGCAAACACACATACGCACGTACACAAGAAAAACATCATTAAACAATTTATAGTAAAATATGAATACATTATAGTTTATAATAGATATGCGAAATGTGTTCTTAATTCATCACATAGTGCATCTTTCAGTTTTTAACAGTAAAAATTTAGGACCGCCTTCCCATTCAACTGCTCACAAACAGTATTACAATCAAAACAGTATTTTTGTGTAAACCAAGTCTACCGTTGATTACCTTTTATCCCATTGTAGCTTAGTCAATTTGAAAACAAAGGAATGATCCTTATAATTTGGATCAGACCTATGTCCTCAACTACATACTAACCCACCCCTGTTTGTTCGAATCCAGACAGACACGGCTTTTTTCGACTGAGGAAGCTTTCCAGCTAGCTTGAGGCCGGCCGATGGTTCTACGCGGATGTCTCAGTGTTTTTCGTTAATAAGCTGGTCGTCGGTCATTGTTGGTTATCTCCAGCACAAAAAGATGTTGTTAACCTTCAATATTTTTGACATCTTTGAGTTAGATACAAATATTTGTAAAACTCGTAGAGATCAAATAACAAAGGCCAGATCAGGTTCAAGTTCATTTTATTTCTGAGTATATCAAACAGCTACAAAAAGCTGATATCAATTATAAATAAACAGCATGGTTTTGTCAATATAGGTAAGCGAAATAAAAAATAATATTTGTCTAAATCACACATATATTAATAGAGAAAAATAACGTGCATATCAACATAGCAGAATAACATTTCTAATACAGACTTTTTATAAAACAAAATTCAGACTAGTTTACTATATCAATTACAAACTCAACTAAGTTAAACGTATAGAATTTGCGTATTATTAGCTTTCTCTATTTATTTTCTCCATTTTATTTGTTTCTTGTTTTTAGTTTATGTACTAAGTATACGTAATTGCATAGCCTTACTACACTATTTTGTATTTAGACTATCTGAGGAACACACACACACACACACACACACACACACACACACAACTTTAGAGGTTAATCTAAAATATGTTTCGTTTTCAGCAAACTGGGTTTAACAGACACATTTAAATACGAGTACACGCAAAGGTTTCAAAACTGTTATTTACAGCAATAAACAAATCATTAAAAATAAACCCACTCCATTGTGTTTAATGTCTTACCAACTGTAATTCAGTTATTTGGATTCTTTTGTCTACATGGGAAACATATAGTGTTGCCTCACTGCATTACCACGTAGTAGACAAATGGCATTACGCAACACCAATTCACATTTATCCTGACAACGTGTAAACCAGTCCTGGAACCCCCTTTGTACTCAGGACCAAGCACAACAAAATTATATTTAAATATAAAAGATATTATCTTACAGCTGATATATTTGCCATTTATGGCAGCAGACGTGAAAATGATCGGTTTCAAAAGGGGGGCTAATATAATCAATTTCCTATGCAGTGATCTCCCCTTTCAAGGAACTGAAAAGGATGTAACCGCTGCGTGGATCATGTGCAAGATTACTCAATCGTAACTACTCGGTCATATCTGTCGGTGCTCAGATACAAGGCGAGGTGTTCCGTATGAGGGGTTATTATCAATTTCATACATTAAATGACATAACAAAAATATAATTAATATGCGTTGTACTTTTAACTCGAGACTTTTGATATGTTTTTTATATTAACAATAAAAATAACTGTATAATACTATCATATGGGTAGGCGTAAAAAATATGGTAGGTCGGCTTTTTAAGACTTAATTTGGAATGTAACCTGCTACTTGCCAAATTTAATGATAAAAGTATCCTTTGTGGTAATAGTTTATCCCTCATTGTGCTCGCATTTCTTTAAGAGTTGTTTTCAGCAAGTGAGTATGACTGCAGGGGGTGACTGCGACAGCTTTATCCGCTTTGTTAAACACAATCAGGACCTTTTTTTTCATGAAATGCTCGCATATGCATATTCACTATTTTTGTTACTGATTTTAAGTAATATGCCTTTGTATGAAAAAAAAAATCGATGTCCATACATTTTTAAGAAAATTATTGCTAATCCTTAATTTCAAAATGAACACCTCCATCGTGATTGTTATTTTTTAGTTGTTTTTTTTATTTAAGGAAGGCAAGGGAAAAATATGTCGGTGGTAAACAACCTTTTTTTACGCCTTATTAAAGTGTATGAGAATAGAATGATTAATAACCTTTAAGCCTAATTTGTATTTTGCAAAAAGAAATGGTATGTTATATGTTTTTGTTTCACCTCCCTGTATTTAGAAAACATACTTTTGAGTACCAATATTTGTGGTAGCCTACAAATAAAAGTATCTTGGAAAAGCATTCATGTCCATTACAACTCTTTCTATCCCCCATTTCTCTCTCTCTTTCTCTCTTATTTTTATCAAGTTATTAAATATATATGATAACTATTAGGTTCGTGCCCATCCATGAAACATACCATTAGAACGTTGCGTTTCTTCAAGACGTTATTAAGCAATTCTTTGTCAATACCAGTGGCGACTGAAATGTAAGAAGAAATATGGTTGAATGATAAATATGCTATTGTCAGGAAAACAAAGACAGTTATTATAGTTCTGAAATGTTGACGTAGCCGTAACATAAAGGCATCCAGGTAGAACGAAATATATCCAAAACAACAACAATGTTCTGAAAGAGGAATTGTCACATTTTACATACACAAACATGGTTTTTAACCTCTAAAATATCGTACAAATTCAGTTTTTTTTTCTAACTTTTACACAGTTAGAATGTAGGGAACTTAAGTAACTAATGAAAATATACACCCAACGGTTACAGTTGCTGTGATTTATTTTCACCATAGGAGGAATGAATTTAAAAAGAAGAACTTGGTCACGAAATCGGTTTGAAAAAGTCTACTGATTTTTAAATGCATTTGGGCAGAATAAACTCTCGCCAATCGTTGATGTGAAATTGTTTTTTTCAAAATCAACGTGTTAATGCTTATATTATGCCGACTGGTTAAATTACGCAAGTTAATATAAGAGGGAGGGTCGGAATGCATAAAAAGCGTAAAAAATAGTCATGAACATGACATTCTCGAAAAAGGCAGATTCCGGTCAATGTGTCCCCTTAATTTTTTTTTTTTTTTTTTTTTTTTTTTTTTTTTTAATTTGAATTTGAATTGAATCTTAGATAGCTATTGTCGTTGATTGACAACGCCGGTGTAATGGAGTATTGTACATCAAAATATATATGATCAATTTCCAGTGCAGAAGATCTCACACAGAACTCTGCCACAGTGAACAGAAAAATAGCTGAGTTTCAGCTAAGTCACAAGCGTAAGTTTTGGTACACGCCATGGTCACGTTGTAACTCATTGTGGCAGTGTTTGATGCGAAGCCAATCCACTGCGCCGGAGTGTGATGTATGGTAGCGTAATGCAGTTGTCCATTATAACTTATGGTGTCGTGACAAAAACTCAACTCTACGGAATCCATTTACGCCACGTTGAAAATCGTGTGTCGCTTTATGAAGGCGACTCACGGCAATATGAAACTACACTCGTTAATACAATTCGATGACGGGACACACACATATTACGAACTACATTATATTCAAACAATAAATAATGTTTTTATTTACAAACAACCATGACAATAATATTGCCAAACTTCAAAGTAAAAAATAGCAAAATCGCTGTTGTTAATTTGCAGTGATAGAATAAATAATTTAATATTAAAATATTTTCAAATCTTACGTCCATGTTAGAGAGATGTTTTCTTGGAACGGTTAGTCCAATAATATAGTATGTATTGTCCAGTGTCTGCGTATGAT
This sequence comes from Solen grandis, assembly GCA_021229015.1. Taxonomy (NCBI): domain Eukaryota; kingdom Metazoa; phylum Mollusca; class Bivalvia; order Adapedonta; family Solenidae; genus Solen; species Solen grandis. Next base: position 16,346,612 of record CM037793.1, read on the forward strand.
ATGTAAGTGTAACACACAAACATATATCACATAAAAAATCTCATATACATATATCACAGTTATTTCATGATCATCATATTTATCGTTACAAAAAATTGGATTAATAAAATCTACCGATTGTTTTACTTATATCTCTACTTAACACTGAAGATTTTTAGTTTAAATTTATTTATTTTACTTCGATTGGGAAACAGGCTCTTACAACTTATATTAATTCCCCTCGACGATAACTAGACTAGACCAGTACCTTGCGTCTAGGAAGGCCATAAATCCTTTCCCACAACGGGGTTCGAACCCACATTATTGTAATAACCGTTAATGAAGTTTCTGGGATTTATATGATTACCTTTCTGTAATAAATAAACCTTAAACGTTTCTTTCAATAGTTATTATTCGAAGCCTAAAGGGTCTGTCTGAGAAACTGGCTTTTCACGAAGACGACAAGGTGTGTCAAGTCTTAAATATGAAGGTGGTTTCGAGTTACGAAAAACCCATTCAAGTTTTACTTTCAGCTGGCTTGCGGTGGTCTTCCTCAACATGTAATTACCTGAGCGTCCACAATAATAATAACTACAAGGGTGTGCAATTCGTACATTATCCGGCTTCATCGAATTCGTTGTCTAAAACATAAATCCACGAATAAATGTATCAACGAAATTTATTTTATTACGGATTCCACGAAATTTTATTCCAGCGAATAATTTTACAGTAATTATCAAGCTCGTCAGTATTTATATAAACATATATATTGGTTAATTTTGCAGATTTTGGTTACATACAAGATTTCTGGTGTTTCGATCTTTTTCGCGTAATCTGTATTCGTTAAGGTAAGTTGTACTTACTTCATTTCCATATATAAAAATCAGATATTTTTCAAGCAACAGCTTTTGTTAATTTTTTTATTAACAGTTATGAGCAATTTGTATATCTTTTAAAACATGTAAATTATCATTTCATTTAGATCTAAAAAAATAAAAATAAGTGAAAAATATAGACTGCAGATATTGATGAAACTGCAATGCTAACACTCTAATGCGTTTCATCAGTTTAATGTAATCCACATGTCATTTAATTATGGACATTATACTAGACCGAAAACGGTAAATTTTATTTATACTCGTATAACAGTGTTCGTTTTTATCTATACTTCCACTTATTTATTCGTCTATTATCAGATGTTATGATCTATCTTTGTAAACGTTTGTTGTATTAGTTTCTTTAATCAAACACTTAAGTGTATGTATCGTAATTTACTTTCAAATATAGCTTGTCCCCTTACATATGCCATAATCGCGAAAGGGTAAAACATGTTGCTGAGGGAAATAACTCCTTTTATCTTATTCTTGTCAGATCAGTAGTAACTCCCATTGGTACACAGGACAAGATCAGTACGAAAAGCAAATTAAGCTACATGTTGTAAAATATAATTTTGTTAATAAGTTAGGGTTGCATTATATACACATGGACGTTTTCAGAAGAACATGTATTGAATATGTATGACATGGTCAAACAACTGCTCTAGAATAATCAGAATAAACATGTAGGCTTTTCTGGCTTCAACTATGAAATCGTTGTCTAAACATAAATCCACGAATGAATGTACCATGTCAGTGTTTATATAAACATATATCATAGTAAAATTGCAAATGTTGGTTACATACAAGATTTCTGGTGTTCCAGTCCGTTTCGCGAAATCTGTGTTCATTTAGGTGAGTTGTTCTAACTTTATTTCCATATATAATAATCAGATATTTTTCAAGCAACAGTTTTTTTTAAATGCATGATTAATAATCAGTTATGAGTAATTTGTATATCTTATAAAACATGTAAATTATCATTTCATTTAGATTTAATAAATAAGAATAAGTGAAAAATATAGACTTCAGATATTGATGAAACTGCACTGCTAACACTCTACTGCAACAGCTTAACGTCTGTTTAAGGTAACCCATGCGTTATTAAATTATATGAAGCATCTGATGAGATTGTGAACATTATATATAGACCGAAAACAATTAATTTTATTTATACAACAGTATTCCCTTTTACCTGTTCTCCCATCCCTTCACTCGTCCATTATCAAATGTTATGATCTACCTTTATAAACGTTTTTTGTATTTTGTCTTTCATTAAACACTTAAATATATGCATCGTCATTTACTTTCAAATATGTTTTGTCCCCTTACATATGCCATAATCGTGAAAGGTAAAAATATGTTGTTAAGGGGAATAACTCCTATTTATCTTATTCTTGTCAGATCAGTAGTAACTCCCCTTGGTACACAGGAAAGGATCAGTAAAAAAAATAAGCTACATGTTGTTAAATATAATTGGGTAAATAGGTTACAGTTGCATTATTATACAAGGGACGTTTTAGAAAACATGTATTGAAAATGAATGAAATGGTCAAACAACTACAATAAAATGATCAGAATAAACATGTAAGCTTTTTCACCTAAAAAACTGTGCAATATAATCAACTTTTTCCCAGGTTAAGAAGTAAAAAGAAGGAAATTACATGAAACAGTTTGGCTAAATCTTAGAATTCTTTCATAGCATGGGAATATCAAACTCAAACAGAGTAATTTATATTTGTATTTTCTATATGATTAGAGGTAGTTTAGTAAAGTCAAATATTAAAAAATTCACACCAAATTTATAGGAACTATACTCAGTCAAGAAAGAAAGTGTTCAACACTTGCCATGTGTGCATAGGGTTTAGACAACCATCTACAAATATCCATGATCTAATCATACTTGGTATCAAAGGTTAATTTAGGGTTCATATAAGTGGGATTGATTGATATTAGGGTACTTATTCCGTCCTGAAAATTAGTTGCACCAAACCCATGTGTATGTTGTAGAAAAAATAAGGATTTTAAGAGTTTACGGTATTAGGTCTTGCACCAATCTATTCGCGGTTCTTGGTTTTCCTGGGTGTACTGAGTAACTTGAAGCCCCAGTACTTTATCTTATCTTTTTACCAATCCCCACGCATGGCCATCAAAATCAGAAAATGATTGTTTACCATTACTATAGAAGAAGAAGAAGAAGAAAATACGATAAACACTAGACTATTTTTATACAAAGTTACATAAAGAGTCATGCACACTTTCGTTTGTGACTGAGATTGAAAATGTAATCGACAACTAGCTAAAATGATATTTAGCACGGTAAAGTACTTTTGAGTCTCCTCCCAACCCCCTTCCGAACTTGTTTTGATAGATTAGTTATGGGGCAACCCCGCCATCGTTAGGATTCTGCTGTAGCTAATTACATGTTGAGGAAAACCGCATATGCTGAGCGGCTCTCAGAAAGTTATGTGTTGAGAAAGAGTGACCAGATAGTAATCTGAAAAAAGCTGAAACTCAGCTATTTTTCAACTTAATGTGACAGAGAACTGTGCTAGATCTTCTGCGTTGGAAATTTGGAGTCATCGATACTAACAGCTAGATGTAAATTCGTATACGCCACCAATCGTCTAGTTGTCACACGTGTTCTTTATCTTCCTTTTCCGTGTTAGTGAGCCTTATTGGCATGACGCCAACCTCGTTCAAAGCTTTTGCAATATTCAGATATTTTATACATCAGCTCGAAAACTTCCGTGGCCGAGTTGATTTAGTAGCTTATTTAACTACCATTAGCCCATCACGCTATGGGCCCGAGTCCCGGCATACTGGCATATTTTGTGAGATGAAACCCCTATCTTGCATGCGGTTAGTTGTGTCACTCTGCACCTGTTGTCTTCCTGAACTTGCAATCAGCATGGGGCATATGTGAAAGTTTGTACCCAGAAAGACTACTCATTTCATGTATAAAAGCGGAAGAGCGACGAATTAAGTTTAATGTCCTTATATACAGTGCTCTCAGTATATTGTTTAATAGCGATTTCTAGTATGTATTAAGAAATGTAATTAAGTAATATTTGGTTGTGTCTTCATCAGGCAATAAAGTTACATGTACTGCTGGAAACAGATATTTAATACACATGGCTAGAGGCAGATATCAAGGGCATCCACCTCTCCATTCGAAAAGACCTAAACATTTCTAATTTGATACATTTAAGTCTTATGTTGAAGATTTAAGTCTATCCGATAAAGTGTTACAGGATCATTTTATCATAAACATAAATTTAGATACATAATATTACCATTTAGTTTAAAATAAAATGTAAAATAAAATACTTTTCTCTTTGATGAGCTTTTATCATTTATTCACTTTACCGACGAGCCGGCGTCGGACTTGACAAAAACTAATACTGCTTGAAAACAAATACCATCCTCAATATGCTCTACTGCAATGCTGCACCATTGCAATTATTCTCGAAAATACTTAAGTACTATCTCAGGCTTAAACTTGAACACATACTGAAAAAATGGGCAAAATTTGAGTTTGAGTATGAAAATCATACTTAAGTACATGTACCATTTTTAGACGGCGATAGTCGTCTTATGCTGAAAATCGAAATCAGGCCTTGCTAATTTGCATATTTTCCACAACATTTTTAACTGTACCTCTCCGCGCTTAATGCAGATCCATGCAATGCGATTCTGCACTAACGAATACGAGTGGAATATGTTACACAGACGTTTAAATCATAACCGTAACCGCTTTTTAGTGTGTTACTGTTTGTAACATGTTTTCTTTTGCCATTATTTTGCACTGGAAGCATCAATTTTAAGCGTGAAAACAATATACGTGATATTTCTTAACCAGAACAGCAACCCATCTTACGTACATGAAGATTTACTCCTGTAAAAAGAAAAAGTAGTGCTCCGTATGTATGTAATTGACCTAAAGTAGTCCACACAATATTTTGCATGATGGCGAGTTAGGTTCCTCCCAGGGCATTTCTTAACTTTGATATAGATGGGCAAACATTCTAGTATCTTAAATAATCAACTACCTGGTCAATTTCTACACATACAAAACAACAGATAGAATTCGCTAGTACTAGAGTAAGAAAATGACCTACTAAGGTATGCAGCTCTTTATGAATGCAAGGTTCATGACCTTTACTCCGGATTATTATGTAACAAACAGAACCTCTGTAGTAACAGCGGGTGGAGTTTTTGTCGTCATGTGACTGCTTCAATAACTTCAGAAACGCTGGGTTTAGAATGTTAATCCCGTCGCCGTCTCTCAGCGCATTGTGCACTTACTGATTATTTTCGAGAACACGGCCTGATCCTCATTACGCGATACCGTAATGCTGCACCATCGCAATTAAGATATATCATCCTCATTATGCTCTACCGTAAATGCGGCATCAACGCAATTATGAGATATGACCCTTTTAATGCTCTACCGTAATGCTGCGTCAACGCAATTATTAGATATCATCCTAATTACGCTCTACCGTAATACGGCATCAACGCAGTTGTGAGATATCATCCTCATTACGCTCTACCGTAATACGGCATCAACGCAATTATGAGATATCATCCTCATTACGCTCTACCGTAATGCGGCATCAACGCAGTTATGTGATATCATCCTCATTACGCTTTATCATAATACGGCATCAACGCAGTTATGAGATATCATCCTCATTACGCTCTACCGTAATACAGCATCAACACAGTTATGAGATATCATCTTCATTACAATCTATCGTAATTCGGCATCAACGCAATTATGAAATATCATCCTCATTACGCTCTATCGTAATGCGACATCAACGCAATTATGAGATATCATCCTCATTACGCTTTATCGTAATGCGGCATCAATGTAATTATGAGATGTCATCCTTATTACGTTCTACGGTAATGCTGCACCATATTAGGTTTTAGTAATATATTAACCTATCAACTATGAATTATTTGTATGCATTTCATTTATATCATATATAATACAATTTTGCATGTTGTAATTTAACACTTCAACATCCATGTGTCTCAATGTAATAAGTCAATGCACCAACTTATTCACTTCATAGATTCATTTTTTGTTCTAATTTATAAATAAATGTATATAATGGTTGCTGCCTGCCCTGCTTTGGAAAAAGCCATATTCCATATCCATGCTTTTTCTACGTTTGTTTTGGCTTATTGTGTCCCGACTACTCATGTTAATGCGTTTTATTGTTTTTACATTTAAGATTTATATCATTTGATTAACTTATAAACGTATTCAGTGTGCATATGAAATTAATACATTAAATATCACTTTGTTGTACATTTGACATACTGTAATAAGAGAAATGGATTTAGAAAAATAGGCTTTTATATGATAGCCGATAGCTTCAATCGTTTTTAATATTTCCTTATTAGACGGAAAAAAAAGTTGTTTGGTTTTACTAACATCTCCGAAAAACGTATGGACGGTAGGTCGGCAAAACTTTTTTATGTATACTTTTTTTCTTACTTTTTTAGATTTAACGAAAGATAGAGTTTTGCAACCGTAATAACCCGAATACTTGGGAAAAAAAAGATTAGGGATGGTACAAAAATATGGGGTCAGTAAGGTTAGTGGAAACAAGTAATTTGTTTTATTACGCCTTATGATGAAGTAGATTTTAAACACGATTTTATGCTTTCAATTACACAAAGACATTATATTACATAACAGGAAGAAAACGTCAGTATATTAGCTAACCACCTTATGTTCTAATATATAGTAAGCTACGGGCAATAGTATAAGCTTATTTGTCAAAGTCAACAGTATCGAAACAATTACAACCAAACGTGCTTTACTATAGTCAAGCTATACGTACATGCTGTAATGTACATCTGTTATTCCAGTTTAGTCTTCGTTTGTTTAATAATTGATGCCATATAACACAGAAAGAAATGGTTTACTTATGAAATTAGTTCTTCAGTTTTGGAACGTGTTTTAATCAGGTTACAATCATGTGGATGATATGGATACAATTGAGTTTAGTTTTCATCGGAACAGAATCAATGTTTCCGTGTGGTCCAAAACATTTGTGTTCATGTATATCAGAAAATGGTCACACCAGAATGAACTGCTCTGGAGCGAACCTTACTCTAAAAGAGGTCTGTGGAAATTTAAAGCATAATATTGATGTTCTGGATATGACTTCATGCAATGAAAGTGTAATATCACATTCACAGTTACACGGATGTAGTCAACTAGCAGAGATCATACTTAGACATTGCACTATATCAACAATTGATAATGAAGCATTTGTTGGAATGAGCAAGCTTCAACGTCTTGATCTCAGTCAAACAAACTTAACGGTTTATAACTCTAGTGTTAAGGCAAGATTCATCAATCTAATGAATCTTCAGCAACTGCGGCTAAATGAAATAGCAGATCTAAATTCTGCACTTGATTATCCTGATTTGTCGAACCTTACGAATTTAAGGGATCTGTATATGGATGGAATACCAAACACGAAATTTCCAGAATCTTGGAAACATCTTAGAAGTTTAAGAAATGTTTCATTGTCCGGAATGGAAGGTCATTGCCAACTAGGGGCTATAGAAAACGATACTTTTACGGCATTAAAGGTTATTACAAAACTGAATATTTCAAACTGTCAAATTAAAGCGATATTTGCTGGAGCCTTTGTTGACCTTCCAAACTTAGAAAATCTTGACCTATACGGTAACCAAATGCTTGGTTTTGAAACACTCGTTAATATTTCATACGGACTTCAGTTCACAAGTATCAGATATTTTAACTATTCGAAAGTTTACAATACCTTTGGGATTGAAACGACGATGACAAAAGAGCACATGTGTTATCTTTGGAATACCTCTATTGAGGAAATATCTTTCGACAGCAATAGAATGGGCTTAATCGAGACTAATGCATTAATTTTATTTCCGCCTCGTCTTAAAATCATACATATAAATGATAATCAATTTAGGTTCGGGCTATATATGTTCCAATTCGGATGTTTTGATAATCTTATGGAATGGTATGCTGACAAAATGCATATTACACATGATGTGAGTGTCTACTTCGACATAAACACACTAATAAAACTGAAAGAAATGCAACCAGCTGTCCATTTATGAATGACGATTTTTTAAAAATCTTGAGCAAGAAATTTCCTAACTGCCGATTCATTGAACCCAATACATCATCAATGCCTCGTGGAAGCATTCCATCGAGTCTGGAAAAGTTTTTTTTAAGGTTGGGGTTTCTTAACCATGATATTCCTTCGTTACCGTTTCCAAAGAACAATATTTCATATCTGGATTTTTCAGGGAACATTTTGTATTTTTGGAGGGGACCGATAGTGGGACTTGGTAAAATAAAATTTCTCGACTTATCAAATAATTTCTGCAAAGATATATCCAAGATTTTCTTTAAATTTTTGACCACAATAGAAAATTTGCAGATTAGTGAAAATTACATAGGGCTTATTCTCAATGACGAAAACAAAAGTCACGAATTCTTTCAACCACTAGTCCATCTTAAGATATTGAATTCTATCCATGAATTATATAACACTCTTACCAGATGCTTTGTTAAAGAACCAACAGCAACTTGAAGTACTTGATCTTAGCCACAATAGTCTTCAAGATTTTACAATTAATCCTACCTTTCTTCCTAATCTGACCAATCTGAAACTAAGTTTCAACTCCATTTTAACGTTATCTGACAAACTGACACAACACTTCACAAACATTTTTGAAAAAAAGACATTTGCTTCAATTGATTTGACAGGAAATAGATTGCCATGCTCATGTGATAACATGGAGAACTTACATTGGTTTGAGAAATATAAGCGATTTTTAGTTAACTTTAAAAACTACAAATTTCAAACAGAAAGTGGGATAATAAATGGCGCTGGTTTAAATGTAATTTTAAGTGGTCTTGATAAACAGTGCCCCAAGCACATTACTTTGATAGTTATTTCTAGTATGTGTTTAACAATGTTTGCTTGTGTCTTGATGGGGCGATTGATCTTCATTCACCGCTGGAAACTGAGATATTTAATACACATGGCTAGACGGAGATATCAAGGCAATCAGCTCCTTTATCCGGAAGGGCCTAAACTGTTTCAGTTTGATGCATTTATTTCGTATGCAGAGGATGATATAAAATTCATAAAAGAAGGCGTTGTACCTGAATTAGAGGATCGGAGAAGACTAGAGTTGTGTATTCATCAACGTGACTTTCTTGCGGGCAGTGCAGTTGCTGATAATATAGTAAATGCAATCAAGACGAGCAGAAAAACAATTGTGGTATTGTCAAAGCATTACGTGAAAAGGAAATGGTGTTTGTATGAGTTTCAGATGGCACGATTGGAATGTTTGTATTCCCAGAATCATAAAACTCTTCTTGTTGTAATGCTAGAAGACATTCCCATGGAAGACACACCTTTAGAAATGATAGACTGGATTCAGACAGAATCGTATCTTGAATATCCAGACGGTAATGAAGGGAGGGTGGTGTTCTGGGACAAACTAGAGGACAATATCAAAGAAAATCACCATTAACAAGCGGTAATATTAGACGTTTGTGAGAGAAATCTAAACAACTTTATCGTGAAAGGACAAATATGCGTATTAATTACAATTGAATCTGTGGCATTCATCATTTTGTTTAAGGTAATCCTTATATTGATATCATAAACATGTAGTTTGTTGTATATTGTCAAAACATTACTTGAGAGACAGTTATGTTTGTATGAGTTAAAGAAAATGTGGACCTATAAAAATGTTACGAGAACTCCACTTTGGTGTCCGATTCATAAATTGGACCTTAAGGACTAAAACGTTATTATTATTTAGATGTACTTCGTCGCAATAAACAATAATATGTTGAATTATCAAAGGCAGTTGTCCAGTGGTAGGACACGCGTTTCGGGATCGTGGAGATCACGGGTCCGAATCCTGCCAATGACACTGCTAATTTCATTGAACAAGAAATTTACCCTGCTTTGTTTCACTCCACCATGGTGTAAATGGGTATCTGAGATACATTATTCATAAATTTTGACTTAACATTACATGTATCGTGCTATCGTATTGTGATTTCACGATTTCATCGTATTATCGAATCTCCTGTTTCAGATCAAAGATGACGGTCCTAACGGAATTCTGTACAAAGTATCATGTATTATTGTATGAACAGACTGGGAAAATTTTAACTACAATTACTGATTTTTTTTTTTAACTAAATTTCAATTCATTTCAGGTCTGTAAATGAAATTTTACTATGTCAAAATTCAATTTATCGAAACAGATAAAAGCATACCCTTATGTTATTAGAGCTATTGTAAATTATAAATGACCATTAATGTATCTATACTAAGGATTAAAAAAAACGTGATTGTTCCTTGTTATACTTATATTTTGTATCAAGAAATTAAAGAAAATTTGATAAAATAACACCTTAGCCTTATTTTTTTTTTAAACGTTATACTTCGGAATGTTACTTTTTTAACTGAAATATATACAGTGTTTAAGTTTTTGTAGAAAATCATCTTTTATTAGGCTGCTGCCGGAAGTGGACCCTTTAAGGAAGGCATCATCAAATTGCCGCAGTCACTCTGCGTTCAGTAACGCACCTGTGCAATAACAAATAGTCGAATATGAGTGGAATATGCTACGTTTTGATCAAAGCCAATTAATGTGTTAAATTTTGTTTAAATATTTATTTCTTTTACAGTTATGAACATGTCCAAATTGCGCGTTTCCTAAACTATTGAGACAATGCTAGGTTCGAAAGTTTAAAACGATTTCTTCTTGGCTCCTTGCACTTTGGTGGGCATTCTTACTGCATCCAATTGTCTAAGAGTGAATTCTTATCCTTTTGTGTATCGATGTTTATGTCCGTATTGTCCTCCGTAGTTTATGTCCATATTTTGTCTGATCTATTGTCTTGTTCCGTCGTTATGTATAGGATAGACTTTCGTACAAACATATTCATCCACCATATCATAGCATCTTCATTTAACCGGTCATTTCATATCCGGTTGGGATCTCTGCACCTGAAAACTGAACCGGCGCGCTTGGTTTGAATATATAAGACGAGAGCCACGTTGAAATTGTCTGTGGACATTATTATTTATTTATATTCTCCATTGACCCTCATCTTTATTACAGGTGAATGAATTGGTTTTGTTGTAATTTCCTATATACATTGCATTTGTATGTTAATTTCTGTCTATCCTTAACTACGTACTTGGTTTGAAAATATACGGCGAGAGACACGTTGAAATTGTCTGTGAACATATATATTCTCCATTGGCGCTAATCCTTACAGCCCGAGGCAGAACCCTTTTTTTTTCCGGCGTAACATTGTTAGCCAGTGTGAGGGTTATTAGGTTTTTTCAAAGATTCAGCAGAAACTCAGAGTGCGACAGAGTGCGACAAGAATTCAGCACCTGTTGTTCCTTTTGCCGGCTGACTGTTTCAATGAATTGCGAGGTCGGAGCCTCATGAAACCTGGTTTTGCCGCCTTACTATTAAAGGGAAACCTCTTGAAACTTGGTTTAAGCATACCAGCCAGTCCTTTTGCCGGCTGGCCATTTCAATGTGATTACTCTTGGTATCTCTTAATTTTATGCAATGTCCTCTCTCCGTGTATATCTACTTGCATCTCCTTCTTTTTGATTTATGTAAGGTTCCTCGTAGGAACCTTTAATGTTTCATTATCAAGATCGCGAGAGAAATAAAAGAAAACAAGATGTTTTAGGAACATATTTCATCTTCTTGATATAATGAAGGGTTCTGTTTTCATTGATATAATACGAATATTATTTCAGTGTTTTTTTTAATAGCTTTCAATGATCACTGCACTACGAGAAACATCTTCAAGAGGTATATATTTGTTTTTCAAAATCTCATATTTACTTAAGTGCTTCTCTCACAATTTCTTTTCAAACAATAAATAATTTCCTTTTCGATTAAGATGTTATCTTATGATGTCTTGACATACAGATGCCGGAAGAAAATGCATTATGAATAATTATGTTTACAATTTTGTATACCAAAAAAAAATTAACATAATTAATTAACATAACTAATTAACATAAGTAAGTCATACAAATTCGGCTCCTATACTTGATAAGCATACGAGTATGTCAAACGTTATTTCTTGCAAAGTTAATACTAGGTCATATTCGTTTTACATGTATATATCTTTTAAGTTAATGACATGAGTGTCACAAAATTATTTTGTCGTGGCCTGAAAATAAGCGTAGATTTAGAGTACGTTGTATTTGTCACGTAGGCCAGAGTGGAACTGTGTTAGCCGATTCTGGTTATATAAGGTTTATCACAAGTTTCTTTTATTACCTTTTGTTCAGAATGAGATATGATTAGGCTTTGAAATGGTTAATCAACTGTTTTGCTAAGTTTTAAGTGTATTAAGAGAGATGTTTAAGGCTTAGAAGGTTACACCTATAGTTTCTTTACATAGGGCCTTTTTATCAGTATACCTCAGTGTTGTCAGTGTTTTTCGGGATGCACGAGATTCAGTGATTTACAATTTATTGCACGATTCACGTGATATTGGTTTTTTAAGAGTAAATCATGGGGTTTTAGCATATAAGTTGATTTGTATGGAGCCTCAGTGTCAGATATCGATGGGAGCTACGGAAGATACCTAGTCCAGTCTAGAATTTTCTGACCAAATTACACTACGGAGCTTGTGTGAGTAAGATTTTATTTTGCATATCATTTTTTCAGGTAGATATGAAGCTTAGATTTTATTTTAAATATTTATTTTGTAGATTGTTGTATTGTTTCTTCTCAGGGAAACAAGTGTACAATCGTATTTAATTTTCGGTAGTTTTCTAAGTTTTGGTTCTATAAGCCGAGGAATCTAAGTACATAGTTCTGCATTATTATTTAATTTGATGTAATTTTGAGAATAATTATGTTAGTTTATAGGTATGTCCTTAATTTTTGATATTACCTGAATATACATTGAAGCATTTGTCCAACAGTATTTGTTTAGTAATTAAGAAATGTGGAGTTGTATGGAATATCTGTCTGGTATATAATTGCTAACGAGGACGGTTCTCTGTAATTAATTAAAAAGGGGAATATCTGTTTGGTATATAATTGCTAACAATAAGGACAGTTCTCTGCGTTAATGCACTTATGTAAAACCATAATATTGTTGTATGGTATAAAATGCACGTATGTAATACCAGAGATTTGTTATTTGGTACGAAAGTAGTATTATGAAGTAATACAGTGTCTGCACTTTATATTTGGTGTTATAAGTAAATTAGATCAATATTCTTTCATTCTTTTTCTAATATTCTCATTGTATATATTTTTAAATTAAATATAGTTTTAAAGAAAAGTTGTTTGGTATTGATTCTACCTTAGAGAGTTGTCAGCCCTTGGTCGTTTTGTTACACTGAGAACCCTTCAACGAATATTTTATCGTTTTAGTTAATTATTTAACTTCGATCGGGAAAGCTAAAACAACTTATACTTATCCCTCTCGACAGTTCCTGGATTGTAACAGTAATTTGCGCCCGGGAAGGTCATGAAAAATCTTTAAATTCAACGAGGCTCGTCAAGCTACCGTTTCTGTCTGTTCCTTTTGCAAACGCACATACGCACTCACAAAAGAAAAACAACATTGAATAATATGCAGTTAAATATGAACACATTATTGATTATAATAGATACGCGAAACGTATTCTTAATGCATCACTCAATGCATATTTCCAGTTTTAAACAGTGAACTTTTTAGCACCGCCTTTCTAATTCATTTTCAAGCCAACAGTATCACAATCCAAACAAAGTGTTATTTTGTGTAAACCATGTCTACCACTGACTATCTATTATTCCAGTGTAACAAAGACAATTTGAATATGCTAGAAAGAGCTGTATAATTTCCATAAGAAATTTTGTCTTCAACTACATACTAACCCAACCCTGTTTGTTGGAATCCAGACGGACACGGAAGCCTTCCAGATAGCTTGTGGCTGGCCGGTGGTTCTACACTGATGCCTCAGTGTTTGTCGTTAATAAATTGGACGTCGGTCTGTCGCATTGATGGTTAACTTCAGCAAAACAACTTCTGTAAACCGTCACATTTATATTCATAGGGAAATATAACGTGCATATCAACATAGCCGCATAGCATTTTTGACACTTTTCATGAAAAACAGTTCAAACTATTTTGCTATATCAATAATAAACTCAACTAATTTAACCGTAAAGAATTTTGGATATTCTCAACTTTCTCAATTTATTTTCTCCATTTTTTTTTAACTTTATATGTACAAAATATAAATTTATGTAATTGCATTCCTTTGTTACAAGATTTTGTAAGTAGACTGAGCCAAATACACACAACTTAGGAGGTCAATCTAAAATATATTTGAGTGAAAACAGTTTTTGTAGCAAATGTGGTTTAAACCGACTTAAATAATGGATTCCAAAGCATTTATTCACGGCGATAAACAAATCATTAACAAGAAAGTCAGTAGAACTGACAGATGCTCCCCGAAGAACGTCATTGTTACAAATAAGGCCTTGGTCAATGGGTGGGAGGATATGTTGAAATCCCCATTCCTAAATCATCTATTCTTCTCATCAGATGAGATGTTTTACCAACTCTAACTTGGAGACTTAGTAACAGTTTACTATTTAATATTATAATACGTGTTACTCATCAGATCTTTCATTGATTTTTTTAAAGTTTTTATACTACTAAAAATTAAGTCATACATTTCAATGTGTGCTCATATCAAAGAGGTTAAGCAACACTCTTGACATATGACTGGATATTTGAAATAGTGTATAATGGCCTAAACAACAATTAGCTGACATGATTATGATTGACATTACTAGCATATTGAATTTTGTGGGGTTTTGTTTAAATGATATCTCCTGTTAAATTAGGCAAATGACATGAATATCAGTCAACAACATGGTAGTAGGGGCCATAACTCTCTTAAAAATTGAGGAACCAGGTCACGTCGACGATATGCGTATCTACTCTTGGTAATAAAGCTTCCCATAAAGTTTCATTGAATTCAAGCCATTAGTTCCTGAGAAATAGCCCGGACAAGAATCATGCAACATGAACTATAGGCCAAAAAGTCAAGGGGCCATAACTCTGCAAAAAATTGAGGAACCAGGTCACGCAGACAATATGCGTACATGTATATACTCTTGGTGATAAAGCTTCCCATAAACTTTCATTGAATTCAAGCCATTAGTTCCTGAGAAATAGCCCGGACAAGAATCATGCAATATGTACTATAGGCCAAAAAGTCAAGGGGCCTTAACTCTTTGAAAAATTTAGGAATCGGGTCATGCTGAAGATATGCGCATCTCCTCTTGGCAATAAAGCTTCCCATAAACTTTCATTGAATTCAAGCCATTAGTTCCTGAGAAATAGCCCGGACAAGAATCATGCAATATGTACTATAGGCCAAAAAGTCAAGGGGCCTTAACTCTTTGAAAAATTTAGGAATCGGGGTCATGCTGAAGATATGCGTATCTACTCTTGGTGATTAAGCTTCCCATAAAGTTTCGTTGAATTCAAGCCATTAGTTCCTGAGAAATAGCCCGGACAAGAATCATGCAATATGTACTATAGGCCAAAAAGTCAAGGGGCCTTAACTCTGTGAAAAATTTAGGAATCGGGTCATGCTGACGATATGCGCATCTCCTCTTGGTAATTAAGCTTCCCATAAAGTTTCATTGAATTCAAGCCATTAGTTCCTGAGAAATAGCCCGGACAAGAATCATGCAATATGTACTATAGGCCGAAAAGTCAATGGGCCATAACTCTTTGAAAAATTTAGGAATCGGGTCATGCTGATGATATGCGCATCTCCTCTTGGTAATAAAGCTTCCCATAAAGTTTCGTTGAATTCAAGCCATTAGTTCCTGAGAAATAGTCCGGACAAGGAAAGTGGGACGGACGGACGGACGAACGAACGGACGGACGAAGCGGCGACTATATGCGTCACCTTCGGTGAGCATAAAAATGAATTTACTCGAATTTGTTCAATGATATGAACATTACATTATATACAAGTAAAATATCAAATATAATGGTTGCTACGGAAATGCTATTATTCATTTCTCAAATGGAAAACTGCCTCTTATGATCCAAAATTAAACGACATAGTTGGAATTTTTCTTGTGTTTTGTGCCTTATCTATAATATTTCAGTTATTTAAGTTCTTTTGTCTATATGGGAAACATAAATTGCTACCCCACTGCATTATCACGCCGTACACAAGTGGCATTACGCCTTACCAATTCACATTTATCATGACACTGGGCCAACCAGTCCTGAAACTCATTTTCATCAATCACAGCAAAATTGTATTTAAATATAAAAAACACATTATCATACAGATATATTTGCCATGTATGGCAGCAGACGTGAAAATGGCCGGTCTCAAAAGGGGGACTTATAATCAATTTCCTATTCATTGATCTCCCCTTACAAAGAACTGAAAAGTATGTAACCATTGTGTGAAAGATTACTTAATCGTAACTTCCCTTTCATATCCGCCGGTGCTCAGATACAAGGCGAGGTGTTCCGTATGAGAGATATTTTTCAAATTCATACCTTAAATGACATAACGAAAACTGAAATATGCGTTGTACTTAACTCGATACTTTTGATGCGAATTTTATAATAGCAATAAGAAGTAAATGTATAAATACTATCATATGATTAGGAGTAAAACATAGTCTTGTTTCTGGATACAAACTGAAAATATATGGGTCGGTAGGTCATTCTTTTTTAAAGACTTAATTTGAAAATGTAACCTGCTACTTGCCAAAATTAATTATAAAATTGTCCTTTGTGTTTATAGTTTTCATTCATTGTGCTCGCATTTCTTTGTTGTCAGCAAGTGGGTAAGACTGCATGCGGTGACTGCGACAGCTTTATCCTTTTTGTTAAACATATGCATATGCACTATTATGGTTACTGATTTTAATAAATATGCCTATAATATGCCTTTGTATGATATTTACATTGAGATTACCTTTGCAAGCTTCAAACTTGAGTATAAATTCCACCGTCATTTTTTCAGCCTCGTAAAAAAATGCGACAGCTTTATCCGCATTTTTAAACAAATATGACCATTTTGAAAAAAAATTACATATACTTTTTTGTTTTTTTTAAAAACCCAAAAAAAATGTCCATACAGTTTTTAAGAAAATTCAAAACTAATCCTTAATTTCAAAATGACCGCCCCCATCGTGATTGTTATTTCTTAGTTTTTAATGAAGGCACGGAGACAAAAAAATCAACTATGACAACGTAATTCTTATTATGTACTAGATAATAAGATTGATGGACAATATCATTGAGGTTGGTAAAGCGTATTTATTGACTTTTACATTGAAATTCCTTTATCAAGCTTCAAATTTGTGGGGGTAAAATAATGGGTCGGTAAGGTAACCAGAAACAAACCATTTTTTTTACGCCTGAATAAAGTGTATGAGAAGAGAATGATTAACAACCTTTAAGCCTAATTTGAAATTTGTAAAAAGAAATTTTATGTTATATGTTTTTGTTTCACCTCCCTGTATTTAGAAAACATACATTTGAGTAACAATATTTATGGTAGGCTTCAAGGAAAAGTATCTTGGCAAAGCACTCATGTCCTTTACAACTCGTTCTCCTCCCCCCCCCCCCCCCCCCCCCCCCCCCCCCTCCTCTATCACTTTTATCTTTATCCGGCACGTTATCAAGTATTTATGAACTATACAGTTCGTGCCCATCTGTGAAAACACACCACCACACCACAAGAATGTTGCGTTTGTTCAAGACGTTATTAGGCCATGCTTTGTCAATACCAATGGCGATTGAAACATAAGAAGAAAAATAGTTGAATGATAAATATGTTATCGCCATGAAAACAGACAGTTGTTGTAGTTCTGAAAAGCAGACGTAGCCGCAACACAAAGGCATCCAGGTAGAACGAAAGATATCCAGTAATAGAATAAATAAATTAATATTTAAAACAGAAATCATAAAGACATTAACCTATCTCGCTTTTCCTCATCCCAGCGAAGAGAAAATTCCTTTCAAATCGTACTTCCATTGGTAGAGAGATATTTTCTTGGAACGGTTAGTCCAATAGTATATAATGTATTGTCCAGTGTTTGTGTATGATTTTTAAGTGTAACACACAAACAAATATCACATAAAAAATCTCACATACATACATCACAATTTTTTCATGATCATCATATTTATCGTTAAAAAAACTTTGGGATTAATAAAAACTACCGATTGTTTTAGTTATATCTCTACGTACCACTAAACATTTTCAGTTTAAACTTATTTATTTTACTTTTTATACTAATTCCTCTCGACGGTTACTTGACTGGACCAGTACCTTGTGTCTAGGAAGGCCATAAATCCTTGCCCACAACGGGGTTCGAATCCACATTATTGTAATAACCGTTAATGAAGTTTCTGTGATTTATATGATCATTACTTTTATTTTGAACGAATTTTCTGTAAATTATGAGCCTTAAACTTTTCTTTCCATGGTTGTTTTTCTAAGAATGAAATGTCTGTCTGAGAAACTGGCTTTACACGAAGACGACAAAGTGTTTCAAGTCTTAAATATAAGGGTGTTGTTTAAAGTTACGAACAGGCCATTCGAATTTTACTTTCAGCTGGCTTGCGGTGGTCTTCCTCCACATGAAATTAACTTGACGCCAAAACGCCCCGAATGAATATTCATATCAGTTTAACAAGTGAAAAGCTGTTCAAACCTCCGACAAACAAATGCACGTGAATCTTGCTTTCAGTAGTTACCTTAAGTCGATAACCTCCGACAAACATTTGGGGCGGGGATATACCTGTTTTAGCGTCATGTTAATTAGCTGGTCGTTCACAATAATAACAGCCAAAAGGGTGTGCCATTCGTACATTATCTGACCTCATCTACGAATTCGTTGTCTAAAACATAAATTCACGAATAAATGTACCAACGAAATTGACTTAATTACGGATTCTACGATTTTTTTCCCCAGCGAATACTTTTACGGTAATTATCAGGCTCGCTCGTGTTTATATAAACATACATTTGTATATCAGAGTTAAATTGCAGACGTTGTTTACCTACAAGATTTCTGGTGTTCCAGTCTGTTTCGTGAAATCTGTGTTTACCTAGTTAAGTTGTGCTAACTTCATTTCCATACATAATAGTCAGATATTTTCAAGCAACAGTTTGTTTTTAATTCTTGACTAGTAAGTTGTATATCTGATGTAAATGACCATTTCATTTAGATTTTATAATAAGAATAGTGCAAAATGTAGTCCGCAGTTATTGATGGAACTGCACTGCTAACACTCTACAGCAACAGCCATACGTCTGTTTAAGGTAATCCATACGTCATTAAATTACATGATGCATCTGATGAGATTGTGAAAATTATACTAGACCGAAAACAATTTTACTTATACAACAGTGTTCGCTGTACTCCTATCTATATATATTCGTTCATTATCAAATGTTATGATCTATCTTTATAAACGTTTGTTGATTTTTTTCTTTAATTAAACACTTAAATGGATGCATCGTCATTTAATTGCAAATATGTATTGCCCCCCTACACATGCCATGAAAGGATAAAACATGTTGTTTAAAGGGAATAACTCCCTTTGGTACACAGGACAGGATCAATAAAAAAAACGAATAAAGATACTTGTTGTAAAATATAATTGTGTTAATAGGTTACGGTTGCATTATATACACATGGACGTTTTCAGAAGAACATGTATTGAATATGTATGACATGGTCAAACAACTGCAATAAATAGAATGATCAGAATAAACATACAGGTTTAACCTCAAAAAATGTTCAATACAATCAACCTTTGTCCTTGTTAAAATGTGTAGAAGAAAATCACCTGAATCTGTTTGGCTTAATCTTTATATCACGGGTATATCAAACTTAAACAGAGTTCTTCATGTTTGCTTTTCTATAGGGTTAGAGGTAGTCAAATATTAAAAATCACACCAAACTTATTTAAATAGAAACATAGGAAATATACTAAGTCAGGAAGAAAGTGTTCAACACTTGCCAATAATGCATACGGTTTTGGCAACCATATATAAAAATCCGTGATCTAATCATACTTGGTATCAGATCAAAAGTTAATTTATGGTCAATACAAATGCAATTGATTGGCATTATTGTACTAATTCTGTCCTGAAAATACGATAAACACTTGTCTATTTCTTTTTATTAACTTACATGATAAAGAGTCATGTAAATAAGTTTAAATGTAAACGACTACATGCTATGGTAAAATACTTTAAGTCCCCCCCCCCCCCCGAAAGCTTTGCTATTGGTTACCTGTAATTTAGCTGAAATTCAGATGTTTTTAACTCACTCAATGTACTAATTCCACGGTAAACGGTATACAGTTGTAAAAAAACGTGTTTACAGCGAAACACATTTTTCGAATATTATGTTTGCTCGTGTCCTAATTAGTACTTCACTTACTCATTTACTCTTCTCCTATTCCTCATTTTTTGCTCTGGGGAAATGTCCATCCAAAGTCAGGTCCGTGTGTTGTTGATGACCAGTCGTCTATTTCCCGTCGAACCAAAGTTCTTTCCCTGAAAACATCGATCTGTCAAAACATATTTCATTTGTTCATTATAATGATCAAAGTATTAGACACAAATTAGACTTGTTACATACAGAACTTCATGACTTTGACTTATTAGCTTCACGGAAACATGGCTTAATGACTCCGATAAAACTTAATAATTATTAATCTAATCCTTTCATTTGCCCGAAAATAAAAGATCGCATAGACGGAGGTCACGTGATGTCTTATTATATATATATATATATATATATATATATATATAATTATATGAATCTTCACTTTAGAAGAAGAACAGATTTAGAATCAGTAGGAGTTGAGTGAATAATATGGGTTGAACTAGTTCTTTATACTAGATCGATTCTTTTCGATTTATTCTACAGAACACCTAATGTCACTCCCATGCAGTATTTACATACATAGTTTTAGTTCTATTATACAATTAGCTGTTGATTCAGGTTATAGCAATAATATTGTAACAGGTGATTTTAATTAAAATCTTCATATGGAATAAACATAAAAAATCACATCTATCTGTAATCAGTTATCCTTTACTCAATGTATATCAGAAGCTACCCATTTACCGAAGCCCCATCCTCATTAATTGACATTATTCTTACTTCAAGAAAGAAATCGTACCTTTGAGTCGTGTAGGGGATCCATTTCTTCAAGATTTCATATATCTCTGCCTGATCTCTGGTATTCTAATACCGGCATTAAAAAGAAATATTTGGCTATATTATAAGGGAAATAACCCGCCCCTGAAAGAGGAAATATTGACATTAAACTGGAGCAATCTTAAAGACACAAATATAAATATTTACAAACAGAAATTTACGGAAAAGTTACTCGAATTCTCAAAAGAATATATCCTAAATAAAATTTAACTATTCGGCTAAGCAACCCACCATTGTTAACAACAAAACTAGCAAAATTGATACGTCAACATAAAAAGAGCATATCGCAAAGCAAGACTTGCCAACACATAAAAAATAACTCAATGAATTTTAGACATCGAAGAAATAATACAAATAAATAAAATAAGTCGCCAAGCAAAATCAAATGTTTAAAATCTCAAGCAGAAAAACTTAAGTCACGAAGTACTACTTCAAAAGGCTTGTGACACTGTTTAAAATCATTCATTTAACCTCAAATAAATTCAACAATCCCGCCATTCCAATTGTATAACTCAATTATGATGGTTTATCTAAAGCAAACATTTTGAACAATTACTTTATTGAACAAACTTTATTAAACGAATCAATTCTCCAAATCTACAGGAACCAAATATCTTTGTTGTTCTCACTTGTCATCAATCCGGATGAAGTTGTCGATGTTATAAAGTCTCTTGAAAAAACATCAGGTCCTGGTACAATTTACAATAGAATTTTACGCGAAACTGCTTCCGAACTATCTCAACCTCTGATTTATTTAACTTTTCATTAATTACTTCACATTTCCCTGATATATGGAAGAAGCCTCTATTACAACGATTTTCAAAGGCGGAGATCTTCATTGCAGTGTAACTATCGGCCTATATCACTTCTAAGTTCACTTGGCAAAGCTTTTGAAAGACTTTTTTTAATCACTTATTTAATCATCTACAAGATAACAGTTTTCTAACCCCATATAAATCTAGATTTATTCCTGGATATTCAACAATTAATCAACTTACGTATCTATGCAACGTCTTCTCTCAGGCAAATGATTCAGGTAAAGGAGTAAGAGTATTTTTTGTGATATTAATAAAGCATTTGATAGGGTATGGCACAAGGGACTTCTACATAAACTTCAAATATATGGAATATCTGGGTCTTTACATGAATGGTTCTCAAGTTAATTGCCTTCAAGAAGACAATGTGTAGTTTATCCTCGTTGTAAGTCCAACTGGAATTTCGTCAAAGCTGGAGCTCCCCAGGGTTCTATACTTGGACTGCTACTCTTCTTAATTTACATCAATAATATTGTCACAGATAAAAATTCTAGTATTCATCTATTCGCTGACGACACAGGTCTCTTTTTAATTGTAAACGAGACGAAAATTACGGCAGACACTCTTAATTCAGATCTCTTGAAAATAAATGATTGGCCAAAAAAAAAAATGGTAGGTCAACCTTAAAAAGTCTGAGTCCTACTGATGTCTCGTAAATCCAATTCTTTAAACCACCCACATGCAAGACGAAGTCATACAAGAAGTCAAACCACAAACACCTTGATCTTTATTTTCATATACATTGTATATATATATAAGTTTGTTTTGTTTTTTAATACAGAATGTGGGATTTTGTATAACCCACACCATAATAAAGAACCCTTTTTAAACTTAGGAATTGCCTTATTTGTTGAATGAATCTCAAAGTTCGATAGTATTTGCCTAATAAATATGTTTAAATTAACCCACTGTTGCAGAGCCTGTGTTAGATCCTCTGTGTTTGATAGTGGGTTTCATCGCTACTAACATTTAGAACACCACCAACCGTCTTGTCACTTCATCTTTATCTTCCTTGTTAGTGTTAATGGCATGACGCCAGCCTCATTCAAAGCTTTTGCAATTTTCATTTTTAATCAGTTTGAGAAAGCCTTCCATCTTGCACGCAAAAGGCCTGTGGTTCTACCGAATGTCCCTCTGAATGTGTTGTCTTCCTCCACCTGTTATTAGCTACATCAGCATAGGACATATGTGAAATTGTGTATCAACAAACACCACGCATTTCATGTGTCTATATCAGGCAGTTAATTTGCATTCACTGCTGGAAACAGACATTTAATACACATTGCTAAAGGCAGATATTAATGACATTAGCCTCTCCATTCGAAAAGACCTAAACATTTCCAATTAGATACATTTAATTCTTATGCAGAAGATATACGTTTATCCAATAAGGCCCCTTACCTGTGTTACAGGATCATTTTATCATGAATTTAAATGCATAATTTTACATTTACTTTCAAATTAAGGTGAAATAAATTGTTTTTCTCTGATGAACTTTCATCATTTATTCACTATACAGAAATGCCGACCGGTATCACCTGCGTTGGCCTTGACATCTGCGTTGATGGAAGAGTCTTTTAAACATTTAGATTAGTTGTTGTACTTTATATCAATTAATATTAATTAATATCATGCAAACTGTTTTTGTTATTTTATAATATTCCTCTTGGGTATAAAAAATAATACTGCTTGAAACAAATATAATCCTCATTACGCTTTACCGTAATGCTGCACCATCGCGATACGGCTCTGTGTTCTCGAACATATTAAGTACTATCTCAGGCTCAAATATGAATACATTACTCAAAAACGGGCAGAGTTTGTGTCTGAGTATGAAAATCATACTACAGTATCATTTTTATTTTCGAGAACACGGGGTCTGATCCTCTTTGCGCTCTACCGTAATGCTGCATCATCAAAATTATGGGATAATATCCTTCAACGCTCTACCGTATTGCTGCATCATCAAAATTATGAGATATCATCCTCTTTATGCTCTACTGTAATGCTGCATCATCAAAATTATGAGATATCGTCCTCTTTATGCTCTACCGTAATGCTGCACCATCAAAATCATGAGATATCATCTTCTTCACGCTCTACCGTAATGCTGCACCATTAAAATTATGAAATATCATCCTCATTACGCTCTACTGTAATGCTGCATCATCAAAATTATGAGATATCTTCCTCTATATGCTCTACCGTAATGCTGCACCATCGTAGTTAGGAGGTTTTGATGCTATTCATTTACAATTTTGCATGTTAAAATTCAATATTACAACATCCATGTTCCTCAATGCAACAAGTCAAAGCATCAATTTATTCATATTCATAGATCCATTTGATCCATTTTTGTTCCAATTTATAGATAAAACTGTCATATTCCATACCCATGCTATTTATACGTTTTATTAAATGTGACACAATTAATCCTAAATTTTGCGTTTTACTGTTTTGACATGTAAGTTATATATCCTTTGATAAACTTATTAACGTTTTCAGTGAAAATGTGATAATTAATAAATTGAATAACACTTTGATGTACATTTGACATACTGTAATTAAGGATATAGGTTTACAAATATAGGCTTCATTAGATAACTGATACTTAGCTTTAGACTTATTAATTAGTCCCTTAACGTGATGAAGTAACAGTTTAAACATCCATAATATATTCATGCTTTCCTTTGCCACAAAGATATTACATAAAAGGAAGTAAAAGAACATATACACGCCAAGCTCCCGTATGTTTTAGTGTACAATATTTAAAAGCTACGACAAACAGTATAGGCGATAAGGAAAGAGTTTCAACTAAACGTGTTTTACTAGGTCAAACTATATGTGGTAATTTTCATCTTTTATTCCAGTTCAATAATTGATGCCAAATAACACAGAAAAAAAGGTTTACTTATGATATTAGTTTTTTTCTGTATCATTTTTGTGACAAGTCTTGATCAGTTAACAATAATGTGGATCGTATGGATACTATTAAGTTTAGTTTTCATCGGAACAGAAACAACGGCTCAGTGTGGACCAAAACATCTGTGTTCTTGTATAGCAGAATACGGTCACACAAAAATGAATTGCTCTGGAGCAAACCTTACTCTGAAAGAGGTCTGTGGAAATTTAACGCACGCCATTAAAGTTCTGGATATGACTTCATGCAATGAAAGTGTGATATCACATTCAAAACTACAAGGATGTAGTCAACTAGCAGAGATCGTGCTTAGACATTGCAATATAACAACAATTGATGATGATGCCTTTGTTGGAATGGACAAGCTGAAGCGTCTTGATCTTAGCCAAACAAACTTAAACGTTTATAACTCTAGTGTCAAAGGAAGATTCAACAGTCTAAGGAATCTTCAGCATCTGCGGCTAAATGAAATAGCAGATCTAAATTCTGCATATGATTATCCTGATTTGTCGAACCTTACAAACTTAAGGGATCTGTATATGGATGGAATACCAAACACTAAATTTCCGGAATCTTGGAAACAACTTAGAAGTTTAAGAAATGTTTCATTGTCCGGAATGGAAGGTCATTGCAAACTAGGGACAATAGAGAACGATACTTTTGCAGCGTTACAAGTTATTACGAAGCTGAATATTTCAGACTGTGATATTGAGAGAGTGTTTGCTGGAGTATTTACTGAGCTTCCAAACTTAGAAAATCTTGACCTATACGGTAACCAAATGCTTGGGTTTGAAACTCTTGTTAACATTTCATACGGACTTCAGTTCACAAGTATCAAATATTTTAATTATTCGAAAGTTTACAATACCTTTGGGATTGATACAACGTTGACAAAAGAGCACATGTGTTATCTTTGGAATACTACTATTGAGGAAATATCTTTTGACAGCAATAGAATTGGCATAATCGAGCCTAATGCATTGATATTATTTCCACCTTTTCTTAAAATCGTGCATGTAAATGATAATCAATTTACGTTCGGGCCATATGTTTTACAGTTCGGATGTTGTCACCATCTAAAGGAAGGGTATTCTGACAAAATGCAGACTACACATGATGTGAATGTCTATTTCGAGGAGGAAAGACATACACACAATCACAAAGCTGAAAGAAATTCGTCTTACTGCCCATTCATGAATGATGATTATTTAAAAAACTTGAGCAAGAAATATCCTAACTGCCTATTCATTGAACCCAATATATCCTCAATGCCTTCTCCAAGCGTTCCATTGAGTCTGGAAAAGTTGCTTTTTAGAGAGGGGTTTATTAACTATGAAATTCATTTCGTAGTAATTCCAAAGAACAATATTTCATATCTGGATTTGTCAGGGAACCTTTTGTATTATTGGAGGGGACCTATATTTGGACTTAATAAATTAAAATATCTCGACTTATCTAATAATTTCTGCAAAGATATATCCGAGTATTTCTTTGAATTTTTGAACCCAATCCAAAATTTGCAGATCAGTACAAACTATATTGGCCTTATTCTCAATGACGAAAGCAAAAATCACGAATTCTTTCAACCACTTGTCCATCTTAAGATATTGAATCTATCCATGAATTATATAACACATCTACCAGGTGCTTTGTTAAGGAATCAACAGCAACTTGAAGTTCTTGATCTTAGCCACAATAGCCTTCAAGATTTTACAATTAATCCTACGTTTCTTCCTAATCTGACCAATCTGAACCTAAGTTTCAACTCCATTTTAACGTTATCTGATAAACTGACGCAACATTTCACAAACACTTTTGAAAGAAAGACATTTTCTTCAATTGATTTGACAGGAAATACATTGTCTTGCTCATGTAATAATCGGAAAAATTTACATTGGTTTGAGAAATATAAACATTTTTGTGTTAACTTTAAAAACTACAAATTTCAAACAGAAAGTGGGATAATAAATGGCGCTGGTTTAAATGTAACTTTAAGTAGTCTTGATAAACAGTGCCCCAAGCACATTTCTTTGATAGTAATTTCTAGTATGTGTTTAACCATGTTTGCTTGTGTCTTGATGGGGCGATTGATCTTCATTCACCGCTGGAAACTGAGATATTTAATACACATGGCTAGACGGAGATATCAAGGCCATCAGCCTCTTCATCCGGAGAGGCCTAAACATTTTCAGTTTGATGCATTTATTTCGTATGCAGAGGATGATATAAAGTTTATAAAAGAAGGCGTTGTACCTGAATTAGAGGATCGGAGAAGACTAGAGTTATGTATTCATCAACGTGACTTTCTTGCAGGCGGTGCAGTTGCTGATAATATAATAAATGCTATCAAGACGAGCAGAAAAACAGTTGTGGTATTGTCAAAGCATTACGTGAAAAGGAAATGGTGTTTGTATGAGTTTCAGATGGCACGAATGGAATGTTTGTATTCCCAGAATCATAAAACTCTTCTTGTTGTAATGCTAGAAGACATTCCCATGGAAGACACACCTCTAGAAATGATAGACTGGATTCAGACAGAATCGTATCTGGAATATCCTGACGGTAATGAAGGGAGGGTGGTGTTCTGGGACAAACTAGAGGACAATATCAAAGAAAATGAGCATTAACAAGCAGTATTATTAGTCGCTTGTGAAAAGAAATCTAAACAGCTTTATCGAGAATAGACAAATAAGCGTGTTAATTACAAATGTATCTTTGGCAATCATCATTTTGTATTTTGTAATCCTTATACTTATAGCATATATATGTAGTTTGTTGTGTATATTACTTGAGAGACAGTTATGTTTGTATGAGTTTCAAATGCCACGAACGGGAATACAAATTGAGTTGTAATATAACATTCATTTTGTGATGTGATTTCAACAGAATAATCTTTAATATCCAGACGATATCCAGGGAAGATTAGTTTTCTTGGACAAAATCGTGGGTAACATTTAAGACGAAGAGATGTGTTCCTATAACAATGTTACGAGAACTCCACTGTGGTGTCCGATTCATAAAATGAACCTCAAGGACTGAAACGTTATTTAGATGCACTTAGTCGCAATGATGCTCAACAAAGTACGCTGATGAAAATGCGATGATACGATGATGATAACGCAAGGGTACGGTATTATGATATTACGATGGTGAAAACAATAATTTTGCATTATCATCATTGCACTATTGTATCGTCATGGTTTATTATCGTAGTATTGCGTTTTATTTTATGCTAACTGTTGATATACTGTTTTCTATCAGTGATATAAAATCCATATCCCACAGTGTGAGTGATATAGATCTGTAGGAACTATAATTTTACTTATAAAAGGGTATGTATATGGCTATATAGCAGCAATAAGAATACAATAAAAAGAAATAATTGTTTAGGGTGAATATGGAATATATATCTTATTAAGAAGGGATACTATTTCACAAATATTTAAATTTTACCGCTTCTCAGTGAGATATTTTCCATATCCACTCAAAACAAATATCATACATATCACTGCCAATAATTTACTACATGTGGTTTCGGCGAAATACATAATTTATAATTTTGACTTTGACTTGATATTACATGCATCGTGCTATCGTATTGTTATTTCACGTTTTCATCATTGTATTCAAAGGTGATGGCCGTAACAGAATTCCGTACTCATCATTGTACGAACAATCGTGGGGGATTTTAAATCAATTACTTTACTTCAATTTTACTGCAATTACGTTAATTATTTTTTATTGAATTTTTATTCATTTCAAGCCTGTAAATGAAATTGTACTATGTCAATAATGAAGTGTATCGAAATAGGTAAAACGCTACATTTCGGAATATTGCTTTTTTCTTAATAACTGAGTTATATGCAGTGTTTAAGTCATGAAGAAAATGATCTATTATCGATGTTAGACTGCTGCCGTGGGTGGACACTAAAAAAGCCGCAGTCATTTTAACTGTATCACTCCGCGTTCTGTAGCGCTTCTATGCAATAACGAAAAGTCGAATACGAGTGGAATATGCTACGTGGACGTTTTGATCATAACTATTTAAGCTTTTAATGTGTTAAATTTTGTTTACATTTTATTTCTTTTACATTTATGAACATGTCCAAATCGCGCGTTTCCAAAATCATGGAGACAATGATTTTTTTTTATAACCATTCTTACTGCATCTAATTATGTTTTTCAAAGCGAGGTTATGATGCACCCACATCATAGTGCGACAAAGTTTCAGCACTTGTTGCTGACCGTTTCAAGGATGTGCGAGGTTGGGGCTTCATGAAGCCTGGTTTTAATCTCAGTCTATCCAGTCGCCGGCTGAACATTTCAATGCAATTACTATATATTGGTATCTCTTAATTTTATGTAATGTCCTGTCTCCGTGGTCCATTTTTTAATTACTTGCATCTCGTTCTGGATTTAGTTCATTTTTAATTTATGTAGGGTTGCTCATAATAACTTTAAATGTTTCCTTATCAAACCACGAGAGGAATAAAAGAAAACTGTGGCTAAGGAACATATTTGATTGTCTTGATATAATGAAGAGCTTTGTTTGTATTAATATAATAAATATCCTTATACTTTGTGTCTTTTTATTTCCTCGGTGCGTTTTTGTTTGTTTGCTTTCAATGTGCACTGTACTACAGGAGAGAGGTATTTTTTGTTTTTTCAAAATAACTTTTTTTTTTGTTTAAAGCTTTTCTCGCCGTTTTTTTTTCAAACAATAAAATAATTTCCTTTACTATCCATGTTTTGTTTACAGGGATTACCTTTTTTGACATACAAATGCCGGAAGAAAATGCGAAAGAAATTATGTTTACGGTTTTGCTTACCAAAAATGAAATGGATAATAATTTTCATAACTAATTAACACAACAAATCATAATTAATTAAGCTCCTAAACTTAATAAGCATATGCCAAAATATTACATTTAAGTTATATATCCATAAAAAAAAGCTAATACTTGTGAATAAATCAGATATACTTTATTTCGTGCAAAGTTCGTCCTAGGTCCTTTTCGTTTTATATATCGTTTTGGTTAGTGGCATAAGAAAAACCATTCATATTACGAATATTCTATGGTTTTAGTTTAGGATTTTTTATTTTACGTCGAATTGGAAACATGTCCTTATACCGTATATTAATCCCTCTCGACGGTTCCTGGATTAAACCAGTAATTTGCGCCTGGGAAGGTCATTAAAAGTCCTTGCCCAAATCAGGACTCTGCAAGCTACTGTTTCTGTTTACACACAC
This sequence comes from Solen grandis, assembly GCA_021229015.1. Lineage (NCBI taxonomy): Eukaryota > Metazoa > Mollusca > Bivalvia > Adapedonta > Solenidae > Solen > Solen grandis. The sequence continues at coordinate 16,376,786 of CM037793.1, forward strand.
ACACACACACACACACACACACACACACACACACAAAAGACTTGACTATTTGAGTTTACCGTCGCTTCGACAGTATTTCAGTCATATAGCGACGTCCAGCTAATTGCAGGTGGCGGAAGACCCCGAATGCACGGAGGCATCCGACCTACCGCAAGCCAGCTGGAAGGCTTCCTCACACCCAAAAGAAAAAAATACAGTTAAATATAAACACATTATAGGTTAAAATTGGTATGCAAAACGTATCTTAAATCATCACCCGATGCATCTTCCCAGTTTTTAGCGGTGAATATTTCAGCATCGCTTATCCCCTTCATTGCCAAGTCAACTGCTCACAGACATTATCACAATTCAAATAATGTGTCATTTTGTGTAAACCAAGCCAGTCATTGACTATCTGTTATCCCAATGTAACTCAATAAATTTATGTCGTCAAATACATACTAACCCACCCCTGTTTGTTCGAATCCAGACGGACTCGGATTTTTTGACTGAGGAAGCCCTCCACATAGCTTGTGGCTGGCCGGTGGTTTTACGCGGATGCCTCGGTGTTTGTCGTTAATAAGCTGGTCCTAGGTCTGTCGCATCAAACACAACAACTTTCTACACTGCTTCAAACCTTCACATGTATTGATATCTTCGAGTTACATACCAACATTTGTAAAACTCGTATCAAACAAAATAACAACAAATCTATTTTATTTCTGAGTATATTTTACCACAAGCTGCAAAAAGCTTTATATCAACATAGTGACAACGGTTTTTGTCAATGCACATAGAGGTAAGCCCTTACGGCACCCGTCCGATGACCGGCCGGAGATCGTCCGATTTTGGGGAAAAGAAATGAAATTTTGTTTCCGGGGTCCGGCCGGCGACCGTCCTTTGTCCTGCCGAAGCCCATGCGGTTATTGGTACGGCGCCGGCCGATTTAAAAAGACCGAACGGAGGCCGGACGGCCACCGGCAGGGCATCGGCAGTACACCGGCCGATCGCCGAGGGAACGTTTCATACTAACATTCTACATATATATATTATACTATTTATAATTTTATATCTATGTCTTAGTTCACGCTGCATAATCTTTTCAGGTGAAATAAGAATAAGTGGAAGAAAAGTAAGAATGAACATGAGCAAAGTAAGCATGAACATGAGCAAAGTAAGAATGAACATGATCAAAGTAAGCATGAACATGAGCAAAGTAAGAATGAACATGATCAAAGTAAGCATGAACATGAGCAAAGTAAGAATGAACATGATCAAAGTAAGCATGAAAGTATATGTGATTAATTTACTAATACAAATAACAGAAAACACCTACAAAATCTGATAAATGACGCAGAAGGGCATTCTTCTTACTTTTGTTTTTGTATTATAAAAGAGTGGATGCTCTTTCTAGTCGTCGGATATTTTGCAAAAAGACTGATTTTCACTGGAGGTGTTATCCTCATCGTCTGATAAATTGAGCAGCTCGGGAACAAATTCTTTTGAAGAGTTTCTCCTTCAACAATGCTTTTCTTTACCTCTTGGCATTTTGGTATTGTTGCCTTGGAGGCTGACAGCTCAACAATGATCAATATTTCTACTCGCTCATCGTACTAATTGCAGTCAGTTGCGAACTAAATCGGGAAAGTGCCAACAAGGGTCGGCCGGGCGCCGGGAAGTCGGACGACTGCCGCCCGGTGACCGACAGGAAATCGGCCGGGCGCTGGAAAATCGGATGGCAGCCGCTCTGAGACCGGCCGGGGTCCGAGCTGCCGTCCGATTATAGATATAATGACATTTTTAGACATGAGTTTGATCCAGCGCCCGGCCGGACTCCGAGCGGGTATCGCCCGGACACTGGCAGATTAGTTTACGATGTCTTCCCGACGCGAGACGGACTGATTTTAAGTCCGACTTAAAATCAATCCGGCGTCTTCCCAATGCCAAAATAAAGCCAGGCCGATAGTTGGTAAAAAGACGTCGGGAACTAATCAGAAACTAATTCGGAGTCGGGGTGGGGATGGGGGGTCGCTTGCGATAAAATTTAGAATATAAACGAGAACTAACATGTAAAAGATTTATGGTGTTTCTGGAATACGCCGATACAAGAGACGAAGCAGCTGCATGCAGCTAATATCTTGGCTGTATTTAATTTCATATGCAGAGATCTCCCCTTTACAATGAACTAAACAGGAAATAATCGCTGCGTGGAGCTTACTTAGTTGTAACTACATGGTCATACCTGTCGGTGCTCGGATACAAGGCGAGGTTAGAGATTACTTTCATATATAATACATTTTAATGACATAACGAAAACTGAAATATGCCTTGTACCTCGAGACTGTTGATATGTGTTTTATTATAACAAAAAAAATATAATTAAATAAATACTATGGTACGGTTGATAAAGTGTAAGAGAAGAGAATGATTAACAACATAAAATCCTGATTTGAAGTTCGTAAAAATTCATGGTACAATTTATATGTTTAACATTTTTTCAATATTCTGTATTTGGAAAACAGATATTTGAGCAAAAATATTTATGCTTTGCTTCAAGTAAAAGTATCTTGATAAAGCATTCATGTCCTTTACAACTCTTTCTCTCCCCCACACCGCCCCCCCCCCCCTCTCTCTCTCTCTCTCTCTCTCTCTCTCCGGCTAGTTATCAAATATACAGTCAACCCTCGATACATTGGCATTCGATACAATGACATACTCGGGTTCCGGCACTAAAAGTCATGTGACGGATTTATTAATCTCTAAACAATAGCAAATTTGGCTTCCGGTATCGGCAGCAATTCTCGAAACATTGGCGAAATCGAGATTTACAAACACTGCCGGTATATCAAGGGTTGACTGTATTTGATAACTATAAAGTTCGTGCCCATCAGTGAAACACACCACAGAAATGTCGCGGTTCTTCAAGACGTTATCAGGCCATGCTTTGTCAATACCAATAGCGACTGAAACATAAGAAGAAAAATGGTTGAGTGATAAATAGAACAAAAAGTAACCAGAACATCGTTCTGATAGAAAAAAAAGTCAAATTTTACACATACAAATGCGGCTTTCAACTTCTAAAATATCGTTTTTGTTTCTGACGTTATTCACAGTAAGAAAGTAGGTGTAAGTAACTAATGAAAATATACACCCAACGGTGTCATTTGCTGTAGTCCTTGTCTTCATGTCTTATTCTGCAAGGAAGGAATGAATGGAACCATACATACTTTTGACATCAGTTTGAAACAGTCTACTGATTAAAAATACATTTCGTCAGAATAAAATCTTGCCTATTGTTGTTGTGGCGTTGTTGTTTTTTTTATCCAAACAGACATAAATGAGTATACAGTTGAAAGATTAAACTTTCATTTCACCCAAATTATGTTCATGCTCATCGTCTCCGACTGGTTAAATTATGCAAGCTATTTTAGAACGCTACATAAGAGAGTATGCCTTTCTCGAAAATATCATTGTCACTTTTGACTATTTGTTTAGATATTTTCTTATATGCACTTCCATCCTCCAGACTTTATGCTTTTGTTGCCAAGTTTTTCCTGTATAGTTGCAGAAATTGAATCTAAAACAGTTAATGCGGATCGTATATGTATGGTAATAAGGTAAAAACATAATGGAGTTAATCATCATGACTGATGATTCTTTCAATTCTACGGAATCAAGTTAGTGCCACGTTGAATATCGTGTGTGGTTTTATGAAGGCGACACACAATTTGAAACGACACGCGACAGTATGAAAGGAAACGCGACAATGCGACACGACAGATTGTCGTGAGTTGCGTCACAATGTCGTTTTATTTTATCGTGAGTCGTTTTAAATTGCCTTGCATAAGGCGACATACGAGTTGACTTTCAATGTGGCACTGACTGGATTCCGTACAACTCAGTGGGAATTATTCTACAGGCGTTATTGATCAAACGCAGGCGTACACTCACATTCTTCGCACCGGTTACGTCACGCTACTCTGCTTTAATCCCTGCCTCCAAGCACAGGGACTCGAAGTTGCATGGGGCGAATCATTTCGTACTTAGTAGTAACATTAAAAATAGGAAGGGTGGACACTGTTTTGAGACCAAATTTCGAAAAACGCGTTTATAACGATATTCAACATTGAAAATGGACCAGGTTGTGTTTTAAATGAATAAATTCAGAAATTCCAAAACGTAAATGAGGCAGTTTTTTCTTGTAACGATAATATCGTTAATTTATTGTTCCAATCGAGCTTCACAAGAGCCGGGGAAACCGTTTTCCGGTTTCTCTAGAAGTGAATATAAAGGTAAGTTTTTTTATTGGTCAATCAAAATGTAAACGAAACTGACATTTCCCGGGAAAACTTCATTAAGTTACGGAGGTCCAGAATAGCATAAAAAAAACGCGATCGAAAGTGGGCGCAATGTAATCATTGTCGGACAAGAAGGTACAGGGAAGTCATACCTGCTTAAACAGTATTTAATTTAAATATATTGACCAATAGGCGCTTACATTTTATTCACTAGAAAAGAAACCGGAAGTAGCCGATCCTGTTGTCAAGCTCGTTTGGGACATTAAAAACACTTGTTAGTCATTTATAAGAGTAAAAACAACACGGTAAACGACACGATTCTATTTATCTATTCATTTCAAATGCATAAGAACCATTTTATTGATCGTTATTTGCCGAAAATGCGATATTTATGAAATAGCCGAAAATAGATTCGCCCCATGCAACTTCGAGCCCCTGTGCCTCCAAGTAACTCACGTAACGATAGGTAAACCGGCTTGGCAGTAAAAATAGTCTTATCACTCATTTGTTTTTAATTATTTTCCTATTTTATCATTATTAATGCTATTTAAATAAAGTAAAACTTAACTTTTATGAAATAATCGAATTTAAAATCAAAACCTAAAAAAAAATCATACTAGACCAGCCGACTTTACTCGTGGTGGCAGTGGATAGAATACTTATCAAGGGAAGTAACTGCTACATGGAGCATGGCAAACTCCACGCAGTATTTACCTCCCCTTACAGTTGTAGATTACCACTGTCATCGCAAGTAAAAGCTAATTTTTCTTTTTCCGAAAAAAAATAATATATATATATATACAATGATCTCCCTTGCGAGCCGTCACAAATGGCTCGCAATGGAGATCATTGTATATATTTTACTGCGAGTGCCATTTCCCTAAATATGTTTTCTTTAATAAACATCAAATATAGCCTCGTGGTAAAAAATAAATCATTTTAAAAATTATTTTTGTTGTTGTGACAGCAGACGGAAATGCCAATTTGTTAGTTTACCATCATCACGTGACATTTGTGACGGCTCGCAAGGGAGATCATTGTGTAGAGTTTGGGAGCATGGCGTATACTATCATAACGATATGTTGCCGATGACGTCACACACACACACACACACACACACACACACACGTTACGTAATAAACTATATTCAAACAGTAAATGTTATTGTTCACAAACATCTTCAGTATTGAAAAAAGATATCACCAAACTTCAGAGTAAAAAATCGCAAGAAAACATTTGAATGCTTTGGCTTTACACGATGATGACAAGGTGTGTCGAGTCTTAAATTTTTTCCTCCACATGTAATTAGCTAGACGTCCACAATAATAAAAGTTCTTGGTCGCTTTTGTGAATTCGCGGTGATAGATTAAATAAGTTAATGTTAAAAACAAAAGCAATAAAAACATTCACCTATCTCGCGCTACTTCAATCCAGCGAAGAGAAGATTCCTTGCAAATGATACGTCCATTGTTTGAGAGATATTCTCTTGGAACGGATACCCCAAAAGTATAGAAGGTATTGTTCTGTGTCTGTGTAAAATATGTATTCACAATGATAATAAAAAACAGTCTTGTTAAAATCACACATACATTATAAAGTAATAATAATAAAAATAAAAATAATAATAAAAGCTTTTGGATAAATATTACTACCAATTTCATTAGCATTTTTATAATAACCGTTTATGAATTTTTTTTTATATAATCAACGTCGGAAAACCCAGGTTCGCTCTGTACGCTTTGCTTCTTAATCGACCGTGGGATATTTGGTTAGCTTTTGCTTTTGTAAATTTCAACGAAGAGTATTCAAAATACTATGCGTTATTTCATTGGTCAGCAAGCAGCTGATTAATATGCACCAAAACGAAGTTTTGCCAGCTAAAAATCCCACGGTACATAAAGAAGTGATAACGGAAGATTTACCAAGACAATTTGACTTGACTATTTGAGTTTACCGTCGCTTCGACAGTATTTCAGTCATATAGCGACGTCCAGCTAATTACAGGTGGAGGAAGACCCCGAATGAACGGAGGCATCCGGGTAGAACCACCGACCTTCCGCAAGCCAGCTTGAAGGCTTCCTCACATGAAAATCCGAATGACCCTGCCGGGATTCGAACCCACGCGGTGAGGGTGAGTATTAAAGTCAACGACTTTACCCTCTCGGCCACGGAGGCCCCGGAAGATATACCATGGATTTTCGACGATTGGATATAATATAATTATTGCTTTCATTTTGAACGAACTTTCTGTAATTGATGAACCTTGAATGTTTCTTTCCATAGTTAGTTTTCAAAGCATAAAGGGTCTCTCTAAGAAACCAATCTTAAAAGTCTGACAGCAGAAAGTCATCAGTAGATTACTTTTTTATTTAAAAAAAATAAAAAAAAAAATAGAGAAAAATGGAAATCCTGCATAGTGTAAACAGTATTCAAGATAAAACTCCCTCGAACATCAGACATATCATTTCTTGTTTCTATATAGTTGCATTGTTAAGGTTGACTGACCATGATTATAATTCAATGATGGATGGATTACCTTAAATAGAAGTAACGCTGCCGCAGTAGTGTTAGCAGTGCAGTTTCATCAACATCTGCAGTCTGCATTTTTCATTAATCTTATTTATTAGATCTAAATGAAATGATCATTTACAATTTTAAAAGATATGCAAATTATTCATGACTGATTGTTTAACAAGAATTTAAAAAAATCTTGAATTCTGTTGCTTGAAAACGATCTGATTCTTATATAAAGAAATGTAGTTAGCACAACTTACATAAACGAACGCAGATTTCACGAAACAGAATGGAACACCAGAAATCTTGTATGTAACCAACACCTGTAAATTAAACATGATATATTTAAACACTGACGAGCTTGAAAATTACCTTAAAAAATTTAATTGGCATTATATTTCGTGGAATCTGTAATAAAATCAATTTCATTGGTACATGTACATTTCTTCGTGTATTCATGTTCTAGACAATGTATATGAAATGAATATTTTTCGTGCGGATTTATATTCGTGGAAAAAAAGCCAGATAGTCAATAAATGGAAAACCCTTATGGTTAAGTTGTTATTATTGTGGACGTCTAGCTAATTACATGTAGAGGAAGACCACCGCAAGACAGCAAAAGTAAAATTCGAGTGCCTCTTTCGTAACTCGAAACCACATCCTCATATTTAAGACTCGACACACCTTGTCATCATCGTGTAAAGCCAAAGCATCACTGGATGTGTAATTTTTCATCATGGTCGAGATGGTAACAGCTTCAGAGGATGAATGCTCATGCGCAGTCAAGGCTTCAAGTGGAGCATGTACTTCCTGTCCCTGTTCAAAATTTGGAAGAAATAAATTCAAAAGGAAATGTTTCAGTAACTGGGAAGAAATAATTTCAACATGAAGTAATTCAATAACAGTCATTAACTGGATGTGCAACTGAGGAGTTCAACGTTAGTGTATAACAGCTATCAACCATTAATCTAGACCTGTATTATCAACAAGGCCTTATGAATCTTACGTTAGATGACGTTAACAAAATATTTCTATCTATAGTTTCATGTTTGTTTACATGATATTGCCCTACTACTCATTATGTATTATTCATTAATATAATATAATATAATATAATATAATATAATAATGGTTAAGGACATACTTAAGCTGGACTCTCTCAACATTCCCCTGAATTAAATGAAGTACGGAAGAAATATCAGTTTACTTCTCATCCTTAATCATCATCATCATCATCATCATCATTTTATCATCACGTCGTCATCATCATTATCAACATCATCGCCATCATCTTCATCATCGTTTAACACACACACACCCTCTCACCCGTCATCATCATTATCATCATCTTCATCATCGCCATCATCTTCATCATCGTCGTCATCATCATCATCAAACATTTTATTTTTTTATTTGATTTACCGTCGCTGCGACAGTATTTCAGTCATATAGCGACGTTCTGCTAATTACAAGTGGAGGAAGACCACAAATGCACGGAGGCATCCGGTTGGAACCACAGACCTACCGCAAGCCAGCTTGAAGTTTTCCTCACATGAAAATCCGAATGACTCTGTCGAACTAACGCGGTGAGGGGTTTAATGAGTGTCAGTACGTGATTGTAAAGTCAGCGACTTTACCCACTCGGCCACGGAGGCCCATCATCATCAAATAAACGAATAAGCAAATTACAACATTCGATACACCGAGATAAGTGGGGCCCCACTGTATCATAGTCCTACCTTAACACGACTGTCTCTGATGTGAAAATACATTGCCAAGAGCGTCACAGCCACCACAATCAGAGGAATGACAAAGGCTGCAAGCAACACCGTCTTGTTAGAACACAACCGCACACATAGCCTCTAGAAGTAGAATATGTAGATATTAAGATTTTTTTACCGTGATTTAAAATGTTGCATTGCATTTTTTGTAATATGCCTTGTTTCTTTCCAGCAACCTCATTCAGACACAGGTATTGTCGATTCAGAATATTCACGGTAGTAATACATATCATAATTATGCTCACGGGATGTAGCCTGCCTGAAACAAGTATAATGTACTTGTTCCCTCCGACATTAGACTCTGTGATGTTATTGGAGGAAGAAATGCTGAATGTGTAATGTTTTTATACGCACGTGCATATTTTGCGTAAGGGTGTCAGCGTCAAACTGGGAGGAAGGGAGGGAGAAAAACGCGAAGAAGAAAACCAATGAAGGAGACGATGATCATAGTGTAAGGATAAAATACAAAATAAAAATGAAGATTACGGACCTTTATAAAGTTTGCTTTTAAATTTTTTAAATATTATACTTAAAAATATACACGTTTAATTACGAAAACTAATCAATGCGCCCCGTGGTCAAGTGGCAATGCTGACTAAAGAAAGCTATGAGTTTGAGCGCCCTGTGGTGATAAGGTCACCCAAGACGAAAGAAAGGGGTTCAACAAAGGCACCGACAGAGATAAGAATAAATAATTAAAAAGAACACACACCCCAAAACAACAAAAAATGACAATATAAATTGCCCTAAATAACGTAAAATAAATACCTTTAAGCTTATAGAACAAAACAGAACATTACCATACAGTAACAAGAGTTACATACCTTCAATGTACACTATACTAATTTGGATACAAAATGTTATGTTCGAATCCTTTAATGTCCATGTTTCATTATAAACACACACATTGGTTGTGCGGCGTGTTATTATAACCCCTTTGTTTTAATACGTAAAATGAATAGAAGAACAGTTAGAATACCATGAATAGATGTTCTAAATATAGAAAATGCTATCCTATTCATCTTCCTATTCATATTCAACAATACGTGTATAAGTTGAAACTTTATTTATTTTTCATCGACTACGAAAAAGTCATCAAAATTTATATAATTCACTCTGGCTCTGGTGTGGTCATTAATGTGGGAGGAAACCGGAGAAGCCGGAGAAAACCCACGTGTCTGGTCGGGCGACCACTGTACCCTCTCATGTACGTGACCAGGAATCAAACCCGGAACGCATTGGTGATACGCGAAGCGCGTTACCACTACTTTATCCAGGCAACAATACATGTCTGTTTATATTAACGATATGGTGGTTATTTACCCGACTTAGATCTATCACGTTTTGAACATCAATATCAAATAAATATAAAATAATTTTTATTTGATAAATACTAACAATCTAATAATAAAGTCGAAAAGAATCTGAGTTATGTCCATTAAATTTTAAGCGTACCCAAGAACGGACAGCTGCACACATCGACCCTAGTGCCCTTCATAAGTTTAAATGGGCAGCTTGTGCGAATTTTTTCTTCTTCTTCTTTCTGTGTTTTTTTTAGTTAATTTGACAATTATTCATTTGAGAAATAAATGTTATTGTGCGACTCTCTCTCTATATATTCACCTTTAAAAGTGACCAATTTAAACATGTTGTCACAACGTCATCTTAAGCTACACTACCTCATTTTTGAAAACTGTTATTGTATAAATTTATATAAATTTATATTTTGTCTTGTTTTTGGAGCTAATTATTTAAAAGCATATTACATTCTCATACCCCCCCCCCCCCATAAACACACGTTGGATATACCGATGATATAGATACGCATTTAATAACATGTTTTCCTAAAATATAAACCAAATGAGTTATACAACCCATTCTAGATCTTATCAATCATTTTGAACCACGAAATTTGCCTACTGCAGCCCTTCAATTAAACTTCGTATTAAGCGTCATTTTAAAGATGCAAATTATTTTCCTGTGTGTTGAGTTAATTTAATGCAGTGAAATTGATCAGTATTGATCAATATTGTGTAAAAAAAAAATGATACACTCATTATAAAACAGCATTCTTACGTCTAATATCTTAGACGTACGATGTTTAGTGAAACGAGACCCAGATGTTGTATCCCATGTTTAAATAAGCAACAGAGATAATACTCACTTCACAACGACGAGGACATCTGTCCGAGTCTCTGTTTCCTTCATTGGCACCCTCGTGTTCCACATCTGCATTAGTCTCAATGGTGTCCATCACGTTGCTTTGAAATGTTAACCCTAAACCTATTTCTCCCGGCCCTGTTATTACTTCATGGCGTGTGTGTGTTTACCAATGAATGCATGTTCTACGGTCGTGCATAAATGTGTTAATAGTGCAATGCCTGTGTTTACTGCTAGTGAACGTGATTTGATGTGACAATTAGGGAGTGGGGGGGAGGGTACGTATATTAATCAAAGTTTATTCATTTGCCACACAAATTATACATTTAGAAGGCAAAACAAGGACTGAAACCTGTTCGCTATTCATTATATCAAAATTAAGGTGTATATTTATGATTAATACCTCACCTGAATTAATCGGTTGTTGGCAATACACAATGTTAAGCAAAATAACGCAGTCTAATTAAAACGTATTGCTATGGTAATAATTATTGCGAAATAATCTTATTTTTGGAGGATGTGTGAAGGGGTCGTTAGCGAAGGAATGAGTAGATAAGATGTGTTCTAAGAGTTACAAAGGATGCATGAAGCCTAGTTAAGGGGCTAGAAGAGCCATGCTGGAATATAGTGACGAAGGAATTTTCTTTTGTAACGTGCACCGGCCTTACTTTAGGTCATATAGAATAAATAATTTTCCTCTTGGCTATCTTGCCTTTTGATTAGGGACCAATGATTAATGAAATGATTTGAAGAACAAATAATCAATTAAGAATTACAAAATATATGTATAAGCAAATGATTTCTATTATAAAATGTAGTAGTCAAATCAGTTTTAATTAATGTGTAAAACGGGCGTGATTTCCTATCACTTTGACAAATATAAAATTAGTTGAGCCTATCCCTGCTTAGCAACTATGTGGATAACTTGTCCTGTCGAACCCTATTGTTTAGTAGTTCCCAGCAAACGCAATGCTTGCAGCGAACCCTCCACGAATAGGGTATCCCTTTTTCCTGCAGTTTAGTAGCTCCCAGCAAACGCAATGCTTGCAGTGAGCCCTCCGCATACAGGAATCAGAAAACCTTTATTAATGATATAAGGCGTTCTGTAACGTTTATACGATGTTGACTCAACGACGGTCAGATACAGACTGATCCAATTCGCATCTCAACTGCGCTTATATAGGCTAAAACGGGGAACCAACTGTGGGAACCAATTATAAAGCATTTGTTGATATAGACAGAATCAAGCGTTTAGTAATTCACCGTCCGATATAAACGTAACTAAATACGAAACAATTGGGTGCGAATCGTTCATTGCTAATACATTAAAGTGTAATTATCGATAGATTAATTATTATCAAACATACTTTCTCACATAAATTAAGTAAATGTATATGAGACAAGTGAGTAAGTAATTTAAAAAAATGTATATCGTAATGCTCTGCTGATTTAATGTTACCTGTACTTTGTTTTGTTTATTCGTGTTCGTCTGTCTGTTTACGGCTCTGCGGTATGAGACAACTAAATTATAGCGTATATCAGAAAACATAAAGGTGATAAATATTACTTTCGTTACATTACCCCCACCTTTCAAAACATGCGTCCCGCATGAAATAATATCTAAAGCAAAGAAATGAAATAGTTTGATGAACTTTATTGTTTCTTCCGGAAACATGTTTTTTTTTTTTTTTTTTTTTTTTTTTTTTTGTTTTTTTTTTAAAAGTAATATATATATATATATATAAAAAAAATCTGTGACAACTTAAATTCTTCCTTTACGATATATATTCATTTCTGTGTCAGTCCAACTTTCAAAACAGTCTTCTTGAATTACATGTCTTTTACGGCAATTTTGAGACTGACTTCACCATCATCATTTACACTGATTACGATATCCGATGGTCTTATCTCTCCATCATCAACATATTCACCAAGATTTACTGACTTCTCTTCAAGTCTTCTGTGAGAAGGAACAACTACTGAAGTTTCATAACTGGTTTCACCCTCATCAAAAATTGCGACACATTGTCTCTTCTTGTTATTCTCTGTTTTCTGGCTGACATTAACGTACACTTCCTTTTGCCTTTTATTCTTCTTTTCCTGAAAGTCTTTCACACCAGGAACCACACTCTCTTCTCTCTGTGTCTTCTTATCAGTTCCCTGAACTTCTCTTATTCTTTCTCCTTTCTATCAACTTTCGCGTCCTTTGTCTGTCTTATTCCAGGCATGACTGGTTCTGTGGGTTTTCTATATATCCTTCCACTAAGCAGGCTGTTGCTTGCAGCCACTTTCAAAGGCTCACAGTGTTCTCCTTTCTCATTTCCTTTCTGCTTCTCTATCTGATTCATCTGAATATCAGTTGTCTCATTGTTATCAGATTCACTACTCGTTTCTTCCGAGTCAGAAGTTTCATTCGAAATGGATATGTCATCTTCATACCCAAGAAATGTTTCTGAGTCATCACTGAGCAACTCTGTTTGACCTTCTTTGCAACTTTTCTCTTTCTTTATAGCATTGGAGTTACTCTGCTTGTCAGTTTCATTAATGGCATCTACTGCCGTAACTTCCATGTCCTGTCCATGCTGATTCTTAAGATGTTTCTTCAGATACTGGACTCTTAACATCACCTTTCCGCAGACATTACATGTTCTTTCTTTAGCATTACTCATATCACAAGTGTTGACATGATCTGCAAAACTCTCATCTTCAGCTATACTTGTCTTACATTTTGGACAAAGTAGAAGTATTGGATGCTTTCGCTCTGTTG